>OZ019948.1:6059772-6412272 GCA_963970385.1 Theonella swinhoei | reverse complement strand
AGCATATTTCAGCAGTAAACCACACACTGTTTCTAAGTGTCATTAGTACATAGATGGCTATCAACACTGACTATGCACACACATTGAAGCCATCTACAATGTATGTACTAATGACACTGTGTGGTTTACAGGCCAAAGTATGCTGCACCACTCAGGAAGACACTAGGGCTAGGGCTGTAAGGGCACTAAACTGTTTAAGAGGAGGGAGAGTGGTGGGTAAAATGGAGACACAAACCCTAATGTTTAGTCCAGTGGTACATATGTCACTGGACCTTGCAAGGATTGCACAGTTGCCTCATGTGTATGCCTGTTGTATAGTGCGCACACACACACACACACACACACACACACACACACACACACACACACACACACACACACACACACACACACACACACACACACACACACACACACACACACACACACACACACACACACACACACACACACACACACACACACACACACACACACACCATCAGGGCAACATGTGAAAGTAACAGTGTATGTATGTACCCCAGTGTGGGTAGAGGAAAAGGAGAGGAGGGGCATAGAGTAGTGTTCAAAGGGCCTAATCAAACTGTAAAATCAGAATTGACCACAACACTGAACTAAGCATTAGAGGAAGTTAAAATTCAAGCTACCTTGCTTTGAGCATGTAAATAACAGCCACACAGAGCAACAAACAGACTAGGGTATGCACATTGTGTTCATCATGTACATGTGGTGTATTGTCTGCACATGATGTACACATGTACGTGTGTATATATGCATCTGACCTAATTACGGTTGTGTAGAATGAAGCTGGGATGATGCTAGGGATGACTCTATCTTGATCTGGTGTAGTGACGTGTCCTGTTCCAGCGGGTTCACACTTAAATAATAGTGCAGACAAAGGTAGTCGTACAGCCAAATAACAGAATACAGAGATCTATTGAAAAATAGAAATAGTTTATGTGACAGCACCCATTATGTATGTAACGGCAGTTCAATTTCCGGTAATGTTCTTAGAGATGAGAAGTGAGCACAAACTGTGCTAGTGAATGTATAGACTAATGTATGGAAATCTCAATTCACAAGTACTTATTGGTGTCCTGATTTCAGGAAAAAAAGCTAGTCCAAATGGTACATCATCTAAAACACATGTGCATGACCAAAACAGCAAGTACCAATTCTGTAGAGTAAGAAGAAACACCTTCAAATGTACAGGAACTTGGTATAGTCAAGTGTTTTTTCCTCTGGATGTTTGTGTACTCGTGTTTCCATCTTCAGGCTAATTAACTAACTTTTCATGCATATACTTCCATCTCTTGGTGGCTTAGTTGCCCTAGTGGACTAATTGAGGCTGAGTTGGAGTATAGCATGCTTTGCATGTTGTATATGCCTAATTGCTTGTGGAGCCAAGTCATTGTCTGGGTGTGAACTCAATCCTTAGGATATTAACACCCATCCTACACTCCTCTGCCACAAGAGATCTAGTGACTCAGTGGTAAGAGTGTCTGACTAGTAATCAGGTTTGAATCCCAGCTGGATCCTAAGGATTTTTAATAATGACTTGGCATTGATGTTTGTGTAATTGTGTTTCCATCTTCGCGCTACATGTAATTGATTAACTTTACATGCACATTTACGTATTATACGCACTCTTAAAATAGATTATGAAAACCTGTATATGGAGTGGTGCATATATGTGCATAACAGTATGCATTATAGCACAAAAAGCTTTATCCTCTGGTATACAGGCCCTTTGTGTATAGGTGTGCAAACTGTCCTTGAGGTGGTGGTGTTTTCAAGTACGTACGTATCTTAACTGGAACTTCCCCATCCACACAATAATTACACTAGCTAGAAAGGCCTGGGAACCACGCTAAAAGAAACCCATCATGTACACTATCCCACACACTATATCTACACCAGTGGGTAGTGTCAATTGACCATTTTCCAGATTCAAAGGACCTAATCGATATGTAAAATCTCTCAGTAAGTAATCCATGCCTTGTGAAACTGTTTAAGAGAGTTTTGCTAGTATGAAGTGACCACAAATCACACAAATACCTTAATGATACCACAAAATACCTAAAATATTCCAGCTATTAGTCAGACCACTCAAGAGAGGAGCCAGTTTTCAGTTACTGACTTGATCTGAGCCATTTTGAGCACTAACCTGTATGTGTAAGTGAGGGGATAAGAAGAGGGAAAGGAGGGAGAGTGGTGGGTAAAATGGAGACACAAACCCAATGTTGACACTCTACCACTAAACAGTGACTAGAGAACAAGTATATATACTAGTTGAATGCTACGCATTGTTGGTGAGTGGGTGAGTGCGCACGCAAAATTAGAAGCACGTATAACATTACGGTATGTCAGTGCCTGTCACAAACATAAACACTATCCTTATTATTGAGGTGTCCTTCTTTCAAGGTGTGTGTGTGTGTGTGTGTGTGTGTGTGTGTGAGAGAGAGAGAGAGAGAGAGAGAGAGAGAGAGAAAGGGGGAAACACTTGGTACATAGTAGTTGTCTGCTATACGATAGGCGTCCGCTAAAAAAGGCTAAAAGAGGTTTTAGGGAGACTCTCTATGTAGGGATGGCATCGACACGGCCATTAAGCCTTAACAAATGTAACGGCTCAGAACTCTCAAATGCGGCAGCTACATGTACATGTATAAGCCCTTTTAGACACATAATGTGGCCTACGAGTGTTTCTATAGACGATAACACACTCAAAGGTGGTAAAATACACCACTACAATGATATACATGAAATTGCTAAAACCCCGATTTCTCCATCTCCATCTTCTTCTTCAAGTGGCCCAGTACAGAATTGGTACAAGTATTTACCTTGATTTTGTATCAAAAGGCTTCTTATTCCTGTGTGCAGTGCAGTATATATGCAGCAAGACAGGGGACGAGGGCAGTATGTATGCAGCAAAACGGGATGAGGGCTTGAACAATAATAACATGCGTCAACCCTCCCTACATCTCTGGGGTTACACATGTAATTATTGTCGCATGAGAGGGTTTAAAAATTACAAATAGGCCTCGCAGCCTTCCAAAAAATTGAGCTCTTTAAACTATATGGTGTATAGCAGGAACCCCTTTAAACGGGACACGCTGAAATGCAAATGCAATACAGCATGGAAGGAAAGGTGCTCATTATTTAGAGGTACTATATGGTGTAGATTCTAGAATTGCTCAGCTGAAGGGGCACTCACCATTGACCGGTACTGGACTGTCACTCCATGTACATCAGTCTGAAAGAGAGTGATGAGACTGATAAACAGGACACCCTGAAATGAGGGTAACCATATAAACAGGACACCAGGAACCCCACTAATCAGGACACTCTGAAATGCAAATACAATATAGCATGGAAGGAAAGATGCGCATTATTTAGAGGTACATGTACTATATGGTGTACAATCTAGAATTGCGAGGTGTCCTCACTTCTGAGGGTGGTATGTACAGGCTTCAATGGAGTTGGGACCTGAACATGTACTGTCTCTATTAGAGAGGTGTCCTCATTTCAGAGGGTGGTATGTACGGGATTCAATGGAGTAGGATGTGTCCCTATTTGTGAGGTGTCCTGGGACACACAACCATTGAGGCCTCACACCGAATTATTCATTCTGGCAATACCAGATGTAATAAACATTGAGTTAGGAGGATAGTTTATGCTGTTTATAGAGAGGGTACATACATTGTGCATGTACATGTACAATGTACAATGTATGCACCCACTCAATAAAAAAAAAAAAAAAATTGGTACTGATCCTCCAACAGGATAACGTACATGTAGTTACTTACATGTACCTTCACTCTGCATGAGTGATCCTGCCACTTCTCCCATTCCTCTGCAAGCCCAGATTTAAGAAACATATTATACAAGTACATGTACATATAACCTCAGGCTCTTAGTAGCATAGCTAGCAATCCATCTAAACCACATAAACAGGTGGATTGAAAATGTATTTGGATGACTTGTGCATTATCAATGTGGCTTTATTATGTACTAGGTATACACTCAGTGCCTCGCGCAGTAATGCATAGTATGGTTAAAGGAAGCAGAAATGAGGAGAATGAGGTCAATAATGATGCTAATGTCTCTGCCCCTCCTGTTGCATTCTGCCTCTCTACTGGCCTCAAGTCTAGTAAAGCAGTAAAGTATGTAAGTATAGTAGGCACGGGGTTTCCGGGGGTTTCTGAACACGGCTGATTCTCCTCAAACACAACAAGGCCAAGTTTTACAGTAAAATCTAGTAGTACAGCTAGTCTCATGCCCAGCCTCTTTCCTTCTTTCAAGGTGTCCCTACCTCTATTATTGAGGTGTCCTTCTTTCAAGGTGTTGTGATAACCAAACATGGATATATTGACAAGCAGTATTGCTACTTTGTAATAGTAAGTCTGGAGCTGTATCGTCAGAAGTGTATCAGTTTTAGGCAGCGGTTTATGCCTGAAGGTGCACATTAATTGGAGATCGCAACAATCATGACTTGTTGTTAGATATAGTTTTGCATTAGCTACAAGTATGCAGAGAACAAAGAGAGTCAGGAGCTCTAATACATTTACTTGGTAGTCATAACTGCATGAGGGTTATGCACTTCATCCTCAGATTCAACTCACAGTGTGACTCCTTGAACCCCAAATCCCGTAAGCACACACACACACACACACACACACACACACACACACACACACACACACACACACACACACACACACACACACACACACAGGGGATTTGCTCAGCCCCCTCCCCCACACCCCAATAGGGCCACGCATGAACAATCACGTATGTATGTACACACACATAATATGCATACACTAAAAGAACGTGAGCGTGCAGCAATGACTCCTAGCAACAACTCACTCAGGCTCACACATAATATGCATACACTAAAAGAACCTCTGAAAGTGCAGCAACAACTCCTAGCAACAACTCACTCAGGCTCACACATAATATGCATACACTAAAAGAACTGAGCATGGAGCAACGACTCCTAGCAACAACTCACTCAGGCTCACACATAATATACATACACCAAAAGAACCTCTGAGCGTGGAGCAACAACTCCTAGCAACAACTCACTCAGGCTCACACATAATATGCATACACTAAAACAACTAGCGAACGACTCCTAGCAACAACTCACTCAGGCAAAAATAGCACTTACTGTGTGCCTTTTCACTTGAATACCGACAAGCGTGTCAACGTAATCACGGTCAGTTGCATTACACACATGATCATTGCAACAGCTCGCTCAGGTGCAAAGACGGAGCAACAATTCATAGCAATAACTCATTCACATGCACACAGAGTACATGTTTGCAGTTAACGATTGACAGGACACAGCTAGCAATCATGCACTGTCACAACAAGCCTTGCATTGCCACGAAACTTCAAACACTTCACTGAAAATATCTATGCAGTGGCGGTGATACCAAACATCGCACTTATCACACTCAGCCATTTCATCACCTGGTTGTTCAGGCATGCGACAGGAACAGTGAAGATCTAAAGTTTTGGAGGATTTAACTGTAGCACTCTTCCGTTCACCACACACAGGAAAGCGTGAAAACTGGCATCTCTCCAAGCACACGCTCAAGTGCTGCCATATTGTTCTGTAATCAAACCTCACCTGGCATGGGTCAAATCCACTACAAATATCAAAGGTATAGGCAATAGCTAAAACACCGCAGTCCGATCCGTTCGACTGCTTCTCGACATCCATCATCCTGACTACCAACTTTGCTGCTGAGCTGGAGGGGTCATGCTCGCAATCAAGTGGATTGTTTTACTTGAAACCGAAGAGTACAAACTGTCGTATACATTTACGGCCCCATTTTCACAGCCAACAGTGGAGACAACACACCAGTGATTATTTATGCCTGCCCTCCCTCTCACTAATACTCTCCTCTATACAAGCCAAAAATGAAGCTAATGAACTCTCTCTCTCCTAATATCCTTCACCCGTTCATGCTCATCAGACACAAAGAGTTATCAACCACAGTAGAAATTGTCACAAAGAAGGAAAACATGAAGTGTACATATACTAATGTAGTGAGGGTGTAAGAAAGATTTCTGGCTCATGTTAAGGTTACGATAGTGTTTGCTCATTAATTATTCACATGTCATTTCTCAGTGCAAGAATCTCTACAGACCTGTTGTAAGCAGCAGTATCATGAGCTCTCTCTAGCAATACACTTTATTTTTTGTATTGGTATACATGTACATATGGACTATAATAGGATGGCAATTGAAGTACAGCTACACACACATTTTCTTGCGCCAGTTTATATTTACTTCGACACATTCTAATGGCGGTACTGTGCTCACTCTAGGTCTGCATGAAGGCTTTTCTCACAATAGTTCGTTGAGAAGCAGAAAGCAGACCTATTTACTGCCCAGGCTGCTTTCAGCCACCAGTCACGAAAGGTGAACTAATTTTTTCATGCAGATTTTCCCCTTTTGTGTTTGTATATTATAATTGTATATGCAGTAAAACGTTCCTGGCCAGGGAACAAATTAGTGCAAGAGTTGCGCTCGTTGCGCAGATCGCTCCATTTCCAATGTAAAGTAGTGTACAGTCCTTATGGAGGAGGGAATTAGGGAGTTTTTAGACTCACCAGTATATAGCCCTGCATTGTCAGTAGATCAGCTGGCCAGCCTCTCACTATGACGATCATCACTGGAGGGAGGGTACATGTATATATCCAACTAAGGCACGCACAAAGAGATAAGGTAAACACTACAATATACATACTATATTACACCAGCATAGGTACTGCCATGAGTTAGGGTACAACAGTGGAGTTGGCACCTGAAGATGTGAGAGATGTCCTCATTTCATAAGGTCGGTATGTACAGAGCTGGGACCTGAAGGTGTGCCTCTATTAGAGATTTATCTTCAATTTCAGGGTCTCATGCCCAGACTCCATCCGAAAGGAGGAAAATCTGGTGAATTTACACGTACTACATGCTATACACTCACCAGTAGCTGCCGATTCTTCCTGCTTCAAGAGCGCATGCCGTGTATTCAGGCGCCCTCTGCATACCGACTTCCTGAGACGGATAACGTCACTGGCGTTATCCTTATAAGGCAAACTGGGAGCACACCGCAGGAATGTAAACAAGTCGCTATTATACGTATTATATGCGTAAATGAGAGGAATGTAATCCTCACTATTTATCTTCCTTGGGCTATGCTCTCTGGGGATACTGTACTTGTAGTTTTGGACAGTGTATGTACTAAATGATTACTTCAAGGGAATAGACTGTGGCTGGTTCCTACTAGGCTGGGTGCCTGCATGCGACCACCTCATATTTTGTGTGGTGGTATATACAGTTATCTACAGATAGTATGATGGTTCAACCTGCAGGGCATTACAAGTACATAATTATTATCAAAAATGTACATTATAAAACTTTCATTTGGGTTATATTATGTATCTGTATTCCTCAGCTGCCACAGCGAAGGTTCCCTATGCATGTGTAAGTGACATCATTAGTGCATATGCACTTGGCTATTTAGAGATGCACACAGGTTCACACAGCCATATCAAGACAAACATAGCATGTGAATGTACACAAACAATAGTAAAACCATCACACAGTCAATTATGAAAAAGGCTACACATGACATGGATCATAAATAGACACAAAATTTAGTATATATGGGGACACAATCACACCAGAGATCATGTTTCTTCTGTCTGTTCTTCCTTTCCAGCTCTCCTCTTCCCTTGTGTATTCTTCCATGTGTACCCAAATCTCCATACAGCTGCTGGAGGAGGTAAAGAGCTGGAATGCACTGTGGGAGCAGGGGCCCTGTCAGTAATGATGCTAGAACTGTAGAAAAATGGCATGAGAATATTTCTAGATATATGAGGCAGCAAAAGGCACCCTGTTTTATCACAGTGTATTACATAGATAGCAAGATGTGGAAAGTTATATTTCACATCAGTTCGGGGTGGTTCGACAGTACCAAACTATCTCTAACTACATTGTTACAGGGGTAACGAAGTGTACAGGGTGCTGTCAGAGCAACCGGAACTAGTGGTAAGCAGGGGAAAAGTAAGTGTACCTTAATGATAACACACACACACATTTGTCCACTGGCGAAGGGGGAGGGGGAGGGGGAGGGGGAGGGGGAGAGGGAGAAGGAGAGGGAGAGGGAGGGAGGGAGGGAGGGAGGGAGGGAGGAGAGGTAAAATACATGTTTGCAAGTGCCTGCAATCTCAATTAGGCACTACGTAGAAGCTCATAATAACGATGAAATGCAAAAATAAAATTGCAAGCTCCTGTGGTCTCAATTATCAGCAGCTAAAAAAACCAGGTGAAATGCACCAACAGCTTGCAAATACATTTGCAAGCTGTTGTGGTCTCAATGAGCAGAAAAGAAATATGGTTGCAAGCTACTGTGGTCTCAATTAGGCTCTAACAGCTCAAAATGCAGAAAAAACATTTATGCAAATTCCTGTGGTCTCAAGGAGGTTCAAGCAGCTCAGAATACAGGTGAAATGCAGAAAGGAAACATGTTTGCAAGCTCCTAAGGTCTCAATATTAGGCTCTAACAGCTCAAAATGCAGGGGGAAAAACAATTTTGCAAGCTGCTGTGGTCTCAAGCAGCTCAAAATACTGGTGAAATGCAGAAAAAAACATGTTTGCATGTCTAAGTAAGCTCTAACAGCATAAAATACAGGAAACAAACGTGTGTGTGAGCTCCTGTGGTCTCTATGAGTTCAAAATACAGATGAGCTCCAATGGTCTCAATTAGGCTCTTGCAGATAAAAAGACACTAAAAGGCGTCCTTATTATTGAGCGTACATGTCCTTACTAAAGGGTGCCGTCCGTGTCTTATTATTGAGTGTCCTTGCTAAGTGGTGTCTTATTATTGAGTGTCCTTGCTAAGTGGTGTCTTATTATTGAGTGTCCTTGCTAAGTGGTGTCTTATTATTGAGTGTGGTGTCTTATTATTGAGTGTCCTTGCTAAGTGGTGTCTTATTATTGAGTGTCCTTGCTAAGTGGTGTCTTATTATTGAGTGTCCTTGCTAAGTGGTGTCTTATTATTGCACTTATTCAGTGTCCTTAATTACTAAAGGATGTCCTTATTATGTCTTTACTAAAGGTGTCCTTACTAAGGGAGCCCTGTTATTCAGTGGCTAAAGGTTGTCCTTATTTTTAGTGTAGTTACTAAAGGGTGTGCTTATTATTGAGTGTCATTAACCCTCACACATGCATGAGAGGGGATTGTTTCCCCTGCCTCAAAGGGGGCATGGCAACAGTGTACTCCCTCAGGAGCCGGCTCCGACAGTGGCTCCTGACCTTGTAGTCTCCGTGATTTGCGTGTGAGTTCTGAGATAGAGACTCAGGGGTAGCCAGCTCTGCGCAGCAATACCAGAATACTTCCTTCAGGGAAATGAATGGTGATACAAAAAATTCGCAGGATGAATGCGTGTGCTAATGCTATGTGGGATAGGCAGTGTGAGGACAAAGGCTCGGTTGTTAGGGTGGAGCGGAAGCACTGCAGTACAATGCTGCACTTCACCTAGGCAACATGTAGGGTTCAAGCATGTGCAGAGTGATGCTGTGGGGAGATAACAGGGGGTGAAATACATATTATTGTGATGAAGAGTCAGTGTCTGTGGAGGTGAGGGGAGGGGGTGTGATGAAGAGTCAGTGTCTGTGGAGGTGAGGGGAGGGGGTGTGATGAAGAGTCAGCGTCTGTGGAGGTGAGAGGTGGGGCTGCACAGCAAGTGTCTGTAGAGGAGAGAATGAGAGAAGAGCAGTCATACGGCAAGAAAGGTTTTCCATAGGGCATCTGGTTCACAGTGCTCTAGTGGAACAATCCTATGGTCACTAAGAAAGTCGTGTGATTTCCTAGCAAAGTGGCGGTAGAGTGACTCGCCCCCTTTTTTTGGAAAGTGTACGTTGCAAGCCAGGCCTATGTACAGTTTCTCACATTGCTACAAAATGAGAGATGTACATGTATCTGCACATGTGAAGGTCACATGGAAAGTGTACAGTGTGTTGGACACTGTTGAAAACGGGACGCATCTTCCTTCAGCATTTGGGCACACTTTACAACGTTTCAAGGTTCAAAAACACAACACATCAAGCATATACATGTAGGTGCCGTACATGCAAATAAGGCAACAAGTGTAACACTATACCTTGCTACTCCACCTTACTACCCCAGGTATTGCAGCAGCCCAATATGTACACATATCATTGCGAGCGAAGCGAGCCATCTAGATTTTTGTATATATATATATATATATCCCGTTTTCAATGCTCATCCAACCTACATGTAAACTGAAAAATAAGTCCTAATCAGGAAAGCTTGCCCCAATGCATGGAGACGACGAGAGATCACATTAATGGAGCTCTCCCAATGCAGCCCCTCCACCCCAACCTATACTGTGTTCATTTCTCCATTTATAGTGTTGACCCAAACTGGTCTTACAGTTGTGGTTTTTCCAGGTATGCCTATGAATAATATTATAGGAAGGGTTCAGTACTGGCTGTCAGGTAATTCTAACTAGAGTCCTCTTGAAATTAATCTCTGTATCTTGCACTCTTACCAAACTTCTGCAACCAGAAAAGATGTGTGTACACTGTAATAAATATGCACACCCAATGCACATAAGGTAGTATATAAGGCAACACAACACAAGGAGCAACGACTCCTAGCAACAACTCACTCAGGCTCACACATAATATGCATACACTAAAAGAACCTCTGAGCGTGGAGCAACGACCCCTAGCAACAACTCTCTCAGGCTCACACATATAATATGCATACACTAAAAGAACCTCTGAGCGACTCCTAGCAACAACTCACTCAGGCTCACACATAATATGCATACACTAAAAGAACCTCTGAGCGTGCAGCAACGACTCCTAGCAACAACTCACTCAGGCTCACACATAATATGCATACACTAAAAGAACCTCTGAGCGTGGAGCAACGACTCCTAGCAACAACTAACTCAGGCTCACACATAATATGCATACACCAAAAGAACCTCTGAGCGTGGAGCAACGACTCCTAGCAACAACTCACTCAGGCTCACACATAATATGCATACACCAAAAGAACCTCTGAGCGTGGAGCAACGACTCCTAGCAACAACTCACTCAGGCTCACACATATAATATGCATACACCAAAAGAACCTCTGAGCGTGGAGCAACGACTCCTAGCAACAACTCACTGCAGGCATGCATTACATGTACGTACACATGTACATGTACATAAACACACTGGTGTGTGTGGTGCAGACACACTAGACAGCTCACAAACACGAACGTGCCTGATGTCAGCAGATTTCACACCGAGGCACCACTACAAACAGCCATAGAGGATAGCACCGCAGAAGCATATGCCTTTTACTTACATGCACGTGCCTATTAGCAAAATTTGAGGACGGAGGGAAGACACTGTCACCTGGGGCACTGGGAGAGGCAAGTTGTCCTGCATTACTTGTGGCAGGAAACAGTGTGCGACCCGGTCGACGGTTCCTGTAGCTCAACGGGCAGCTTCTCCTGTGCCTCTTCCCTTCCCCTCACTTCCACACGTACACACATCAGTCCCACTTTCCATTTCAGACGAGCTCTCACTACTGACCTCCCCGTCAGACTCGGTGCTACTACTAGAGATGGTCTCCTTTTCGGCACGTTTTTTGTTGAAAGGGCAATCACTGTGGTTAGAGCGCTTGTGTGTGCTTGACCCACACGAGGCACACTCCCCCTTCCCTTGAGGTCTACCCTCCTTTACCCCGACTCACTTTTACGTCAATATCACTATTTTCGCTATCGCAACCGTAGTCGTGGCCGTGTTTCTTTGACCACTTTTTACGTTCTTGGCCATCAATAACACGGTTCTTTTTCAATTCTATCCTCCTCTTTTTCTGAGGAGTTCCTTTAGCCCACTCTAATTTTCTCTTTCTACGCGCACTGTGCTTCTCCAGTGCCTCAACAATGCCGTGGAAAACAGGTAGCTTCATGCGTCGGTACAACTCTGGGATCCAGTGGTAGCTAGTACCACGCTTTGCATGCATGTACGTCAAGTTGGCTTGAAGCAAGCCGAGATTGGTAGAGAGGTGATAGTGAAGCCTCTCCAAGGAGATGTCCTTGGACCGAAATCTAATCAATACATTGTGAGAGGCTTCGACCAAATTAGAGTGACCACGTTTGAGGACTGGGTGCACTAATCTGCTTGCCTGTGAAGCTCTCCCCATGCACTCAATCTCGTACAACAAAGCATGGAATTCACAATCCAACTTCAATCTAGTTTGGTACAGCTTTCCTTCACATTTTATCTCTTTAATGGGACACTTATTGCACGTGCAAACCTGAAGTAGCTTTCCTTCACATTTTATCTCTTCAGTGGGACACTTATTGCATGTGCAAACTCGAAGTGGATGATAGTCGCACCTTCCTCCCTCCCACTCGTGCACATCACGTGCATGCTTTGGCAATGCTGTCAGCCGCCTTACAAACTCCTCCTGAGATTTCACTTCCATCAAAATGGACGTGAAATTAGTGTGGGCCTTTGAAATGAAAGCATCGGTCAGGCATCCACATGCAGCACTGTGATTGCCTGTACACTTACAACTAAGCTCACACAAAGCTGGAAAAGCCTTTCCGTACTTCTCAATCATCTTTTCAGATGCCCTTATTTCTTTTTCTGGTGTGATTTTAACATTTTTTTGTGTGCACGTCCGGCATGTCCGCCGCAGATCATTATGTCGGCATCAGGGAAGACCTCTCTGACGGCATTGGCAGAAGAAGAGTCTGCGTCCTGCCAGTGTACAGCAATCTGCATTCCCTCATCTTTGGCCCTCTGAAATGTAATACTAGCGGCATACCCCTCGGAGGATTTCGACGTACCCTTGTACAACTCTTCTTCTATAACTTCATCTCTGCCCTTCTGACAGAGGTAGTGGTAGTAGAGGAGACCGCCATTCAGATAATTTCTTATTGTGAACGTGGCGTTTTTGCTATGCCAACCACGTGTTTGCCACGTACCATCGGCAATGGTTACCGCACGTTGCCATGACCCGAGTTCATCCTCCCTTTTATCTTTCATTTCCTGCTTAGCTGTCTCACAAATGTCGTTGAGCATTGCTTTTACTATCGGATACATGCTATAAATTGTATCCATAAAGGCAGGTGCACTTACAGCTTCAATACCGAGTGCATTCTTTAGCGTTTTGTAGTACACTGCATGAGTAATGCCGGCACAGATGAAACCGACTTGTATACAGGTACTTATTACATTCCTATTGTCATGGGTCACATGTGTTGTAAACACTGCACCTTTCAGTGAACATCCATCGCAACAACAAGTAACAGAAACGGCGCCACCCAACCCCTGACACTTCACATCAACGGGAACTACATTTCCCTTACATCCAGGGGTTGCACAGTGACGAATTTCATTTAAAAGCTTTAAAAACTTGCCCAAATCAGGCAAAGTCATAAAGCACAATCTATTAGGCAAGTCCACTGGACTCATCTTACCCAGTCTGGCACGATCGGGGGTGGGGACGTACACTGAATCGATGTCACTCTCACTTTCCCAATCGCAGTCAGACTCACTGCTACACTCACTACAATCGTCAGTAGCTTCACCATCACTGATTAGAACTCTGGACTCTTCAGAGCCCTCCTCCTGGCACAAAGAGCCTGAATAAAAAAATGTCTCACTAATGAGTAACACACAAACACGTACACACGCAGATAAGGTTGTAAGAGCATAGGAAGATTGCTCTTTGAACTGTAACCCCCAATATCAATGAGGAAGAGACACACAGCGAGGCTTACTGTACTTGCTATGTGTCAGCTCTAAATCACTACATCTTCTCAACCCTTCTCTGTGGCTGGATCAGTATCTTCACTATTCTCTGCATACTTCCATTTACAGAGAGGCGGGGTTGCAATGTAAAGGTCATACATATGCACATATTGGTCCTAACATGGAGTTAGCACTTTAGTGCTGACCAATGCACACACACACTACAATGTGACTATAACTATTCCCAGCCAGAATATAGTGTTATGTATGCAATGAGTGTGCTGTTGTGTTACAATGCACGTGCAGGACTAGGGCAGACATAACCTTGTTCTCAGGCCGATTGAAAGCCGCAGAGAAACGGCCTGGTATCAACTGTTCGCGCATGCGCCAAATATAAATTAACCATATGTGAGGTTGGATGCCAGGCCAGGAGTCAATGCCTAAGATGCCATATGAGAGACAGCGGCTGACAGTGGCAGCCCCTCTCCCAAAACAGAAGGTGCCAACACTGGATTGGTACATGTGTATCTTCCTTTCAATGTGTTAGATTACCGCAGCATCTGAGAAAATGTGCGTCACACCCACACCCACACACCCACACCCACACACATACACCACACTAGCCTCACCCATAACACCTAGGAAGGTGATGCTGAAGGTGTCTGTGTGGTGCTTCCAAGGTCAGCAAAGGCTGACATGAATGTGTATATACGTACTACGTGTGTAGGTTCACATGCCATCCATGCGTGAAAAGGTACGAACAAAAAAGAAAAGCGTGTCTCCCTCATACACACAACTCGTCAGCGCGTTTACGTGTACAGTAAACACACATGTAGAAGATGTAAAAGCACATCCACAGAGAAGCGGAAGTGCACCAGAGGGGTGCTGCATATTTATCCCTTCACTCCCCACGGATACCTCCCCACACTGTTACAAGGTATACAGACTATGACCTTCCAGAACTAGAGGGTGAGCCTGACCCACTGGAGCAACGACACCATGCATTTTGCATGCATGGCCATAGTTATTAGTACCTGAACCTGAGGTGTCCTTATGCACGCTTCAAGACCAGTACATGTGCCTGTATGTATGTGCATGTAGCACACTAACTAAAGGGTGTTACACCAGATGCCCAGCCACAATCACAGCTACTAACATATATACATTGCTCCCCTTCCACCCACTCACCCCAAGCACCAATTCCCTGAAATGAGGACACCTCAATAAACAGGACAGCAGGAACCCCTCTAATCTGGACACCATGAAATGAGGACACCTCAATAAACAGGACAGCAGGAACCCCTCTAATCTGGACACCATGAAATGAGGACACCTCAATAAACAGGACAGCAGGAACCCCTCCAATCAGGACACTATGAAAAGGCGACACTTCAATAAACAGGACAGCAGGAACCCCTATAATCAGGACACCATGAAATGAGGACACCTCATTAAACAGGACAGCAGGAACCCCTCTAATCTGGACACCATGAAATGAGGACACCTCAATAAACAGGACAGCAGGAACCCCTCTAAGTAGGATACCCTCAAACGAGGACACCTCAATAAACAGGACAGCAAGGAACCCCTCGAATCAGGACACTATGAGGGAGGGGAGGGAGGGAGAGAGAAGATGGGATGGGAGGGAGCTACATGTACATGGAGATGTATATACATGTACATGTATTAGATATGGAGGGATCGAGACACGCTTTTCTTTTGCATTAGTCCATCCCTAACTGCGATGGCATGTGAACTTACACGTATGTGCCAATTTCAGCCTTTGCTGACCTCGGCAGCACCTTGCAGGTATGCCCATGAATACATACATGTATATAATGGAACAAGGGTGTCCTCTACATGAATTACAGGAGGGCACCCCCAAGTGGGATTACACCTCCTCTCCTGCATTCCCAAGTTGCCTGTTTGAATCAGGAAGTGTGTCCTCTATTACTGGAGGGCCTATCCCTATATTAGATTTGCATGTTAGTGTACACGTATATTCTACTAGCTAGCTAATCGTAGCACCAGGTGCTACATGGGAGGTGTAGTTACATGTGTTCTTTATTTATCAATCAATCTAACCAGACAGTTTCCATAGGCATAAATAAACCATATGTGAGGTTGGATGCCAGGCCAGGAGTCAATGCCTAAGATGCCATATGAGAGACAGCGGCTGACAGTGGCAGCCCCTCTCCCACTGTTGAACACTGTTGAAAACGGGACGCGTCTTTCTTCAGCACTAGGGCACACTTTACAACGTTTCAAGGTTCAAAAACACAACACATCAAGCATATACATGTAGGTGCCGTACATGCAAATAAGGCAACAACTGTAACACTATACCTTGCTACTCCACCTTACTACCCTAGGTATTGCAGCAGCCCAATATGTACACATATTATTGCGAGCGAAGCGAGCCATCTAGTCGTGTCAAATATACTCATCCAACCTACATGTAAAATGAAAAATAAGTCCTAAGAAGGACTAGGGGTGAAGGGGCTATTGCTTATGAGTCAGGAAAGCTTCTCCCAATGCATGGAGACGACGAGAGAGACTACAAGTCAGGAAAGCTCTCCCAATGCAGCCCCTCCACCCCAACCTATACTGTGTTCATTTCTCCATTTATAGTGTTGACTCAAACTGGTCTTACAGTTGTGGTTTTGCCAGGTATGCCTATGAATAATATTATAGGAAGGGTTCAGCACTGGCTGTCAGGTGACAGGTAATTCTAACTAGAGTCCAATGTTACAGCTAAGCTGTAACAAAATGTATGTAACATTGTCTGTATTTAGTGTTTGGCTAGCAAGCTCATCACGCACAAGAGATGGAATTAAATTGCCACAAGAACTAAGCGGGGCACATTTTCCTTCAGCACTAGGGCACACTTTACGTTTCAAGGTTCAAAAACACACAGTACATCAAGCATATACATGTCCTGAGGGAAATATAAAGTAGCAGCTTTACAGCTTCTAGAGAGAGACTGTTACTGCTACCTTCTACCTGCAATGGCTTCCATCCAATTGCACAAAACTTACGTCAGAGTGACTAGACACTGTGTGTACTGTCCCTCTAGAAGAATTTGGTAATTCAGACACTATGTGTATATACTAGGTGGATACTGTACTTTTGGGCATGTAATTATCAGACAACACCTGTGCAGCTGCCATACTAGTCTTGGACCTACCCTGACCTGAAGTGTATGCAGGGATGTGAACTACACCACAGAAGGGTGAGAGTGGGCCCAACATAGGCCTTTGTTCCCTCATCCTTCCACAGTGGAATTCCCTCCCACTGCAGAGAGCTGGCCACAATATCATGTCATTTATGTACTTTCGGGACACCTTCCCCTCCCCATGTCTACTTACATTGTGTCTGTTGGCTGCATATACAAAAGAATATCAAGATTAGGGCATGCAACAATAATAACCCCTCCCTACATCTCTTACTATGGGTTACGCATGTTATTATTGTTGCATGCCCTCATCCCCTGTCTTGCTGCATTATACTGCACTTGTTTCTCTACTTTTTGGCACTCATCTTTCAAAATTTGAAATGTTTTACTCTCATAATGAACACTGATGGAGAGGTGAATCTGTATTCAACACTGTCTTGGGACTAAGCAAACACTCCTACCCTACACAGCTCCCAATAGCCCATTCCTACCCTACACAGCTCCCAATGGCCCATTCCTACCCTACACAGCTCCCAACGGCCCATTCCTACCCTACACAGCTCCCAATGGTCCATTCCAACCCTACACAGCTCCCAATGGCCCATTCCTACCCTACACAGCTCCCAATGGCCCGTTCCTACCCTACACAGCTCCCAATGGCCCATTCCTACCCTACACAGCTCCCAATGGCCCATTCCTACCCTACACAGCTCCCAATGGCCCATTTTTACCCTCCACAGCTCCCAATAGCCCATTCCTACCCTACACAGCTCCCAATGGCCCATTCCTAACCTACACAGCTCCCAACGGCCCATTCCTACCCTACACAGCTCCCAATGGTCCATTCTACCCTACACAGCTCCCAATGGTCCATTCCTACCCCACACAGCTCCCAATGGTCCATTCCTACCCTACACAGCTCCCAACGGCTCATTCCTACCCTACACAGCTCCAAATGGTCCATTCCTACCCTACACAGCTCCCAACGGTCCATTCCTACCCTACACAGCTCCCAATGGTCCATTTCATACTCTACACTGCTCCCAATGGCCCATTCCTACCTCCCAATGGTCTATTCCTACCCCACACAGCTCCCAATGGTCCATTCCTACGCTACACAGCTCCCAACGGCCCATTCCTACCCTCCACAGCTCCCAATGGTCCATTCCTACCCTACACAGCTCCCAATGGTCCATTCCTACGCTACACAGCTCCCAACGGCCCATTCCTACCCTCCACAGCTCCCAATGGTCCATTTCTACCCTACACAGCTCCCAACGGCCCATTCCTACCCTACACAGCTCCCAATGGCCCATTCCTACCCTCCACAGCTCCCAATGGCCCATTCCTACCCTCCACAGCTCCCAATGGTCCATTCCTACCCTCCACAGCTCCCAATGGCCCATTCCTACCCTACACAGCTCCCAATGGTCCATTCCTACCCTCCACAGCTCCCAATGGTCCATTCCTACCCTCCACAGCTCCCAATGGCCCATTCCTACCCTCCACAGCTCCCAATGGCCCATTCCTACCCTACACAGCTCCCAATGGCCCATTCCTACCCTACACAGCTCCCAATGGCCCATTCCTACCCTACATAGCTCCCAATGGCCCATTCCTACCCTCCACAGCTCCCAATGGCCCATTCCTACCCTCCACAGCTCCCAATGGCCCATTCCTACCCTACACAGCTCCCAATGGTCCATTCCTACCCTACACAGCTCCCAATGGTCCATTCCTACCCTACACAGCTCCCAATGGCCAATTCCTACTGAAGCGGAAGTGCACCAGAGGGGTGCCGCATATTTATCCCTTCACTCCCCACACTGTTACAAGCTATACACTCACCAGAAGATAGTAAGGAATCCATTTCTGACTCTTTCAGCTCCCGAAGAGAAATAATCACCTGGTTGATTCGAAATCGCGGATCACGTGATCAGTCATTGGAAGGGGGCGGAGTTTGGGGCGGTACCGTCTGAAGCGTTCGAGTCGTTCAACCTTTGACCTTGCCAGATTTACTAAAAATATTGATCACGTGGACAATACGTGTTACGAAAATACTGATCACGTGATCATCCCTTGAGTTGAAGGGGCGGAGTTTGGGGCGGTGCCGTCTCAAACATTCGTGTCGTTCAACCTTTGACCTTACCAGATTTTTGCTAATGACACCCTACTGCGCATGCCCAAGCCAGAAATGGGGCGGTTCTAGCGGGAAAAACAAAAATCTGTTCTGTCGTAGTAGATTATTTTAGCGCAACAAAATCGGCATCACGCTACTGGCGCAACGGAATGTAGTACAATAAGCCGCCTGCGCTGTCATTCCGCGACATCTCCGCCCACGCAATTTTTCCCAACCTTAAGCACTTGTATATTACTTTTCCCAACTTTGTTTTCATAGGAGGTTGTGATGCTCTGTGAATCACAAGCTTCTGCACTCGTGGATGGGTCTGTTGATACTGAGCTTAATTCGCTCCGAAGGTATATCTGTAGTCTCGCAGTGGTCTGTTCCTGCCAGTGTACCCTGTATAATATCTGATTGTAGCACCATGTTACTCTCATGTTCAGTTGTAGTGAGCAATTCTTCCATGGTAGTGGTCTCTATGTCTCCACCCTGATATTGTGCACACTCTAATGGTACTTCAAAGCCCACTTCATTCTGCATGATTCTCTCTGGCTCATTTGTTTGGCATGAGTCCTTCATTAAGCTGCATAGTCAACTACTGCTCTTGGCATCTGTAGCTGTAGGGTAGTATTTGTCAAAATTCCCATCGACATCGAGCTTAATGCGTGGTGTTGGAAGTAGAATATCTGAAGTTACTATGGCTTTCCATGTCTTTTTTTCCATTTTCACTATTTTGAGCTCTGTTGTTCTATAGTTTTCTAATTTTGACATTGTTCACCATCGTCATTGACATCAAAGAACTCTACTGTGGTCTTTCCACCTCCACCACACATTTTCACCTTCAATTAGATAGCATGACAAATCTTCTAAGTGAGCCTGCCAGCTCTCAAGCGAAATTGAACAGAAATCTGTGTGTTCTGGGGCTTGTGCACTGATCTAGTGTCCCTGCATTGCATTGTTGATTCTGGGATTTGAACATTTCATTTTGCTGTAACTTGACCTGCAATCTCATTATTATAGGAGGTAGAATATTGGAGGGTTGTCTATTTGTCGTATTGAGTGCAATAGCTTTAGCCAGCCCAAATAGGCGCTTCATTTTCTGCATTACAGGATCTAAGGCACATAATTTCATATTGCTTGGGTGCATGGCAGGTGATTGCATGAAGGTACAACCCAAAGAATTTCTGCTATCCAAGCTTGTGAAGGCTAGTGAAAAGTCTTTGCACAATTCATAGTGAAGCCAAGTGAGATTATGTAGCCTAAGAATAGTTATTGTGTTCCTCTTGTCCTCATTTGAGTATTGAATCTCTGAAATCTCTATGATTGTGCTCATGAGTGTACATATGTTATCATTTGCTTTTCCTTTAAGCAAGGTAAGGAGTTTTATTGCTGCACATCTGTAATCGCCACCAGTGGGCTTCTCCTTTGGTACAACTAAGTCTAGCAGCTGAGAAACTTCCTTGCGTAGATTTATATCAGTAATGGCACATAGGGTAGTTCCGTGAATGGATTCATAAGGTGACCTTGGATATCATGTAGTGGTTTGCAATCCAGAATACAGTACCTTTGAAGGTACCTGGTGTGTCTAACAACAGAGTAGGCACACGTTGCACTCCCTTTAGTACTCTACTAAGCTCTTTTTGTAGGTCAGATTTGATTGTGCATGTGAGGTAGACATCCCTACTTCTGAGTTCTTCTTGAAGCTGTGTGGCACTTGTGATTGAAAAGGGCGAACAATTCCTGCATGCTTACCGTACTTGCCAGCCACTGTAGTTGATGGTAGATCAGAAAGAGAGCGCCAAATGCATCTGAGGCTATAAGCAAGGTCGTTCATCATCTGAGCTTCACATCCGCTTCACAACCCCACTTGTATGTGCCACCCTGTTGTGTGCCACGTTCTACCTGTTGAGCAGCTTTGTCTCCATAAAAAAAAGACTAGTTCATCTGTGATTGGAACACCATTTGTTGCATGCAGTGTAATTGAGAGCTCCTGTATACACTGTTTGCCATCTACTATTAAAGCTGCCTGATCCTCAACTGAGGATGAACATAGAGCTAGCATATGCAATTGTGGTTGTTCTATTTCTGACTGAATGTTGTGAGCATGTGCCTGTGAACTTTCAATTTCATGCTGAGATTTGAAGACAGCTGTGTCCTAGATAACTTTCGCAGTTATAAGGACATAACCTCTGCCAAGCAATGTAGAGTGGTTGTGCCTGATGGCAAGTGTGCGTGTCCTCTCTATTTTAATTAAAAGTTCATGCAGTTTGTTATCATTGGCAGTATTATCAAATGCTTGTAAAGCCAGCAGTAATACTGAAATTAGCTCATCCCTTGTCATAGCAACAATTTGTTCATCTGTATGTAAGCGCATGTACTTTTCTTGTTTAAGCAAGAGAGCCTTCCTGATTGTGTATAGGGAAATATTTCGTCCATAAACCTCAACCTCTGTCTGTTTGATTTTACCAATAAACCACAGTGTACCTGGTTAGTTTGTAAGGCGAGCACGGCTCACCAAGTGTTAGCTGCCCAGACTCAGTCATGTTCTGCCAATCATCTTTTACTGCTTGATATGTTTTATGGAATGGAACTGAAATTTCCCCCCCTGGCATTTTAATTTTTTTAGCACGCATTCGTGAACCATCTCTACTTCCATCCAACTTTGTAGTATCAATTCCCTTTTCCTTTGCTAACTCTTTGACAATTTGACCCCCATTCTTTGCTAAAATCCCATGCTCTCGTGCCACTAGGGACCAGTTAATTCTCCCTCCCTCTGGCCAGTTAGTCAGTGTTGTTTCCAGCTGCTGTTTATCCCATGTGACGTTATTGAAATCAGGGGAATGCCTTTTAAACTTTGGGGGATTGTTCATGTAACGTTGCTTTTTTGCTTGTGGAGATTCGAATGACCGGCTTAAGTGCATCCTCTTATAACTGCTCATACATTGGTTCTCTGAGAGAATATTCAGTGCCCATTTGTTCCTCAACGTGCCGTTTGCATGATCGCATCACTAACCTTTGTGTTTTCTTCTTCTCAGCAGTTGTTGGTTTTAGCATTATTCTCTCTTCCGGACGATATTTAACTATGGCTTCCAAAAATGTAATGCCTACTGACTGCATAGATGCACTGTTAATGTTACTGAGGGCCTTTCTATTTCCTTTTTTTGCAACAGGTTTGTCTGTGATGCGGCAGGTAGTGGGGTTAGGGTTAGTGCTTGTGATGTGTCAAATGTTGCGATATTGGTATGTTTTTGGCCTGGAAACTTTGATTGTAGATTACTGTGGGCCATCACACACCCATGGCAATTTGATAGTGTGTTTATGCTTCTGCTGGAGAGATAGATCTTTCCATGACTTAACTGAAAATGTTGACAGATATTCCTGCTGTGATTCAGTTGGGTGCCATTTCATATGAAATCTCTTCATAATCTCTTGGCAACCCCTGTCAAACTTAGTGTCGGATACCGTCACCTTAAGGGAGTTCGACATTATTTTTTGTTGTGGACATAATATATATTGCTGAACTCCGTTTTTAATGCTAACTGTCAATATGTTATTGAAACTTGTGTTTTTCTTTTCGATCAGAAGTTATAGCGTTTCCCAAATTACGCGATTTGAACTTCCCGCGATTACAGCGCAAACGCGGCGCGTTGATGCGCATGCGCAAATATGTATGGCCGTACGGCCGGTGTGAGCGTCGCGTGGCGGAGTCCAAAACCGATACCGATCCGTGGCCGTGTATCTGGAAATTTGGATCCGGAGTATATACAATTTGAATTTGTATATAGCCTTTGAGAAAGTGCTTTACCGATGGATGCCATGCCTATCGTTCCTGGTATGCGTTTGTACAACTCCGTTTGGAATCCAAGCCAGCCCCACTAGTCAAGTAGCAGCCGGCCAAAGTCTGCGAGGTACATTGTACTTGTAATTTACTACATATCCTGCCGTGTATTCTTTCCGTTCTCTTATTTGCTATCTCCTCTTTTCCCTTTTCCCCTCTGTACATGGTCTCTCTGGTAGCTCTGCTGTGTTACTTTGTCATTGTGTTGTGTTGCCTTGCCTTGTCTTTCCAAACATGTATTTGCATATGAACAATGTACATGTACATTACTACCCAAACAATTCCCACTCCACTGCCTTAGTGGCACCTGCATATGCAAATCTTTGAAAAAATGCATGTGCTATTGAAATGTAGTGTTCCCAGGTGGACTAATGTACATGTACATGTCAACAACCACCAAAAATTAGATTTCTTGCAAAAAGCACATACACTGATGGCACGCAGATGCTGTTGTGGGCAGCCTATTCACTTTTTATTACAATACTATATATAAGATACTAGTTGTGGTTGTAATTACATGTACTAGCTAGTAAATGAGGTGTTGGTATGCAATTGCGCTGGCTACTATACAGTATAGCAATAAACACACTACTGCATGTCACTACAAGGGCTACAGCTCTACAACTTGCTGTTGGAAGATCAGTACAATGTATAGTACATGTACATGTCAATTTTTTTGCCTATGTGTGGTCACAAAACGGCCTCCCTCTCTCCCTCCCCCTGTGTCCTTCCCTCCCTCCCTCTCTTTGTCCCTCCATTCTCTCTTCCTCTCCCTCCCTCTCCCTTGCCTTGCCTTGCCTTGCCTTGCCTTTACCTGTATACATGTACATGTACATGTATATACATGTGCTTGCTTGTTGCATGCACAGAAGCATAGGTGTGTTTATTGCTATACTGTATAGTAGCCAGTGCAATTGCATACCAACACCTCATTTACTTGTAATTGCAACCACAACTAGTATCTTATAGTATTCTAATAAAAAGTGAATAGGCTGCTGTAGCAGCATCTGAGGTCAGTGTATGAGGCTTTTTGCTGCTAAATCTAATTTTTGGAAGGCTGACCCACTTTGCACACTGCTTAGTGAAGTCAGCCTGATACATAATAAAGTCACATTGATAATGCATGTCCACATACAGTATGTGTCAAAAAAAAGTGGACAGAAGTACCGGTATGGTAAAGGTACGGTAACGGTAGTGTACTAAACGGTACCTCAGCGGTACTTCAACGGTATTACGGAGGTACCTCAACGGTACTTCAACGGTACTGCGAAGGTACTCGAGTACTTGTAAGGTAAAACGGGCATATACATTGCGTACATGTACAGTGGTAGCGCAGAGCAGTAAGTGAAGCAAGCGGCAACGCTGTAGAAGCTTAGCTTAGTCATATAGCGCTATATTATCTATGGTTTAGTATATCCACGTACAGTATATGCACGTAGGCACGCACAGACGTGTAAAGCCTTATATGCGTATTCCTCTATACAGAATGCTTACCACGAAAGTAGAACGATTCAGCTTGTAACAAGAAAAGCCCTTGGCTTTTTATATACGCGCTAAACGCGTTTTAGCATACCGCGCGCGTAATTAGTGTACGCGACTGGCCGGCTACGTTTGGTGCGCGCGCGGTGGGGCGGGAAAATCAACGGTACTTCAAGGGTATCTGAACGGTACCGCGGAATGTACTTGAACGGTACGCGGAGGGTACTTAAACGGTACTTAAACAGTACCGGAACGGTAGTACCGTTACCTTTACCGTACCTTTACCGTACCTTTGTCCACTTTTTTTTGACACATACTGTACATGTACATGTACATGTGCAATCCACCTGTTTATCTGGTTTAGATGGTTTGCTGCTAAGAGCCTGAGGTTATATATGTATATACTTGTACTTGTATAATATGTTTCTTCAATCAGGTCTTGCAGAGTACGGGAGTGCACGTGACTTGATGGCAGGGTCAAAATGAAAGTAAATGTACAATGTAAGTAACTACATGTACGTTATACTTTTGACATGTATAATTTACTGTTCCTGTTAGAGGATCAGTGCCAAATTTTGTTTATGCTTTTTATAGAGGGGGTGCACACATTGTACATTGTTTACATGCACAATGTATGCACCCCCTCTATAAACAGCATAAACACTAATCTTCCTCCTAACTTCATGTTTAGTACATGTACATCTTGTATTGCCTGAAAGACTATTTCGGTGTGAGGCCTCAATGGTTGGATACCTCTCTAATAGGGACACATCTTCAGGTCCCAACTCTATACATACATGTAGATTGTGTAAGTACTGCCACTACTCCTCTCTGTGTGCATGTCTGTGTGCAGGCTTCTGACAATGGGTTGTGTGTCCATATTAACTAATTGCATGCCAATCAGGTCCCAACTCCATTGAAACCTGTAATCGAAATCTAATTAATGTCACAGGGTGGCTACAAGAGAAAACGTGCCTGTTTGGAACCCCCGTCTTGTACAGAAAGCTCCTTTACCTTATACTGCTATGCACCTATATACATGTACACATCACATACATGTACATGTACTTCCTGCGTCTATATGTATTAGTACGTACATGTACGTGAGTGTGTCTGTAGCTGTAGTGTACTGTGCTTTGTGCATGTACGTACATGTGTTGTGTTGCTTTGTCTTTCTGTTGTGTTGTGTTGCCTTGCCTTTCTTTCTAAGCATCTCATGGGTGAAGTCATGTACATCTACATATATATATTAGGATATTGGAACTGTCAATGAACCATTGGAACATCTCTCTAATAGGGACACATCTTCGGGCCCCAACTCCATTGAAGCCTGTACACACCACTCTCTGAAATGAGGACACCTCTCTAATAGGGACACATCTTCAGGTCCCAACTCCATTGAAGCCTGTACATACCACCCTCTGTAATGAGGACACCTCTCTAATAGGGACACATCTTCAGGTCCCAACTCCATAATATATATATATATATATTGTGTAAGCACTGCCACTACTTCTCTCTGTGTGCATGTCTGTGTGCAAGCTTCTGGCAATGGGTTGTGTTGTCTATATTGACTAATTGCATGCCAATCTCTGCATACCAACACCTATTTTAGTATAAACCACACCTAAAGTCTATTTGACTTCACCTGGACCCTCTAATTTTGGCAATAACTTCATTATTCAAAATAAGGAGTACCATTGGATTCCTCACATTTTGCCACGTCTAGTGATAGGTCTCACTAAATCTGAATCCCTACCACTCCAAAGATAGCTGTATGTCCCATAAGGAAAGTATGGAAATGCCATTGACCGCAAGGAATGTAGTGCGCGTGATCTCAACCAAACGCGCCGTTTACACGCGAAGGCTTCTTACATGCTCGAAGCGTTTGCTAGTGTGAAAAGCAGCAAGAAAAAGGAGCTACCCGGGATTCTCAGGTTAGTAATGCTAGCTAGGCTCCCATGATACTTGCTGGGTGCCCATATTTTCAATGAGATATAGCGTAACAGTCAAAACGGTACAACTGAAATATGACATCATGGATCAACGCACTTCCTGCATCATGGCTCACCTTTAGCCACTTATCCCTAGTCTTCGGCCTAACCAAGCCTACAGTAGTCAAAAAAAAAACGCACTTCTCGTAGCATTTAGCACTGCTGCGTGGTTTCCCTCCAGTTATCTGCGCATACCACTACCCGCAAACATGCAGGAAGTTGTCAAAATGATGCGCGCTGCGTAACACGTAAAACCGCAGCAACTTCCGGGGCCCAGGTGAACGTGAATAGACTTTAGTGTCTTATAGTATTCCAATAAAAGATGCATTTTCATCGATGACCAGCGCTTCCACAGTTTGTGGCTGATGTGGTACCTGCTAACAGAGCGTAGCAGGCATCTGGCATCGTTGGGTTTCAAGAAGCCTTCACTGCTTTGCGTCCATGTTACTAGCAACTATGGTCTCTCGTGTAGTGGTTTCTTAGCTTTTGAAAAGCTTACAAAATGAGTTAGGAAGAGCTACGTTAACTGTGTACCTGACAGAATTGCTATTCCAAAAAAGAAATTTTATGTAATCATTACACGGAAGATTACAAGAGTATCCAATTTTCCCAGAATTCTGGGAAATTACACGCATGCGCAAACAGTAATTATCAGGCGTTCTTTTTTCTCCTCCTCCCCGAACGCCTGGGTATGAGGCTAGTACATACCACTCTCTGAAATGAGGACACCTCTCTAATAGGGACACATCTTCAGGTCCTGACTCCACAGAAGCCTGTACATACCACCCTCTGAAATGAGGACACCTCTCTAATAGGGACACATCTTCAGGTCCCAACTCCATTGAAGCCTGTACATACCACCCTCTGAAATGAGGACACCTCTCTAATAGAGACACATCTTCAGGTCCCAACTCCATTGAAGCCTGTACATACCACCCTCTGAAATGAGGACACCTCTCTAATAGGGACACATCTTCAGGTCCCAACTCCATTGAAGCCTGTACATACCACCCTCTGAAATGAGGACACCTCTCTAATAGGGACACATCTTCAGGTCCCAACTCCATTGAAGCCTGTACATACCACCCTCTGAAATGAGGACACCTCTCTAATAGGGACACATCTTCAGGTCCCAACTCCATTGAAGCCTGTACATACCACCCTCTGAAATGAGGACACCTCTCTAATAGGGACACATCTTCAGGTCCCAACTTCATTGAAGCCTGTACATACCACCCTCTGAAATGAGGACACCTCTCTAATAGGGACACATCTTCAGGTCCCAACTCCATTGAAGCCTGTACATACCACCCTTTTTGTATGAGAAAGTGCTCTAAGACTGAAGTCTCTCTGCCAGCTACGTCGTTCCTGGTATGCGTTTGTACAACTCCGTTTGGAATCCAAGCCAGCCCCACTAGTCAAGTAGCAGCCGGCCAAAGTCTGCGAGGTACATTGTACTTGTAATTTACTACATATCCTGCCGTGTATTCTTTCCGTTCTCTTATTTGCTATCTCCTCTTTTCCCTTTTCCCCTCTGTACATGGTCTCTCTGGTAGCTCTGCTGTGTTACTTTGTCATTGTGTTGTGTTGCCTTGCCTTGTCTTTCCAAACATGTATTTGCATATGAACAATGTACATGTACATTACTACCCAAACAATTCCCACTCCACTGCCTTAGTGGCACCTGCATATGCAAATCTTTGAAAAAATGCATGTGCTATTGAAATGTAGTGTTCCCAGGTGGACTAATGTACATGTACATGTCAACAACCACCAAAAATTAGATTTCTTGCAAAAAGCACATACACTGACAGTACGCAGATGCTGTTGTGGGCAGCCTATTCACTTTTTATTACAATACTATATATAAGATACTAGTTGTGGTTGTAATTACATGTACTAGCTAGTAAATGAGGTGTTGGTATGCAATTGCGCTGGCTACTATACAGTATAGCAATAAACACACTACTGCATGTCACTACAAGGGCTACAGCTCTACAACTTGCTGTTGGAAGATCAGTACAATCTATAGTACATGTACATGTCAATTTTTTTGCCTATGTGTGGTCACAAAACGACCTCCCTCTCTCCTTCCCCCTGTGTCCTTCCCTCCCTCCCTCTCTTTGTCCCTCCATTCTCTCTTCCTCTCCCTCCCTCTCCCTTGCCTTGCCTTGCCTTGCCTTGCCTTTACCTGTATACATGTACATGTACATGTATATACATGTACATGTACATGTATATACATGTGCTTGCTTGTTGCATGCACAGAAGCATAGGTGTGTTTATTGCTATACTGTATAGTAGCCAGTGCAATTGCATACCAACACCTCATTTAGATATAATTACAACCACAACTAGTATCTTATAGTATTCTAATAAAAAGTGAATAGGCTGCTGTAGCAGCATCTGCGGTCAGTGTATGAGGCTTTTTGCTGCTAAATCTAATTTTTGGAAGGCTGACCCACTTTGCCCACTGCTTAGTGAAGTCAGCCTGATACATAATAAAGTCACATTGATAATGCATGTCCACATACGTGTACATGTACATGTGCAATCCACCTGTTTATCTGGTTTAGATGGTTTGCTGCTAAGAGCCTGAGGTTATATATGTATATACTTGTACTTGTATAATATGTTTCTTCAATCAGGTCTTGCAGAAGTACGGGAGTGCACGTGACTTGATGGCAGGGTCAAAATGAAAGTAAATGTAAGTAACTACATGTACGTTATACTTTTGACATGTATAATTTACTGTTCCTGTTAGAGGATCAGTGCCAAATTTTGTTTATGCTTTTTATAGAGGGGGTGCACACATTGTACATTGTTTACATGCACAATGTATGCACCCCCTCTATAAACAGCATAAACACTAATCTTCCTCCTAACTTCATGTTTAGTACATGTACATCTTGTATTGCCTGAAAGACTATTTCGGTGTGAGGCCTCAATGGTTGGATACCTCTCTAATAGGGACACATCTTCAGGTCCCAACTCTATACATACATGTAGATTGTGTAAGTACTGCCACTACTCCTCTCTGTGTGCATGTCTGTGTATAGGCTTCTGACAATGGGTTGTGTGTCCATATTAACTAATTGCATGCCAATCAGGTCCCAACTCCATTGAAACCTGTAATCGAAATCTAATTGATGTCACAGGGTGGCTACAAGAGAAAACGTGCCTGTTTGGAACCCCCGTCTTGTACAGAAAGCTCCCTTACCTTATACTGCTATGCACCTATATACATGTACACATCACATACATGTACATGTACTTCCTGCGTCTATATGTATTAGTACGTACATGTACGTGAGTGTGTCTGTAGCTGTAGTGTACTGTGCTTTGTGCATGTACGTACATGTGTTGTGTTGCTTTGTCTTTCTGTTGTGTTGTGTTGCCTTGCCTTTCTTTCTAAGCATCTCATGGGTGAAGTCATGTACATCTACATATATATATTAGGATATTGGAACTGTCAATGAACCATTGGAACACCTCTCTAATAGGGACACATCTTCGGGCCCCAACTCCATTGAAGCCTGTACACACCACCCTCTGAAATGAGGACACCTCTCTAATGGGACACATCTTCAGGTCCCAACTCCATTGAAGCCTGTACATACCACCCTCTGAAATGAGGACACCTCTCTAATAGGGACACATCTTCAGGTCCAAGCCTGTACATGTACATACGTGTGCCACCTTCTGAAATGAGGACACCTCTCTAATGGGACACATCTTCAGGTCCCAACTCCATTGAAGTCTGTACATACTTCCCTCTGAAATGTGGACACCTTTCTAATATCTAAAGAACAACCTAACTTTTTTTGTAGATTCATTCCTTTTTGCTTAACAGCATTCACCCATGTCCTAGTATGTAAATCCTCTAGTATGACTACATGTACATGAAACAGTGTGTGTGTGTGTGTGTGTGTGTGTGCGCGTGTGCGTGTGCGTGTGTGTGTGTGCGTGTGTGTGCATGTGTGTGTGTGTGTGTGAAATGAGGACACCTCTCTAATAGGGACACATGTTCAGGTCCCAACTCCATTGAAGCCTGTACATACCTCCCTCTGAAATGAGGATACCAACGCATCTTCAGGTCCCAACTCACAAGACAATACAATGTAAACCAAAATCAAACAAAACAGCACAACATACAACAAAAATGTCATTACGCAATACCGTCGAGAGATGGAGGGAGAGACGGGCGACGATGCAAGCCTGCCAAAGAGGTGTTTGGAGGTGGAGGAGGGGTCAGGAGAGCCGGAACGATCACCAATAGCACGGCCAATGGCAGCAACAGTCCGAATAGTATCCTCTCCCAGGCCGCCCAGGGTCTCAGCCACGAGAGGGATGAAGTCTGTCCCTGTAGAACGGCAGACGGATAGGTGGGCAGACAACTTGCGACAGACACCAACTTGTAGGGCATGGCCAGGGGTGTGTGAAGCCTCCACAATAGTCTGCTGCTGGAGGGGGCTGATAACGTGTACGTCCAAGGCAGCAGGGCGGCCACTGCTCCAGTTAGGGAGAACATCTGCTGGACGAGACAGAGAGCTGGGTACTATGCCAGGAGACTTCTTGGAAACTCACGGTCCTGGAGGTGGAGACCCAGGGAAGGAGAAGACAACACATTGAGCCAATCCCCTGCGTGGGGCAGACTGGATGAAAGGGCCAGAGCACGGCATCTGATGGAAAATGGATTGAAAGGGAGAGAGAGCGCTGGTGTAGGGGGACATCGATGTCACCCAGTCAGGATGGGCAGCCGCAGTAGCAAGGGCCATCACCGCAGAGCCAGTGTGGAGAGAAGGGCCAACAGAATGTCCGAGCATCCTCTCTACCAGGGGCGCAGCGGCTGAGCAGGAGGCCAGAAACAACCTGCCATACAAGCCTGTACATACCACCCTCTGAAATGAGGACACCTCTCTAATAGAGAAACATCTTCAGGTCCCAACTCCATTGAAGCTACCCTTGTGTTTTGATGTTTCGAAACTTACCATGAAATGCATGACGCTCGCTCGCTGCCTTGTCTTGAAGTTAAATGTACCATTGCCCTCTGAAATGAGGACACCTCTCTAATAGGGACACATCTTCAGGTCCCAACTCCATTGAACCCTGTACATATATACCACCCTCTGAAATGAGGACACCTCTGTAACAGGGACACATCTTCAGATCCTAACTGCATTGAAGCCTGTACATGTACATGTACTTTCTGGTCGCATGAAATCACGCATATGTACATGACTGTTGTTAATTATGACAGTATTGACCTGAGACCTCTACAGACACACTCACAACATGCCTACAAGAAGGTCTCACTCATTGCATACCAACACCTCATTGAGACAACCACAACTAGTGCCTAACAGTATTCCCATAAAAATGAATAGGCTGCCCTTAGCAGCACTGCATTGTAGAGTATCGGGCTCTGAATACCTAATTTTTGGAAGGCTGACCCACTTTGCCCACTGCTTAGTGAAGTCAGCCTGATACATAATAAAGTCACATTGATATGCACATCCAAATACAGGTACAATCCACCTTTGCTCAACTGGTTACTAAGCTCCTGTTCTAGGTTCAGTTATGTCAGTTACATGTACCACACTATAACCAACCAGATTGCAAGTACATGTACATGTCTGCCGGAAAAGTAGTATACATGTACATGTAAATGTATAGTCATTGTAAACACATGCATGCACACAGAGCTTAGTAAGCAGATCGAGCGACATTCTACCAGTCACCATGCATGCAGGAGTGGCTCATTGTGTATGTACATGAACTAGCATGAGCTGTGTATACCAAAACAAGTAAGAGTCAGACCCAGTATCAGTATCAGACCCTGTAACTACAGACCGTACATCATTAGATGCTCGCACACAACCTCTCAATCATATTGAGTGCAAACCTACGTACATATGTAGGTCAGTGCATCAAGCTCCCTCCACCCTCCCTACAATACATTTACATGTACATGTACATGTATATATAATTTGCAAAAGTGGCTAGTCATGTTCAGCAAATTGTTGTAAAATAGGCTGCCTTGGGTGGGATTCGAAACCACAACACTCGCTTTCTAGGCAATGCTCATATTAACTGAGCTACCAGACTAGTCAAGTAGCACCCGCCCAAAGTCTGCGTGGTGCATTGTACTTGTACATATACTGCCGTGTATTCCTTATTTATAAACCAGGTGGATTCAACATGTACATGTATAGTGTATACTATAAGATACTAGTTGTGGTTGTAATTACATGTACTAGCTAGTAAATGAGGTGTTGGTATGCAATTGCGCTGGCTACTATACAGTATAGCAATGAATGCACTAAAGTGCAGAACCCTCGACATACATGCATGCGTGAATCCTTGAAAGCGCATGCGCTACCATTCTAATTACGTTAACGGGAAGTATACGGAAGACTTTAGGCAAAAGACGAAGACTGAACAGAAAGAAGCTTGCTACCTTACATCGAGTCGTACTCCAGGTAGAGTTTAGCCTATTGTTAGCCTTTTTAGGACCCTTGGAAGGCTCTGCCGTCGAAAAAGTGCGCGGAATGTCGCTCCAGTACCCTACAACGCAGGAAGCGTGTATCTCTGCAACGGAACAGTTTCAGAGAAGTCCCCACAAATTTTTTAACCTCCGTTGCCTGCTGAGTACGTGACAGTGTTTTCAGGACGAACAGACGCTTCAGAGGTGAGATGTGACTTCAGACACACACACACAGACAGACCCAACTACCATAAACCTCGCTGCGCATGCGCGCCGAGGGTTAATAAACACACCACTGCATGTCACTACAAGGGCTACAGCTCTACAACTTGCTGTTGGAAGATCAGTACAATGTATAGTACATGTACATGTCAATTGTTTCGCCTATGTGTGGTCACAAAACGACCTCCCTCTCTCCCTCCCCCTGTGTCCTTCCCTCCCTCCCTCTCTTTGTCCCTCCATTCTCTCTTCCTCTCCCTCCCTCTCCCTTGCCTTATGCCTTGCCTTGCCTTGCCTTTACCTGTATACATGTACATGTACATGTATATACATGTGCTTGCTTGTTGCATGCACAGAAGCATAGGTGTGTTTATTGCTATACTGTATAGTAGCCAGTGCAATTGCATACCAACACCTCATTTAGATATAATTACAACCACAACTAGTATCTTATAGTATTCTAATAAAAAGTGAATAGGCTGCTGTAGCAGCATCTGCGTGCCATCTGTGTATGTGCTTGTTTTGCAAGAAATCTAATTTTTGGAAGGCTGGCTCACTTTGAAGTCAGCCTGATACATAATAAAGTTACATCCGAATACATGTGCAATCCACCTGTTTATCTGGTTAGATGGTTTGCTGCTAAGAGCCTGAGGTTATATATGTATATACTTGTACTTGTATAATATGTTTCTTCAATCAGGTCTTGCAGAAGTACGGGAGTGCACGTGACTTGATGGCAGGGTCAAAATGAAAGTAAATGTAAGTAACTACATGTACGTTATACTTTTGACATGTATAATTTACTGTTCCTGTTAGAGGATCAGTGCCAAATTTTGTTTATGCTTTTTATAGAGGGGGTGCACACATTGTACATTGTTTACATGCACAATGTATGCACCCCCTCTATAAACAGCATAAACACTAATCTTCCTCCTAACTTCATGTTTAGTACATGTACATCTTGTATTGCCTGAAAGACTATTTCGGTGTGAGGCCTCAATGGTTGGATACCTCTCTAATAGGGACACATCTTCAGGTCCCAACTCTATACATACATGTAGATTGTGTAAGTACTGCCACTACTCCTCTCTGTGTGCATGTCTGTGTGCAGGCTTCTGACAATGGGTTGTGTGTCCATATTAACTAATTGCATGCCAATCAGGTCCCAACTCCATTGAAACCTGTAATCGAAATCTAATTAATGTCACAGGGTGGCTACAAGAGAAAACGTGCCTGTTTGGAACCCCATCTTGTACAGAAAGCTCCCTTACCTTATACTGCTATGCACCTATATACATGTACACATCACATACATGTACATGTACTTCCTGCGTCTATATGTATTAGTACGTACATGTATGTGAGTGTGTCTGTAGCTGTAGTGTACTGTGCTTTGTGCATGTACGTACATGTGTTGTGTTGCTTTGTCTTTCTGTTGTGTTGTGTTGCCTTGCCTTTCTTTCTAAGCATCTCATGGGTGAAGTCATGTACATCTACATATATATATTAGGATATTGGAACTGTCAATGAACCATTGGAACATCTCTCTAATAGGGACACATCTTCGGGCCCCAACTCCATTGAAGCCTGTACATACCACCCTCTGAAATGAGGACACCTCTCTAATAGTGACACATCTTCAGGTCCAAGCCTGTACATGTACATACGTGTGCCACCTTCTGAAATGAGGACACCTCTAATGGGGACACATCTTCAGGTCCAAGCCTGTACATGTACATACGTGTGCCACCTTCTGAAATGAGGACACCTCTAATGGGGACACATCTTCAGGCCCCAACTGTACACATCGCCATCTGAAATGAGGACACCTCTCTAATAGGAACACATCTTCAGGTCCCAACTCCATTGAAGTCTGTACATACCACCCTCTGAAATGAGGACACCTCTGTAACAGGGACACATCTTCAGATCCTAACTGCGTTGAAGCCTGTACATGTACATGTACTTTCTGGTCGCATGAAATCACACATATGTACATGACTGTTGTTAATTATGACAGTATTGACCTGAGACCTCTACAGACACACTCACAACATGCCTACAAGAAGGTCTCACTCATTGCATACCAACACCTCATTGAGACAACCACAACTAGTGCCTAACAGTATTCCCATAAAAATGAATAGGCTGCCCTTAGCAGCACTGCATTGTAGAGTATCGGGCTCTGAATACCTAATTTTTGGAAGGCTGACCCACTTTGCCCACTGCTTAGTGAAGTCAGCCTGATACATAATAAAGTCACATTGATATGCACATCCAAATACAGGTACAATCCACCTTTGCTCAACTGGTTACTAAGCTCCTGTTCTAGGTTCAGTTATATCAGTTACATGTACCACACTATAACCAACCAGATTGCAAGTACATGTACATGTCTGCTGGAAAAGTAGTATACATGTACATGTAAATGTATAGTCATTGTAAACACATGCATGCACACAGAGCTTAGTAAGCAGATCGAGAGTGTGTGTGTGTGTGTGTGTGTGTGTGTGTGTGTGTGTGTGTGTGTGTGTGTGTGTGTGTGTGTGTCTTTTAAGTCATGTCTCACCTCTGGAGCATCTGTTTGTCGTGAAAATACTGTAGATACAAGCAGCCCCACTAGTCAAGTAGCACCCGCCCAAAGTCTGCGTGGTGCATTGTACTTGTACATATACTGCCGTGTATTCCTTATTTGCTACCTTCCTCCTAACACAGCTGTCTGTACATAGCAATGTGTATAAGTGTAATTGCATGTGGGCCAAATTACTGCAGTGTATTCTCTTATTCCCTCTTTTCCTATCTGTACATGGTCACTCTGGTGGCTCAGTTTATGCGAGCATTGCCTAGAAAGCGAGTGTTGTGGTTTCGAATCCCACCCAAGGCAGCCTATTTTACAACAATTTGCCGAACATGACTAGCCACTTTTGCAAATTATATGTACATGTACATGTATTGTAGGGAGGGTTGAGGGAGCTTGATGCACTGACCTACATGTGTACGTAGGTTTGCACTCAATATGATTGAGAGGTGTTACTCTATGGGAGCATATAATGATGTACAGTCTGCAGTTACAGGGTCTGAAACTGATACTGATTAGCGAGTCGGAAACGTGGATATTTGAATTCTAGGCGCATGGTCCAGTGTGCACTTAGGGCCACAGAATTTGCAATTGCTGTCATCTGTGTGGCCTTTGCACTCCCAATTCAACAATAGGGTAGTGATAGCAGTAGCTATGTGCAGTGGTAGTGCTATGCATGGTACATGTAGATTCCAACTTGCATCCCAACTTGCCTGCATGTACATGTACACGTAAATACATTTGTATACATGTATGTACCAATCTGTACACTGTCTGTCTGTAGGGACTGACATGTTATCCAGAGTCCGAAACTGATACTGGAAATTCAAAAAAGGATTCAAAAGTTGAGGTGAGTATCTCTCTTATAGTTTGAAGTTTGACATATTTGGTTGTGTTTGTACCTACAGTGTACATGTGAACCATACATACACGTACATGTGAGTAGCTTATATAGGCATTCGTTTCACTTTTTTTTCTCACTCTACACCCTACACTTGTGAGCATGTACCCTACATGTACTTTCTTAGTTGCACCTCCCTCTGAAATGAGGACCCCTCTCTAATAGGGACACATCTTCAGGTCCCAACTCCATTGAAGTCTGTACATACCACCCTCTGAAATGAGGACACCTCTCTAATAGGGACACATCTTCAGGTCCCAACTCCATTGAAGTCTGTACATACCACCCTCTGAAATGAGGACACCTCTCTAATAGCGACACATTTTCAGGTCCCAACTCCATTGAAGCCTGTATATACCTCCCTCTGAAATGAGGATACCTCTCTAATAGGGACACATCTTCAGGTCCCAACTCCATTGAAGCTACCCTTGTGTTTTGATGTTTCGAAACTTACCATGTAATGCATGACGCTCGCTCGCTGCCTTGTCTTGAAGTTAAATGTACCATTGCCCTCTGAAATGAGAACACCTCTCTAATAGGGACACATCTTCAGGTCCCAACTCCATTGAAGTCTGTACATACCACCCTCGGAAATGAGGACACCTCTCTAATAGGGACACATCTTCAGGTCCCAACTCCATTGAAGTCTGTACATACCACCCTCGGAAATGAGGACACCTCTCTAATAGGGACACATCTTCAGGTCCCAACTTCATTGAAGCCTGTACATAGAACCCTCTGAAATGAGGACACCTCTCTAATAGGGACACGTCTTCAAGTCCCAACTCCATTAATGTCTGTACATACCACCCTCTGAAATGAGGACACCTCTCTAATAGGGACACATCTTCAGGTCCCAACTCCATTGAAGTCTGTACATACCACCCTCTGAAATGAGGACACCTCTCTAATAGGGACGCATCTTCAGGTCCAGGCTTTTAGCAGCAAACCATCTAAACCAGATAAACAGGTGGATTCAACATGTACATGTACATGTATGTGGACATGCATTATCAATGTGACTTTATTATGTATCAGGCTGACTTCACTAAGCAGTGGGCAAAGTGGGTCAGCCTTCCAAAAATTAGATTTCTTGCAAAAAGCACATACACTGACAGTACGCAGATGCTGCTGTGGGCAGCCTATTCACTTTTTATTAGAATACTATATATAAGATACTAGTTATGGTTGTAATTACATGTACTAGCTAGTAAATGAGGTGTTGGTATGCAAATGCGCTGGCTACTATACAGTATAGCAATAAACACACCACTGCATGTCACTACAAGGGCTACAGCTCTACAACTTGCTGTTGGAAGATCAGTACAATGTATAGTACATGTACATATCAATTTTTTGCCTATGTGTGGTCACAAAACGACCTCCCTCTCTCCCTCCCCCTGTGTCCTTCCCTCCCTCCCTCTCTTTGTCCCTCCATTCTCTCTTCCTCTCCCTCCCTCTCCCTTGCCTTATGCCTTGCCTTGCCTTGCCTTTACCTGTATACATGTACATGTACATGTATATACATGTGCTTGCTTGTTGCATGCACAGAAGCATAGGTGTGTTTATTGCTATACTGTATAGTAGCCAGTGCAATTGCATACCAACACCTCATTTAGATATAATTACAACCACAACTAGTATCTTATAGTATTCTAATAAAAGGTGAATAGGCTGCTGTAGCAGCATCTGAGGTCAGTGTATGAGGCTTTTTGCTGCTAAATCTAATTTTTGGAAGGCTGACCCACTTTGCACACTGCTTAGTGAAGTCAGCCTGATACATAATAAAGTCACATTGATAATGCATGTCCACATACGTGTACATGTACATGTGCAATCCACCTGTTTATCTGGTTTAGATGGTTTGCTGCTAAGAGCCTGAGGTTATATATGTATATACTTGTACTTGTATAATATGTTTCTTCAATCAGGTCTTGCAGAAGTACGGGAGTGCACGTGACTTGATGGCAGGGTCAAAATGAAAGTAAATGTAAGTAACTACATGTACGTTATACTTTTGACATGTATAATTTACTGTTCCTGTTAGAGGATCAGTGCCAAATTTTGTTTATGCTTTTTATAGAGGGGGTGCACACATTGTACATTGTTTACATGCACAATGTATGCACCCCCTCTATAAACAGCATAAACACTAATCTTCCTCCTAACTTCATGTTTAGTACATGTACATCTTGTATTGCCTGAAAGACTATTTCGGTGTGAGGCCTCAATGGTTGGATACCTCTCTAATAGGGACACATCTTCAGGTCCCAACTCTATACATACATGTAGATTGTGTAAGTACTGCCACTACTCCTCTCTGTGTGCATGTCTGTGTGCAGGCTTCTGACAATGGGTTGTGTGTCCATATTAACTAATTGCATGCCAATCAGGTCCCAACTCCATTGAAACCTGTAATCGAAATCTAATTAATGTCACAGGGTGGCTACAAGAGAAAACGTGCCTGTTTGGAACCCCCGTCTTGTACAGAAAGCTCCCTTACCTTATACTGCTATGCACCTATATACATGTACACATCACATACATGTACATGTACTTCCTGCGTCTATATGTATTAGTACGTACATGTACGTGAGTGTGTCTGTAGCTGTAGTGTACTGTGCTTTGTGCATGTACGTACATGTGTTGTGTTGCTTTGTCTTTCTGTTGTGTTGTGTTGCCTTGCCTTTCTTTCTAAGCATCTCATGGGTGAAGTCATGTACATCTACATATATATATATTAGGATATTGGAACTGTCAATGAACCATTGGAACACCTCTCTAATAGGGACACATCTTCGGGCCCCAACTCCATTGAAGCCTGTACACACCACCCTTTGAAATGAGGACACCTCTCTAATGGGGCACATCTTCAGGTCCCAACTCCATTGAAGCCTGTACATACCACCCTCTGAAATGAGGACACCTCTCTAATAGTGACACATCTTCAGGTCCAAGCCTGTACATGTACATACGTGTGCCACCTTCTGAAATGAGGACACCTCTAATGGGGACACATCTTCAGGTCCAAGCCTGTACATGTACATACGTGTGCCACCTTCTGAAATGAGGACACCTCTAATGGGGACACATCTTCAGGCCCCAACTGTACACACCGCCATCTGAAATGAGGACACCTCTCTAATAGGAACACATCTTCAGGTCCCAACTCCATTGAAGTCTGTACATACCACCCTCTGAAATGAGGACACCTCTCTAATAGGGACGCATCTTCAGGTCCCAACTCCATTGAAGCCTGTACATACCACCCTCTGAAATGAGGACACCTCTCTAATAGGGACACATCTTCAGGTCCCAACTCTATACATACATGTAGATTGTGTAAGTACTGCCACTACTCCTCTCTGTGTGCATGTCTGTGTGCAGGCCTCTGGCAATGGGTTGTGTGTCCATATTGACTAATTGCATGCCAATCTCTGCTTGCTGCATAGTAACACTCCAACCACAACTATCTCTACAGATAATTTCAATAAAAAGTCATAGCCTAGCCTGTGAGTTAGTCTGAAGAATTCTCGACCTACAATTGTGTCATTTTACAATTTTTGGAAAGGCATTTCTGCCTTATACTAATCATAAACCTCAAATACACCCCATACTTACGAATGTGGCACATTGAGGACACCTCTCTAATAGGGACACATCTTCAGGTCCCAAATCCATTGAAGCCTGTACATACCACCCTCTGAAATGAGGACACCTCTCTAATAGGGACACATCTTCAGGTCCCAAATCCATTGAAGCCTGTACATACCACCCTCTGAAATGAGGACACCTCTCTAATAGGGACACATCTTCAGGTCCCAACTCCATTGAAGCCTGTACATACCACCCTCTGAAATGAGGACATCTCTCTAATAGGGACACATCTTCAGGTCCCAACCCCATTGAAACCTGTACATACCACCCTCTGAAATGAGGACACCTCTCTAGTAGGGACACATCTTCAGGTCCCAAATCCATTGAAGCCTGTACATACCACTCTCTGAAATGAGGACACCTCTCTAATAGGGACACATCTTCAGGTCCCAACTCCATTGAAGCCTGTACATACCACCCTCTGAAATGAGGACACCTCTCTAATAGGGACACATCTTCAGGTCCCAAATCCATTCAAACCTGTACATACCACCCTCTGAAATGAGGACACCTCTCTAGTAGGGACACATCTTCAGGTCCCAAATCCATTGAAGCCTGTACATACCACCCTCTGAAATGAGGACACCTCTCTAATAGGGACACATCTTCAGGTCCCAACTCTATACATACATGTAGATTGTGTAAGTACTGCCACTACTCCTCTCTGTGTGCATGTCTGTGTGCAGGCCTCTGGCAATGGGTTGTGTGTCCATATTGACTAATTGCATGCCAATCTCTGCTTGCTGCATAGTAACACTCCAACCACAACTATCTCTACTGATAATTTCAATAAAAAGTCATAGCCTAGCCTGTGAGTTAGTCTGAAGAATTCTCGACCTACAATTGTGTCATTTTACAATTTTTGGAAAGGCATTTCTGCCTTATACTAATCATAAACCTCAAATACACCCCATACTTACGAATGTGGCACATTGAGGACACCTCTCTAATAGGGACACATCTTCAGGTCCCAACTCCATTGAAACCTGTACATACCACCCTCTGAAATGAGGACACCTCTCTAATAGGGACACATCTTCAGGTCCCAACTCCATTGAAGCCTGTACATACCACCCTCTGAAATGAGGACACCTCTCTAATAGGGACACATCTTCAGGTCCCAACTCCATTGAAGCCTGTACATACCACCCTCTGAAATGAGGACACCTCTCTAGTAGGGACACATCTTCAGGTCCTTAATCCATTGAAGCCACCCTTGTGTTTTGATATTTCAAAACTTACCATGCAATGCATACATGTCCCTATAGACATGATTGATCTGATCATAGCGTCCATGAAATCTGGCGTGTGTTACATGTACATGTACATGTATATGCACAATAATGTACAGTAGCTGTACTGTACTGTCCATGTAATACTACTAACTTTTGTGTACTTATCCTTCAACAGTATACATGCACATGTATAGCAATTTCATATGCATGTAGGGCTGTGTATAGACATGTATGTCTATGTGTAACACTATATGGGACATGTATTAGTTTTTACACCCCTAAGAGATATGTTGCTGGTTTATAGGCCTGAGACAACATACCGATTAGGGGTGTGATAATGATTTATAGCCAGCTGCTAGGTGGTTCAACAATTGGTAATTACCAATCAGATATAATCACCCTGATATAGGCACTCTTGACACTAGATATAGTCACTCTTCACACCTTGTAGTATTGTGGCAGATTTATAGTGCCACTATAAACATAGCAACCACCTAGCAACAGACTATAAGTCATTAACCCTCGGCGCGCATGCGCAGGAGGGTTACTGTAGTTGGGTCTGTGTGTGTGTCTGTGTGTCTGTGTGTCTGTGTGTCTGTCTGTTAAGTCACATCTCACCTCTGGAGCATCTGTTCGTCCTGAAAATACTGTCACGTACTCAGCGGGCAACAGAGGTCAAAAAATTTGTGGGGTTTTCTTTGAAACCGCTCCGTTCAAGAGTTATGGCGTGAAACGCAAGCGAAAGAGCCAATATGCTAATTAGATCTAGCCTACTCTGGCTTACCCGCGATCAGGTATTCCTGTTCGAAGTACAGCGAAGCACCAGCGGTTACTGCATGAGGGAGTACAAGCATGGGTACTGCTCCGGTCAAACCTATAGCGCTTCCAGCAGTGTACAGAACCAACCTTGAGCTTCAATCGTGCCTTTCCAGCATTCGCGCACGCGCGTTATATATGAGATTTACCGCGTGCGCTTTCAAGGATTCGCGCACGCACGGACGCCGAGGGTTCTGCACTTCAGTGCATTCATTTATATTGCATTGTTTTCCTCTTGTTGATTCTCTCCCTCTCTTTCTTACTCCTATTAGAGGGAGAATAGGGTTAACCCAGAATACATTTTACTACTTCGTCTTGCAAGATAGATGTGAGTAGCTACACTGTACATGTATCCCAAATGATAACACATGTGGCTACCACAGTTATATATATTTCATAGTAGGGTGTGTGTGTATTGTAATACCGTAGTAGCCAGTGCAGTATAATTGTTTGCTTTTAGACATGCATATGTGTTGTGAGGTATGAATGGAGGTGTATTTTATGTACACGTACGTGTACATGTATATTGTGAGTTTTTCGCCTAAGCTACTTGTTCAGGTGTCTATAGAATGGGTGATGTTACATCACATGTACCTGTACTTGTTAACCCTCGGCGCGCATGTGCAGCGAGGGTTACGGTAGTTGGGTCTGTGTGTGTGTGTCTGTTAAGTCAAATCTCACTTCTGGAGCATCTGTTCGTCCTGAAAATACTGTCACCTACTCAGCAGGCAACGGAGGCCAGAAAATTTGTGGGGTTTTCTCTGAAACCACTCCGTTCAAAAGTTATGGCGTCATTTGCTTACCCGTGACATCCTACAAAGTACTGCAGCGACATTCCGCGCACTTTTTCGACGGCATAGCCTTCTAAGGGTCCTAAAAAGGCTAACAATAGGCTAAACACTACCTGGAATATGACTCGATAGTAAGGCAGCGAGCTTCTTTCTCTTTAGTCTCTGTCTTTGACTAAAGGTCTTCCGTATACTTCCCGTTACACGTAAATTTCTATAGTGCCTGCACGTTCAAGAATTCGCACATGCAGTATTATATACACTAAGGTCTAACTCATGATCATGGCACCGAGGGTTCTGCACTTTAGTGCATTCATAATTGTATAGATTGTGTAAATACTGCCACTACTCCTCTCTGTGTGCATGTGTATATGTACAATGACTATAAATTTCTCCGGCACACATGTACTTGCACTTGGGTTAGTTATACACCATCTAGAGTATGGTACATGTAACTCCAAGACTCCAAGACTACGACAGAAGAACAGAACCTAGAACAGGAGCCGTGTAAAATTAGTAGAGTTGAACTTGACATGCCTACAACAAGTCATTGCATACAAATTTATGTAATATCCTTGCATGAGCATATCCAGAACTATTTAATTGCAGTATAGATGACCACAGATTACCCTACTACTAATGCACAACAATACCACTGGAATGTGCAACTAGAACTAATGATTACGATGTGCACAATTTACAGCCAAGTACATATTTTATTATACATGCTCTAATATGTACATGTATATTCCAATTTTTTGAGAAACTTGCCATTCCATCTTAGCAGAGGCAAAGATAGTCAGTTGAGTCTTGGACTGTAACACTAGTGCAGATGTAAACAATTCTTCCTGTACTTCCGTATTTCAATAACACTTTGTACTGCACTTTTTTCAAAGATTTGTGTATGCATACATTACTTCAGTGCTTTTTCACTAAGGCAGTGGGGTGGGAAATGTTTAGGGAAGTACTATTTGCATATGTACATTGTACATATGCAAATACATGTACAGTGCAGCTACAGTGTGTGATGGTGAGAAACAAACCCGTCATGGCTAGATTATGCCCACACGTTTTGTAGCTGAACTGCTCAGTTAGTAAGGCCATCTGCCTAGTAAGCAGACTGTCAGGAGTGTGAGTTTGAGTCCCGCCTGTAATGTGCTGTGTTGTATTGTCTTAGAAGAGTCTATATTAGAGGACATGCATGGGGCTTACACCCACTTCGCTGCTTATGTTCCCTAGTATACATGCAGATATATTGATAGAATGTGGAAATTTGTATGAATAGAGATGTATATGAGGAAGGGATATATAATAGAAGTAATTATAATTATGGCAGTGTAAGGGATATATAAGTAGTAAGTATGCAGTAGTGTAAGGGTGGGTAAGTATGTAGCAATATTCAGTCTATAGCACATGTGATTTAGAGTTCTTTCTTTTTGTTGGTTTTATTTATTTGTAGGTGCGACATTCCTTGCGACACTCCTTGCTCCATCTCATCCTCTGCTCTCTCGCCTTCTCTTCCTCCATCTCCTTCTCTTTCTACATGTATGTGTTTTTCTCTTCCCACTCCTCCTCCTCCTCTTCCCACTCCTCCTCCTCCTCCTCTTCCCACTCCTCCTCTTCCTCTTCCTCTTCCTCTTCCTCTTCCTCGTCCTCTTCCCCTACCAAAACCTTGCCTCTCTGGAACTGTGTGTGTGCATATGTGTGTAAATTTATATGTTTAGAGCATTGAGTCCAAGAATGTACTTACTAGTGATTCCTAAGTTCCTTATCTCCTCCTCAAACTCCCTCATCTCTCGTCCCTCCATATCCTCCATCATCTCCTTCACCCCTGCCACATCTTTATTTTCTAACAGTCTTTCCATTGCCTAAGGATAAGTGTGATTTAGGCTTCAATAGTATAATGTTGTATTTCTTACCTCTCGTCTCCTTCTTCTCGATCTTTGTTCTTTTTTTCTATTATAACTTTTATTGTCAAGTTTTCTTGCGTGATCCATCAAGTAACCTGAATTCGGAAAAGTATACATGTACACACCTCTCCCACCTATATATACATCTATCTAGTTTAGCAAAAATCACACGGAAAAGTCAAGAAGACATATATACACTCAGCATTCAAATAACTCACCAGCCATTTCTCTCTCTTTTCTTCCCATTTTCACTAACTAAATGCTTGTGTGCAGATGTTTGCTTTTATAGGACCATGTTTTCAGGTGCTAAATTCCAAGAAGGAATGAAGTCTCATTTGTAATTAATTAACAGTTTAAGTGAGAAGTTTCACTCACTAAACAAATGTGAGATGTGACTTTACACCAATGTGAAAGTTGTCACTTGATTATGACCTAGAAGGAATGAAGTCTCATTTGTAATTAATTAACAGTGAGAAGTTTCACTCACTAAACAAATGTGAGATGTGACTTTACACCAATGTGAAAGTTGTCACCTAATTATGACCTATGTATGAGTGGTTGTATACATGGTAATAGTAGGTAATATACACCTTCACAGTGCCTCACCATTCAAGGTTTACATGAGCCCCACCTTCTATTTGCATGTGCTGTAACCTTACTAGGTAGGACAGTGCTCACTACCATGCACCTACATATAAGTTAGACGCCAAGTCGAGGGAACTACGCGATTTAGAAAGCCGAGGGCCGGATGTAGCGTCCTGAGCGTAGCGAGGGCGCTACCAAGGGCCCGAGGCTTTCTAAATCGTGTAGTTCCCGACGACGAGTGTGTCTAACTATTTTAGACTACAGCGGAGAAACTGATTGGACAATGAACATTCAAAACGCTAGCAACAAGCGTGCCAATAGATCCCGGTACTAGGGGCCAGCGGCCAACTATAGATCCCGCTAACGAGGTGACTATGAAAAATAGATCCCGCGTTTCTCGCAACCTGATAAAGTTACCGTAGTCTAAATGTATATATTGTTCACCCTAGACCAATAACACAAACCACAATAAGACTGAGGGTTAACTTTTCCGTTGTGCGTGTCAACATGCAATGACCACAAAATGACTTCCAACAAATCTCATTTTCCAGGTCTGTTACGAGGATTCTGTTGGAAAATTGTCATGGACACAAAAGTTAAAATTGAGGTGAGTATCTACACGTACATGTGAGTAGCTTATATAGGCATTTGTTTCACTGTTTCTGTTTTTAGTTCTCACTCTACTCCCTACACTTGTGTGCGTGAGCCATACATGTACATGTCGTAGGAATTCAGACGGGGATACCCCTCATTCCTGATGTACACCATTGAAGCTTGTACATACCACCCTCTGAAATGAGGACACCTCTCTAATAGGGACACATCTTCAGATCCCAACTCTATTGAAGTCTGTACATACCACCCTCTGAAATGAGGACACCTCTCTAATAGGGGCACATCTTCAGATCCCAACTCCATTGAAGCCTATACATACCACCCTCTGAAATGAGGACACCTCTCTAATAGTGACACATCTTCAGGTCCCAACTCCATTGAAGCCTGTACATACCACCCTCTGAAATGAGGACACCTCTCTAATAGGGACACATCTTCAGATCCCAACTCCATTGAAGCCTGTACATACCACCCTCTGAAATGAGGACACCTCTCTAATAGGGACACATCTTCAGGTCCCAACTCCATTGAAGCCTGTACATACCACCCTCTGAAATGAGGACACCTCTCTAATAGGGACACATCTTCAGGTCCCAACTCCATTGAAGCCTATACATACCACCCTCTGAAATGAGGACACCTCTCTAATAGGGACACATCTTCAGATCCCAACTCTATTGAAGCCTGTACATACCACCCTCTGAAATGAGGACACCTCTCTAATAGGGACACATCTTCAGATCCCAACTCTATTGAAGCCTGTACATACCACCCTCTGAAATGAGGACACCTCTCTAATGAGACACATCTTCAAGTCCCAATACTGTATAGCCTCCAACTGACTATCTTTGCCTCTGCTAAAGATGGAACAGCGAGTTGCTAGTTAGTACTGTGCACTACATTGGAATATACAGCATCTAACATAACATGTACTTGGCTGTAAATTGTGCAGATGGTAATTATTACTTCTGTGTACATTCCAGTGGTATTGTGTTTTAGTAGTGGGGTAATCTGTGGTCATCTCTATACTGCACTTCAGTAAGACACTTTGAAGTGCTCATTTCAGAGGGTACCTGGTACATGTATGTACAGAGTTGGGACCTGTAGATGTGTCCCTATTAGAGAGGTGTCCTCATTTCAGAGGGTTGCACATGTACATGTATGTACAGGGTTGTTGCTTAGAACAATGCAGCTACCCTGTGTAAAGCAGAGAAACGAACCCGACATTACTAGATGGTACTTTATATGCACACGTTTTGTAGCTGAACTGCCTCAGTAGCTCAGTTAGTAAGGCCATCTGCCTAGTAAGCAGACTGTCAGAAGTGTGAGTTTGAGTCCCGCCTGTAATGTGCTGTGCAACAAGAAAAAGGCAACAATACACTGCAATACAAATGACGTGTCCCATATGTACATGTAGTTCCACATAGAGTACAACAGGCGGCACTGAAGTCGTGCATATGCACATGTATATGTATATGAAAGACTAATTCAGTGCCTTGGATCTAATGAGGACACCTCTCTAATAGGGACACATCTTCAGGTCTCAACTCCACATCTTTAGGTCCCAACTGCATTGAAGCCTGTACATGTACTTTCCTGGTAGCATGAAACTACACATGTATATGCATGTTCATGTACATGTATTTCCTTGATGCGTCATACACATACATGTTATCATAGTTGTACAGGGCTTGCCTTCGTTTCCTGTTTGTGCAGTGTGCACGTATTTTTTCCTATTGTAGTTGCATGAGGGAGGGTGAGGGTAGCATGCATACATGTAGGTTTGTTGAATATTGTACATGAGCGTGTATATATACATGTGTGCATGCGCATGCATTATTGTGTAGTGGTGTTGTGTGCACAGTGTCACATGCATGTACATGTAGATATGCTCACCCCCAGGCTCTCCCCTTGCAAATGTAGCTATATACATTGTACATTTGGTATGCATTGTTGACTCTCCCATGACAATTCATGGTGTACCCCATGTCTAGAATGTTTGGTATTGACCTCCAGAAAGACTAATTCAGTGTGAGGTATTGACTAATTACATGCCAAGCTCTCCTTGTTGCATAGTAACACTTTATTTAGACAACCACAACTCTAGCCTGTGAGTAAGTTCATCAAACAATTTTTGGAAAGCCTTATACTAACCTCAAATATACAAATACATCAATACTTATGATGTGAAGTAAGGACACCTTTCTAATAGGGACACATCTTTAGGTCCAACTCCATTGAAGCCTGCACATACCACCCTACCAACTGAGCTACCGAGGCAGCTCAGCTGGCTGGGCTCGAATCACATATACAATACCATCTGTATACGTATGTACATGTATATGTACATGTGTGTGCTGTTGGCTGTTAGATGCGTGCATGTTTGCAGATATGCGTTGGGAGGTAAGAATGGAGGTGTACATGTATATCGTGAGTTTTTCGCCTAAGCTACCTGTTTGTGTGTACACAGCGGTGATGTTACATTACATGTACCTGTACTTGTAATTGTACAGATTGTGTAAGTATTGCCACTACTCCTCTCTGTATACATGCCTGTGTGTACAATGGCTATACATTTATCCGACACTCATGTAATGAGTGAGACCTTGTTGTGGGCATGTCCAAGTATATCTCTACTAATTTTACATGGCTCCTGTTCTAGGTTGTTCTAGTATTGGAGTCTTGGAGTTACATGTTCCATACTCTAGATGGTGTATAACTGACCACAGATTACCCCACTACTAAAACACAATACCACTGGAATGTACACAGAAGTAATAATTACCATCTGCACAATTTACAGCTACATGTAAGCATGCTGTTATGTGTTAGATGCTCTAATACCAATCTAAAAGTTGAGGTGAGTATCTCTCTTATAGTTTGAAGTTTGTCATCTTTTGTTGTGTTTATAGGTACATGTACCTAATGTACATGTACCTAAGACCTTTGTTTCACCTTTGTTTCACTGTTTCTGTTTTTAGTTCTCACTCTACTCCCTACACTTGTGTGCGTGAGCCCTACATGTACTCTCCTAGTCACATGTGCACCTTCCAGTAGTACTCCATTATAGCCTGTACATACCACCCTCTGATACCTCTCTAATAGGGACATAGCTTACACATACCACTCTCTGAAATGAGGACACCTCTCTAATAGGGACACATCTGGTCCCAACTCCATTGAAACCTGTACATGCCACCCTCTGAATATTGACATTTCATGTTTGTCTCGTAGTGTGGGGCGTACATGTATATCAACACTAGTAGTCCTAAATTGAAGTGTTTGCATGTACAATGTAAATACATGTACTGTCTAGGAGTACCCCCAGAAATCATTCAAGAAGACATTACTCCATGAAACGTTGGGGCAGAGGTCCTGGCTTTATTTAGTGTGACTGGCTTTATTATTGAAGGCAAACCCGCAGCTGAGCGTGTTGATATAGAGCAGGCCACCCAGCACTGCACATATTACAGCTACAATCACACCATGCTCTGTAGATGAATGCACACATACACCTGGAGTATAAGCACATGTGTATGGATGCACGTGCGCAGATGTTTTCTGGCGTCAGAGCTAGCCATGTGCATTGAACTTATGACGAGTACTCGGACAGGATCACATCACCATAACTTTAAAAAGTTACAAAAACAAGACACAAACACACACAGCAGGAAAATGTGCATTGGATACGTAAATAAACAAACAACTTGTCACACACGTACATAAACATTGTCAGTCATTGTGTAAGTTTGGATCCAACAGAAAGACTACAAACAAATTGACTATAAAATGCTAGAAGTGTGATAGATAGACAGAAAAGTTTGGTCCTGACATCAGAGTGAGACATGACTTGACTTGTGGTACACAGAGTCATTGCTGGCTATTGCGACGATCTTTTTTTTTATTCTGTTTTTTCTTCTTCTTCACCGCAGTACTTGACTTCTCCTGCTCCTCCTTCTTCCGCTTCTCCTCTTCCTTTGCCTCCTTTTCTTTCTCCTCCTTTTCCATGCGTGCACGAATCTCCTCCTCTCTCTCCTCCCTGGTCTTTGCAAAAGCAGCCATCCATATAAAATTCAATCTGACATACTCTACCCTGCTATCATCCCTCGGCTCATCATATTCCTCGGTGGGAGAAAATTCTTCCAAGTCTGCTGGTGGAGGAGAGTGACTGGGGTCCTGTCTGGGAGGTGGGGTCCTGTTAGGAGTAGCTTGGTCGTCGGAGTGACGTGGTTTTGGAGTGCTGGTTTTTGGCGGGTCCTCACTGACTAGCTGCCACGGTGGTGTGCCGACAAGAGGACGGGGGGGTGGGTTTGCAGGGTGTATGGGGGGCTGGGACCTGTGTATGGGAGGCGGGACTATGTTACAATTTATGCCCCACTACATCAAACAATCTAGATGCTCTATTTGTTATAAAGGCATGTCTACCCCTCTGTATGCATCTGCTCCCTGCCTCAAAGTAAAATACAGTACTCTTATAGCCATATTTTCGTATGTATAGCAATGGTCATGCCCATTATTTCTACACTTTGCATTTTTGTAAATTAGATCATGAGATGCGACTTTATTATATATGCCATATAAATACCGAGAATGAGAGGCACCCATCAGTTGATGAACTGGGGAGTGAGAGAGGGAGAGAAAAGGAGGTGTATGGAGAGGAAGGGGGAGAGGGGGAGAGAAAGAAGAAGTGGGAGAGAGGGAGGGAAAGTCCTGTAGTTATACAGCAATATATTCCTGTAGTCTGGTGCACTAATGAACACCACTCCCTTCCCTACATGAAAACCATGCTTTTTGTCTAGTCAGTGTGTGCACTACATGTACTTACACTCCACACATAAATGTTCAAACTTACACGGACTTCGACACAGACTTGGGACACAGACTTGGCGTACTGGGACTTGGAGCAAATAATGATGTATGGACAGGTGTACATCCGCTATATAGCCTGTACTGGATTATCAGGCTATATAGGCACTGATAATCCTCTTTCTTGAGGTTTATTAGAGCACAAGAACACTGCCTAGTACTCTAACTCTGTGGGTTGGGCACTAGGTGTTGATAGATAAGTGAAAAGCAGATAGGCAGAGCCTGCTGATGGCAGTGTGTATGTGTGTTTGTCATAGTTTTATGTGTACAGGCTTAGAGAATGTGGGGCCAGCTGAAGAGTCCTCCTATTATAGATGAAAGGTCTCACATGGGGGGATTTACTGGTGGGTGTGGGTGTGGGTGTGAGTGTATATGTGGGTGAGTGTGGGTGTGGGTGTGGGTGTGAGTGGGTGTATGGGTGTGAGTGGGTGGGTGTGTAGTATATGAGCATGTATTTAGAGTCACCTACAAAAATACATGTACCAATCTGTACACTGTCTGTCTATAGGTACTAGCATGCAGCTTACAACTAGCATACATATGTACATATTATGGCAGCTAACATAACCACATGTACATTTAGAAATACATGTGCATGGACTCTGTGTGCATGACTATACTATGTACATTGTACTTCCACTTGGGTTAGAGGAGAGAAAACACTGTACTACATGTTACAGCTCATGCTCCCTTGTGTATGATTTATGGCAACAATGTACATTTTAGAGTGCTCTAACTTGCAATTGACCAATCAGATCACACATTGCATATTTCCATATTCATGTCCTCATTTCAGAGGGTGGCACATGTATGTACAGGCTTGTTGCTTACACCCTGTGTGAGGGATAGAAACGAACCGAACACTGCCTCAGTAGCTCAGTTAATAATTGCATCTCTCTAGTAATCAGACGGTCAGGAGTGTGAGTTAATAACTGGGCAATATGGGAAAATATTGCCCAGCGCGGAATAGGAAATTATACATTGCTGGGCAATATGGCTAGGTAATAAATATATATATATATACATGTAAGTATGCAGCAGTATGTAGATAAGTACATGTATGAGTGTTCCTTCTGTTTGTTAGTTCATTCCCTATGTATATACAAACATATTAGAGCATCTAACATAATATGCACTTGGCTGTAAATTGTGCAGATGGTAATTATTACTTCTGTGTACATTCCAGTGGTATTGTGTTTTAGTAGTGAGGTAATCTGTGGTCATCTCTATACTGCACTGCTTGAAGTGCTCATTTCGGAGGGTACATGGTACAAGTATGTACAGAGTTGGGATCTGTAAGATGTGTCCTCATTTTAGGGGGTGGCACATGGCTTGTTGTTTAGAACAATGCAGCTACCCTGTGTGAGGGAGAGAAACGAACCCGACTTGGTTAGATGGTACTTTATGTGCACACGTTTGTAGCTGAACTACCTCAGTAGCTCAGTTAGTAAGACCATCTGCCTAGAGACTGGAGTGTGAGTTTGAGTCCCGCCTGTAATGTGCTGTGTTGTATTGTCTTAGAAGAGGCTTCATGTGAACATATTAGAGGACGTGCATGTACAATCACGTGCATAGAGCACTACTTAGATAAAGGAAAGAGAGAAAGAAGTAGTAAAGAAACAGAGTACAGAAAGGAATTCTACGTACATATATACACACATACACAGACACACACACATACATACATGCACACACGCCAGCTTCAATAGCTTAACAGCATGTAGATGTATGGGGCTTACACCCACTTCACTGTTTAGCGAAGTTACTCAGTAACCTCATGTATGACAGTGCTCACTACCAGGCATGTATAAAGCCTATTGTTCACCCTAGACCAATAATACAAACCACAATGAGAGACTGATGGTTAACCTTTCCATTGTGCACTGTTTCTGTCTGTTTTTAGTTCTCACTCTACATAGGCCCTACATGTAAGTCACATGAAACCATCCACATATACACATGTACATGTACATGTCGGAGGAATTCAGGGGGGATGCCCCTCATTCCTGATGTATACCATTGAAGCTTGTACATACCACCGTCTGAAATGAGGACACCTCTCTAATAGGGACACATCTTCAGGTCCCAACTCCATTGAAGCCTGTACATACCACCCTCTGAAATGAGGACACCTCTCTAATAGGGACACATCTTCAGATCCAACTACATTGAAGCCTGTACATACCACCCTCTGAAATGAGGACACCTCTCTAATAGGGACACATCTTCAGGTCCCGACTCCATTGAAGCCTGTACATACCACCCTCTGAAATGAGGACACCTCTCTAATAGGGACACATCTTCAGGCCCTAACCTCCAACACTACATCAGAGGATGTTGGACACGGTCACGTGAATTGTGCAAGAATGCAATTATGGCGTAGAGGATTGCACGCAGGAGGTTGACCTCCTCTGGTCATTGCCTAGTTCTACTCAGCTGCGATTTGAGAGTATTTCAGAACTTTGCAGGTAGCTAGAACACATGTCAAACATTAGCGTGACCGACGCAGCCAAGTAAAAACTGGTACGTACAGTGGTCTAGAGCACTTCTAATACACTACACTGTAACTCCCTAAAACGAGCGGTACAATGGGGTACACCCTATTTTTCTGATTAACTAGCCTAAGGTAAATATAGCTAGCTAACTAACTTTATTCGATCCTTCCTCAGCTTCGCTTCAACAGGCATACAAGTTTGCTATGCATTTTCAATGGCGGAGTAGATGCTGCGTCAGCAAAAATTGCAATACGGTTACGTCATGTATTACGCGTGTCCAACCTCCTCTGCACTACATAACAATGTGCATAAGTGTAATTGAATGTGGCTAGTGTAAATCTACACTAGTGTATACATGCCAACTATTTTGTTGATGGGGTTTTACTCATGCTTAGAGTACAGTAGTATGAAATCACGGGTATCACGCTGCCTCTTTGGGCAGGATTGTGTGCCTACCTTCATAGGATGGCAGGAGTGTGTGCCTACCTTCATAGGATGGCAGGATTGTGTGCCTACCTTCATAGGATAGCAGGATTGTGTGCCTACCTTCATAGGATGGCAGGATTGTGTGCCTACCTTCATAGGATGGCAGGATTGTGTAGCTGTAAATTGTGCAGATGGTAATTATTACTTCTGTGTACATTCCAGTGGTATTGTGTTTTAGTAGTGAGGTAATCTGTGGTCATCTCTGTATGCTAAGACACTTTGAAGTGCTCATTTCAGAGGGTACCTGGTACATGTATTTACAGAGTTGGGACCTGTAGATGTGTCCCCATTAGAGAGGTGCCCTGAGGGTGACACATGTACATGTATGTACAGGCTTCTTGGTTTGAACAATGCAGCTACCCTGTGTAAAGGAGAGAAACGAACCGACATGGCTAGATGGTACTTTATATGCACACGTTTTGTAGCTGAACTGCCTCAGTAGTTCAGTTAGTAAGGCCATATGCCTAGTAAGCAGACTGTCAGAAGTGTGAGTTTGAGTCCCGCCTGTAATGTGCTGGTCTTAGAAAAGTCTTTGTAGAGGACATGCGTGAACAATCACAAGCATAGAGCACTACTTAGAAAAAGAAAGTAAGAAAGAAAAGTAGTAAACAAACAAGAGTACAGAAAGGAATTCTACATACATATATACAGACACACATGCATACATACATGCACACACGCCAGCTTCAATAGCTTAGAAAAATAACAGCATGTAGATGTATGGGGCTTACACCCACTTCACTGTTTAGCGAAGTTACTCAGTAACCTCATGTATGACAGTGCTCACTACCAGGCACCTACATGTATATATTGTTCACCCTAGACCAATAACGCAAACCACAATAAGACTGAGGGTTAACTTTTCCGTTGTGCGTGTCAACATGCAATGACCACAAAATGACTTCCAACAAATCTCATTTTCCAGGTCTGTTACGAGGATTCTGTTGGAAAATTGTCATGGACACAAAAGTTAAAATTGAGGTGAGTATCTCTCTTATAGTTTGAAGTTTGACATCTTTGGTTGTGTTTGTACCTACAGTGTACATGTGAGTAGCTTATATAGGCATTTGTTTCACTGTTTCTGTTTTTAGTTCTCACTCTACTCCCTACGCTTGTGTGCGTGAGCCCTACATGTACATGTCGTAGGAATTCAGACGGGGATACCCCTCATTCCTGATGTACACCATTGAAGCTTGTACCTACCACCCTCTGAAATGAGGACACCTCTCTAATAGGGACACATCTTCAGGTCCCAACTCCATTGAAGCCTATACATACCACCCTCTGAAATGAGGACACCTCTCTAATAGGGACACATCTTCAGGTCCCAACTCCATTGAAGCCTGTACATACCACCCTCTGAAATGAGGACACCTCTCTAATAGGGACACATCTTCAAGTCCCAATACTGTATAGCCTCCAACTGACTATCTTTGCCTCTGCTAAAGATGGAACAGCGAGTTGCTAGTTAGTACTGTGCACTAGATTAGAATATACAGCATCTAACATAACATGTACTTGGCTGTAAATTGTGCAGATGGTAATTATTACTTCTGTGTACATTCCAGTGGTATTGTGTTTTAGTAGTGAGGTAATCTGTGGTCATCTCTGTATGCTAAGACACTTTGAAGTGCTCATTTCAGAGGGTACCTGGTACATGTATGTACAGAGTTGGGACCTGTAGATGTGTCCCCATTAGAGAGGTGCCCTGAGGGTGGCACATGTACATGTATGTAAAGGCTTGTTGCTTAGAACAATGCAGCTACCCTGTGTAAAGGAGAGAAACGAACCGACATGGCTAGATGGTACTTTATATGCACACATTTTGTAGTATAGCTGAACTCCCTGAGTAGCTCAGTTAGTAAATGCATCTGCCTAGTAAGCAGACTGTCAGACTTATACATTACATGGCCTACGTACACTACAGGAGGGTTCACTACAGCTACTGGACATTATTGTGCACATACATATACATGTATCATACGCTAGATTTCATGGACGCTATGATTAATGTTTATAGGCAGAGGGGAGATTTTCAAGAGCCTGTGAGCATGTATGCTTATTAATTCACTAAAGCAGTGGGGTGGGGCAATACTGTACATGTACAATGTACCTATGCACCTTCATACACACATGTACATAGTAGACTAGCCAGCCCCACTAGCCAGCCCCAGAGACCATGTACAGATAGGAAAAGAGGGAATAAGAGAATACACTGCAGTAATTTGGCCCACATGCAATTACACTTGTACTTATACACATTGCTATGTACGGACAGCTGTGTTAGGAGGAAGGTAGCAAATAAGGAATACACGGCAGTATATGTACAAGTACAATGCACCACGCAGACTTTGGGCGGGTGCTACTTGACTAGTGGTAGCTCAGTTGATATGAGCATTGCCTAGAAAGCGAGTGTTGTGGTTTCGAATCCCACCCAAGGCAGCCTGTTTTACAACAATTTGCTGAACATGACTAGCCACTTTTGAGAGGTTGTGTGCGAGCATCTAATGATGTACGGTCTGTAGTTACAGGGTCTGATACTGATACTGGGTCTGACTCTTACTTGTTTTGGTATACACAGCTCATGCTAGTTCATGTACATACACAATGAGCCACTCCTGCATGCATGGTGACTGGTAGAATGTCGCTCGATCTGCTTACTAAGCTCTGTGTGCATGCATGTGTTTACAATGACTATACATTTACATGTACATGTATACTACTTTTCCGGCAGACATGTACTTGCAATTTGGTTAGTTATAGTGTAACTGACATAACAAAACATACAAAGGAGCTTATTGTCAATTCGCGTTGACCTTGCCAGCGGAAGTAGTTGATTACACAAGAGCCACTTAGCAATCCAAGAATACTTGTGGTTTATGGCACATAGCGTTAATGCACGAGCTTGGTAGCTGTTATATGCACACGCAGAGTACGTAAATTAAATACGCATAGTTGCATGCACGGGACACATTCCGTGCAGTCAATAGTATGACATCTGCCTATAGTCTATTTGACTTCACCTGAGCCCTCGAATTTTGGCAATAACTCTCTTATTTTTCACCCAATTTCAAAATGAAGAGTACCATTGGATTCCTCGCGTTTTGCCGCGTCTAGTGATATGTCTCACTAAATCTGAATCTCTACCACTCCAAAGATAGCTGTATGTCCCATAAGGAAAGTATGGAGATGCCATTGACCGCGAGGAATGTAGTGCGCGTGACCTCAACCATACGCGCCGTTTACGCGCGAAGGCTTCTTACGTGCTCGAAGCTTTTGCTGGTGTGAAAATCAGCAAGAAAGAGGGACTACCCGGACGACACAAGGATTCTCAGGTTAGTAATGCTAGCTAGGCTCCCATATTTACAATGAGATGTAGCGTAGCAGTCAAAACGGTACAAGTGAACTATGACATCGTGTATCCACGCGCTTCCAGCGTCATGGCTCACCTTTAGCCACTTATCCTAGTCTTCGGCCTAACCAAGCCCTAAAGAACTCCAAAACGCACTTCTCGTAGCGTTCAGCACTGCTGCGTGGTTTCCCTCCAGTTACCTGCGCATACCACTACCCGCAAACATGCAGGAAGTTGTCAAAATGACGCGCGGTTGCGTAGCACGGTAAACCTCAGCAACTTCCGGGGCTCAAGTGAACGCAAATAGACAATAGTAAGCAGACTGTCAGAAGTGTGAGTTTGAGTCCCGCCTGTACTGTGCTGTGTTGTATTGTCATAGAAGAGTCTTCGTGTGGATATATGCATGTATATGTATGGGGCTTACACCCACTTCACACCGTTTAGTGGAAGTTACTAGGTAACCTCATGTGTGACAGTGCTCTCTCTACCAGACATGTATATGTAAATACTGTGCTGGCTACTATAATACACACACCACTGTCACTACAAAATATCTGGTTGCCACACCTGTTGTTGTTTGGATACATTGGTCACCTCTATCTTGAAAGATGAAGATAGATAAAATTGCATGACTAGGTAAGATCTCCTTGTAATGGAAGGAGAGAGGGAGGGAGAAAGAGAGAGAGAATCAACAAGAGAAAGGCTGCAATACAAATGACGTGTCCCATATGTACATGTAGTTCCACATAGAGTACAACAGGCGGCACTGAAGTCGTGCATATGCACATGTACATGTATATGTATATGCTATTACAGAAAGACTAATTCAGTGCCTTGGATCTAATGAGGACACCTCTCTAATAGGGACACATCTTCAGGTCTCAACTCCACATCTTTAGGTTCCAACTGCATTGAAGCCTGTACATACCACCCTCTGAAATGAGGATACCTCTCTAATAGGGACACATCTTCAGGTCCCAACTCTGTACATACATGTACTATGTACCCTCTGAAATGAGCACGTCAAAGTGCCTTAGTACAGTGCAGTATAGATGACTAGGTACCACTCCAAAGATAGCTGTAAAGGAAAGTATGGAGATGTCATTGACCACGAGGAATGCAGTGCATGTGACCCTAACCATAGGTGCGAAGGCTTCTACCTGGACGACACAAGGATTCTCAAGTTTAGTAATGCTAGCTAGGCTCCCATATTTACAATGGGATTAGCATAGCAGTAAAAAAAGGTACATGTGAACTACGAAATCGTAGATCACCACCCTTCCAGCGTCATGGCTCACCTTTAGCCACTTATCCCTAGTCTTCGGCCTAACCAAGCCTACAGTACTCGAAAAAACGCACTTCTCGTAGCGTTCAGCACTGCTGCGTGGTTTCCCTCCAGTTACCTGTGCATACCACTACCTGCAAACATGAAGGAAATTGTCAAAATGACGCGCACTTGCATAGCACGTAAAGCCTCAGCAACATCCGGGGCTCAAGTGAAATCGAATAGACAATAGTTAGTGTCAAGGGTACTGTTGCTGCATGCATGAGACCCACCCCTGATAGTACCGTCCACTATATAGTTAATGACATTTACACCTAATAGTATGATAATAGATGTTCCAATAATTCTTCGTTCTTTAGGTGTGTGAGGGAAGAAGTGTGTGGGGGTATAAGTGATGATTGCCCTGCTCTCTTTCTGAAGAACATAGAAATACATGACATTGTATATATGTATGCATCAAAATAGATAATTGCACAGTACATTGTCATGTACATAAAAATCTGTACATCTTGATAATAATTAATGACACTATCCCACAGCAAATATTGGCAGATGGCGGGATTGTATTGTAGAAGATGATGATGACTCAGCCCTTTTTCAGCATTTCAGAATCAGTAATAAAGTGATAAGAATCTGTAGGTAGTCTGGACAATGCATAGCTCTGGAGGGAGGCAGGTGTAAATGTAAAGCTTTCAGTGCATGCCAAGTGTACTCTACCAGCACTACCAATGCAACACTTTAATTCACAATAACCATGCAGCAAGATTATGTTTCTTACTAGGAATTGGTGGTTGAAGTGTAATTTACAATCATGTCGGATGTGTTGGTAAAAATGAAATTATAGAAAAATGCATGTAGACCTGCAAATTACTAGAATTTGTAATGTGTAAAAAGTGAAAGGAATATGAATCAGATGTAATAAATGTACAAGAAAGTTCAGGTAGTTGGCTGATGTGTGTAAAATGCACAGGAGGATGTTTACGGTTGTTTTCTAGGAGAAAATTGATGTAGAGTGTGAAGTGACGTTGTCGGTGTATGATTTGCAGTACCAGTCAAAGAACTTCCAGTTTACAGGAGTCAGCTGTTAGGCTTGATTCAGCACCAAATAGCTCATCATTCCCTCACATGCATCTAAAGTACAGAATTCGGGCTGAGATGGTGGAGCAGGAAAGGGAGCAATAAGGTGTGTGTGAGAGGGAGTGATGCCAATTGGAGGAAAAGGGGTACAAAATGTAGTAGCTCTGTCATTGGAACTCAGTGAGTGGGCTGATCGTGGTGGCAGTTGCATACTGTGAACCTGTGCATGATGAGAATGAAGACTAAAATAGCAAGTAATATAGTCACATGCTCGGCTTCTATTTCATCAACTGAAGTACGTATATTCGAGCTTGCAATATAATATGTATATAACGGGAGCCCCACCCTCATACCATAAAAATGGCAACAATTATCTTTACACAATCATAAAGAAGCACTAGAAGGCTGGGATATGGGAGGTATAAAATAGCGTGTGTTTCTGATTATGCATAAATTAGCATCGTCAGCGCCGGCTTACAGATATTCTATGCGCGCGAACTAGTAGGTGAGTGAGACTTGTACGAAGACCTGTTCTTACCTTTGATTTGTGCATGTAGGACCTATACTTATAAGCTTACATGTCCATATCCTCAGCAAAGCAATGTAAAATCTTAGATACTGGTTATGTATGCCCTTGTTATCCTACTCGCATTCTATGTACATAAATTTGTGCCCTGTCATTCTTCGTCAGCCCCACCCCCTGACTGGAACAAAAAAATGTAGGACCAAGGGACACAGATATGCTATGATTCACCAGCATAATAAATTGGTGTATATAGTATGTCCGTGTCCCAATCTTGTCAGTGTTCATATTACTTTTCTTATTTACTTCATAATACATTTACTATTTGTTCTTTGCAGATGGGTAACTGCTGCTGCAAGGGTAGGTGTACCACATGACTATGATATATGTTTCATCTCACCTAGGGCTGTGCATTGCCTTTGTAATAACCTCACATTCTACAGATACTGAAGGCACACCACCCCCAAGTCCACCCCCAAGTCCACCCCCAAGTCCTGAAGTGTCATTTTCAAATATTGTACGTAATGCAAATGTTATTAGGTACATGTGCATGTGTATACCTACGTGTGCATGATGTGGCTCTGTGAACATGTATTTTTTGATTGTTGAAACTATAGCTATGTGCATCTTACTAATTCTGTAGAAAGAAGTGTTTGAGTACATACAAACCACCTCACCACCTTTGCCCCCACGTCCCCCAACCCCACGTCCTACCCCTTCTCCGGATCCCCCACCTCTTCCACCACCAAGGTATGTATCCCTGTAATTCTCCACCTTCCAAATGTATATGCTATGTACTCTCAGGCCCAAGTAAATAAGTATTACATAAGGTGCATAATAATGTCCACACCTACATTCTAATTGATGAGACCTGAAATGTGATATGTTTCTTCTTTGTAGCTTATGAAGTGAAAGATAAAGACAGGTGAGTATAATGGTTGTATGAGGTGTACAGAGAGTGCTAGTCACATGCTGTGCTGTATAGATGGTTTATACATGGCAAAGTAGTTGCAGTGCACAGCTACTATTCTATATGTAGGGATGGCGCCGACATGCCCATTAGCCTTACAGCTCAGAACTCCCAAACATGGATGTTATAAGCTCTTTCAGACAAACAGCCTGCTCTATAAGAGTTTTTCTATACACTATAATACTCTCAAAGTACATAAAATACACAGGTACAGTGATTCTCGGAAATTTGTAAAACTGTTCATCATCTTATTTTTCTTGTTCAAACGGCCTACCGCGAAACTAGCGTTAGTAAGCAGTGCACAGCCAGGACAGCATGATCCTCAAGGGTGAATGCTCTCCCAGCTGGTATCAGTGTCAAAATTGGGTGTTTTGGAATAGGGTACACAGTCCAAATTCAGGGGCACACTTTTCAAAATAGTTCTGAAAGAGGGACTATGTGTGCACTGAAGTAGGGGGTATCTACTATGAGCTGTTACCATTTTTTTGAGCTAAGAGCCACATGATCCAGGTTGAATGGAGACTATATACTTGTTCATGAAGCTTATTTCTTGCCTACTAATGCATACAAATCTACCCCAAAACAGCTACATGAATATATTTGATCCTGCATGCAAACTACATGTTGAAAAGTATGAACATGTATATATACACGTGATGAGCCACTCCTGCTTCTCAGCACGTATGCATGTATACACAAATCTCTCCCTCTCTGTGTGTTGTGTTCTCAAACCAACCCATGATGGGTGGGAGGCATGCCACGTAGTGCAATGGTGGCCATGTACCTCTTAGGTGGTAGCAATGATGTCATCGTTGAACACATCGAGGCCACATGCAGGTGTGATTGCGTACTTGGACATAATATGGTGCAGAACATAAAGGCTATCTCCTTCTCTCTCTCTCTCTCTCTCTCTCTCTCTCTCTCTCTCTCTCTCTCTCTCTCTCTCTCTCTCTCTCTCTCTCTCTCTCTCTCTCTCTCTCTCTCTCTCTCTCTCTCTCTCTCTCTCTCTCTCTCTCTCTCTCTCTCTCTCTCTCTCTCTCTCTCTCTCTCTCTCTCTCTCTCTCTCTCTCTCTCTCTCTCTCTCTCTCTCTCTCCCTCCCTCCCTCCCTCCTCCCTCCCTCCCTCCCTCCCTCCCTCCCTCCCTCCCTCCCTCCCTCCCTCCCTCCCTCCCTCCCTCCCTCCCTCCCTCCCTCCCTCCCTCTCTCTCTCTCTCTCTCTCTCTCTCTCTCTCTCTCTCTCTCCAGATTAGTGTTCCAACCCACCCTCGGGCTATAATATTACTTCACTCGGGCTATAATATTACTTCACTGCAGATTCATCCTCAGACTATAATATTACTTCACTGCAGATTCATTCCTATTTCCTCTTCACTATAACCGTTACATTCAGTCAAGCCATATTTTATTTGCACAAAAAAGTGTGCGCAGAGCAAACTGTAGAGAGCTGTTTTGGACTGGTTGACCCTCATCAAGATCAGCGCTGTGTACCTAGCTCCTATGCAATGGCATAGACTTACATACCCTACACAGGCCTGAGCAGTTGTGGTTTTAGAACAATATTCATCCACTACAAACCACACAAGCCCACCTAGCCCACTGCCTAACTCCAAGAATGGGCAGGGCTGGGGTATTGAAACCACGAAAGACGCCACATGAAAATACACGTAGGTGTGTGCAGAGCAAACCAAGCAAACGCCAGACAGCTGTTTTGGGCTGGTTGGCCCTCATCAGCACTGTGTATGCCTAGCGGCTCTGCAACAGCCTAAGCTTATATACCCTAGTATGAATCTATTTTACATACCCTAGTATGAATCTATTTTACATACCCTAGTATGAACCTATTATGGCCTAGACTTACATACCCTAGTATGAGCCTAGACTTACAACCTGTTATGGCCTGAACTTACATACCCTAGTATGAACATGTAAAGCCAGGAAACCCCCCAGAAGAGGTTTTTCGTCCATTATATTTATAGTGGGAGGACTCCTCAGCTGGCCCCACTTTCTCAAAGTCTGCACACACACACACACACACACACACACACACACACACACACACACACACACACACACACACACACACACACTCACACACACACTCACTCACACATACACTCTTTCTCTGAGCCAGCTTTGCAAGTGCATGTTCTGTTATTTTTTTGGCTGCCTCTCTGGGCCTGCTGATTTCAACTCGCACAAAGGTATATACAATGTAAATGTACATGGGCCTTGAGTTGTGTAGTATCCTATAACCAGCTGAGCTGCCTCGGTAGCTCAGCTAGTAAAGCATCTGTCTAGAACACTGAGAATCATGTGGTTGTCATAAAGTATACGAGAGCGACATTCCCCATGGAGATGCTTCTGTTATATACATGTAGGTTTAGTTTATCTGGTATTGCATTGGTTGCTCTATTAGTCTAAAACTCCCAGAAATGGGTTGTGTGTCCAACTGGATGCCAATGCATAATTGCATGCCAAGCTTTCCTTGTGGCATAGTATATCGTGTATGAAACCTTCGCCACACACTGCCTACAAGACACTACAATATACACGTATGTTATACATGTATATTCATATATGTAAGTAATACATGTATGTACATGTATGTACAATGTACATGTAAAAACAATTGCATAGGCATGTCAATGGCACTATCCCACAGCAAATATTGGCAGCACGGCAGGATTGTATTGTAGAAGATGATGATGACTCAGCCCTTTAACAGCTACATACAAATGTACTGTAGCTACATGATATTGTATAATTGTGGGAATATAACAGTGCATATTACATCTCCCATTGCTATAAGGGAACAAAGCTTGAAGTATTGCATAACAATAATAACCTTCACAGTGAACAAAAATGGCACATAAAACAGAATAGTACACTGTATAATGAAGATAAAAGTTGTGTTTGGCCGGCACAATACATACAGTGTGGTATATGAGGCATAGCTTAGATCCCGCTTGCTCGGTGATATCACCTGCTCCCCAACCTGAAAACGCCTCTTGCTGTGGCTCTGTCAGCCAGTTATCGCATGATAACTCTGATTGAAAAATGAGAGGAGACAAATGTTCATGAACATGTATGAATTCATGTAGCCAGGAAACCCCCCAGAAGAGGTTTTTCGTCCATTATGTTTAGAGTGGGAGGACTCCTCAGCTGGCCCCACTTTCAAAGAATGAGCATGCTGGCCACCTCTTTACATTCATGCCATCCTATGAAGGTAGGCACACAATCCTGCCATCCTATGAAGGTAGGCACACAATCCTGCCATCCTATGAAGGTAGGCACACAATCCTGCCATCCTATGAAGATAGGCACACAATCCTGCCATCCTATGAAGGTAGGCACACAATCCTGCCATCCTATGAAGGTAGGCACAATTACACATTGGTAGGAATAACATGATTGTAGTGAGTTCCTGCATCAGAATGATGTATCACTACTACCCTGTCCGCCTCTTTGGGCAGGCACTTCTCTGGCCGCCTTTCTGGGCAGGCATAGGGCAGGCCCTACACCAGTCTGACTAGGCACTATGCAAATTACTCCTTGAATGGAATAACACGATTATAGTGAGTTCTGCTATCAGAATGGTGTAGATATAGTTTGTAATTGCTTTTTTCCATGCAATATTTTGGATTCCAAAACAATGGATGGAAGCAATTCCACACCCGTTTACCTGATGCATTGTTTGACACAAAAATGGTAGTCTGTAACATAGTGGCAAGTGCCACCATCTCTTTGTCACTACCCCATGCAGCTATAGACATACCACTAGTGTCAATATAGTTCTGTATAGCCTGGGGACACTTGGATTTGTCTCTTTCGATTTCGGCTAGCCAATCGTAGCTAACTATATATTTGGCTAGGGCAGTTGGATGATCTGAACAAACCATCCATTTTACCACAGCTTTCCTGACAGCTTGGTGGTTTTTCTGGGTTCCAGTAATGGATTTTGAGATTGCTCGAAACAGACAGTGACCATCTCCTACAATCCAGTCAATTTTATGTGGGAAAACACTGCTGTCAGGGAGTATGATATCTCTCTCATCATCTTTAACCATTATGGATTTACTCCAGAATTTTATATAGTCTACTGCGGCAGACATCCATTCTTTACTAGGAGGGTTCACAGGGATGTCTTCAGGGGCAGCCTGAAAGGCAGTTATAATTACATCAGGACTTTCAGCAGTCAAATGAGGGGGGCTGTCACCCCTGTCAGACCTAGCATCATCTTCTACTACATGTATATCAGGACTTTCAGCAGTAAAATGAGGGGGGCTGTCACCCCTGTCAGACCTAGCATCATCTACTATGGAGAATTCAGAGGGGAGAACGTCAGCCCCATTTTCAGTTGAGGATTTAGTCCTTTTCCCAACATCCGAAAGCTCACATGCTGCTTTCTTGGCCTTTCTTTTCCTAGGGGAGTAACGGGATAACAGACTTACAGGACTTATCTTTGTCCTTCTGGAGACAGCTCTCCTTTTTGGAGAACGAGTTAAGGGACTCCGGTTTGTTAGTTTCAATGCTAAACTCCGTTTTCTGTGTGGAATCTGACCACAGTCTACTTTCAGAGGGGAATGAGAGGGGGAACTACCCTTACAACAGGTATTAGATGGTATATTCCCATCTTCTCTTAGTATGGACTGAACATTACCCTCATTAGCCCCATTCGGAAGGGACACACTAGAATGCACTTCATGCTCTTTAACTTTACCCAAATTGCGTGGATTGAGTGGGCATGTCCTAATATGTGCCTTTCCACAATTACATACTGCATTTTCCCCAAAATAATCCTCATCTGAGGAAGGCACTGGGGAATCATCAGAGGGAAACCTGTCAAAATCACTGAGATCCTCAGGTTCAGCAGAACCATTCGAATCTCTAGACTCTGCTCTACATGCATGTGGATTTGATTTTTTATTGAGGGGACAGGTTCTATGAGTTATTCGCCTGTGTGTAGTTGAACCACACTGACAAGGTTTAACTAGAGTGCTGTTGCCCTTTTTGGGATTATCCACCTGACTACATTCATCATCGTGCTGAGGCTCACACGTGTAGTCCATATTGGATTCATAATTGTGCTGAATCTTCTGTGCTTTGCTCCAATTATGCCTCTCTTGCTGCTCGTTTACACGATGTCGTTGTTTGGCTTTTGCAACCTCTTTTTTGTAATCCTCAGTTTTTCGAATCTTACGTCTTTTCTCTCTTGCACGTTTTTTTTCTTTGAAAAATGCCCTTGCACCATGAAAATCTGGTAGGCCTAAATTGGCATACAATTCAGGTAACCAGTGGTACTGTATCCCACGTACATTAATCATAAATGACATGTTTGACTCCATCAGACCTAAATTTGTTGAAACATGATAGTGGAGTCTCTTTATGTTCCAGTTCTTCTTTCTGAACCTAATTAGGGTACTGTGAGCAGATTCCAACTGATTTGTAGCCCCTTTGCCCAGTTCCCTGTGGATTACCTGCTTTGCTTGCGTGCTTCTGTAGTGACACTCAATTTCGTAAGCAAGTGTATGATATGGGCATGTCAGTTTGTGAAAGGTAGTGTACCTTTTACGCTTACAGCGAACCTTTTTGGGATCACATTTGCCACAGCTGCACACAAGCATATCATGAAAATTACAGCTGATATGCTTCTCTTTCCCATCCTCCCCTATCTCCTTCCATTCATGTTCATCACGTACATGGTGAGGAAGCATCTTGAGTCGTGACTCCAAAGCTGCCGGATCAGTTTTAGCATCCACCATTGCTTTAAAGACACGACGTCTGGAATTACTAATGAAAGCATCGGTAATGCAGCCACATGATCCATGCCTATGTTTTATGCAGGGACACTTGGCTTTCTCAACACCAGGATACTGTTCTTTGAGGTTTTTGATTTCATCAGCACTAAATTGTTTTTGGACTTTCAATTTGTTTAACTTTTTGTAGTGAGCACGGGAAAAGTGCCCACCACAGAGCATTGTTTTACCACTCCCAAAATGCCTCCTTAGTGCATTGGAGGAGCTAGAGTCAGCATCCTGCCAATGAAGAGCTACATTCATTCCCTCTTCTTTCATTTTTCTGAACAATAAATCGGCAGCAAACCCTTCAGAAGATTTTGACGTGCCCTGGTACAGTTCCTCGTTTATGGAATCTTTACCTCTTTGAGACAGATGATGATAATACAGGACACTATTTCTCATATAGTCCCGAACGTGAAAAGTAAAATTTTGGGAATGGTGCCCCCTAGTCAGCCATGCCCCATCAGCTACGGTAACAGCTCTATCCCAGCTACCCATTTTCTCAGGGGGTTCCTCTTTCATTTTCTTTTTCCCCAGTTCACACTGGGCATCAAGCATCTCCTTCACAGGATCATAGAGCATTTCAATTGTGTTATAAAATGCTCTGTGAGATACAGGGTGCATGCCAAGGGAGCCTAAGACATTCTCGTACTGGGCATAATTGGCACCCGAACTGAGGAAGGCAATTTGCAATGACACGCTCATGACAGTTTGCTTTGTGTCTTTGCCTTTGTAAGTGTATGTGCCTGAACAAGGAAGGGTCACATCTCTACTACCACACCTCCCACTGCAAGTGAAATAGGCCGTTCCATCACCTCCCATATCCTCGAGTGATACAGACTGTAGTCTAAGCTCCCCATTGCAGCCCTCTGCCCGGCAACAGGATGTTGCATTTATGCTAGAAATGAGTTTTTCTAGCTGTACGGCACTTGTTAGAAAAGGAGTGTTGCCTCCACGGCATTCCCCAAGGCTTCTCAAACCAGGGGTGTCTGGCACAAACACGGGATCATTAGTTTTTCTCCTACCAAAACAGGGAGTATCAGCAACAGAGCTGCATATACTGGGAGTAGTGGCATCTGGCATGCAGCTAGGAGTACGTTGGTTGGGACTACCAACTACAGGCATGACTTGGTCATGCCCATTACCAGATACAGCAATGCCAGAGCTATCTTCTACAAACATAGGATCATTAGTACCTACCAAAGGACTGATATGAACAGTACAGGTATTTTCCATGCAGCTAGGAATGTACTGTTCTGGAGTACCAACTGAACTTTTGCTGTAAATAGGGCTGTTCTCTAGAGAACCATTACCAGCCATGGTCCCACTCCCACTCACGTTTACTTGACAGCTTTCGTGTGGCTCCAGCTTCGAGTCCTGCTGCATTTTTCGCTGTTGCTGCATGAAATAATGGAGCTTGGTTGATGCACATATACAGTGTTTTGAAACACTTCACACACACACACACACACACACACACACACACACACACACACACACACACACACACACACACACACACACACACACACACACACACACACACACACACACACACACACACACACACACACACACACACACACACACACACACACACACACACACACACACACACACACTGTTTCATGTACATGTAGTCATACTAGAGGATTTACATACTAGGACATGGGTGAATGCTGTTAAGCAAAAAGGAATGAATCTACAAATTAAATTGTTCTTAGTAAACTGTCACATTCAAGAAGCAGTTGTCAACACACTTTGAAGTTTTCTTCAACAGTAACAGCTACATGTACATTGTACATGTATCTCTTAGGGAAGACAAAAACACATGTACATGTAGCACTAACAGAAAGCTACATTATAAACAAGGTACACCTACATGTGTACACGTACATGTATGCTGGAGAATGTGTACCTGCTTCCTGAAAGTCTACGTGCAGGAAAAAAGCAGTTATGCTTGTGTGTATGTGTATATGCTTCCATTTTCACAAAGGCAGTGAAATCAGACTTCCCTGGAAGTTGAACAGAATAGATGCTTCCTAGGCTAGCACACAGTATAACAGCTGATTGAGTGGGTTGTGTGTATGTACACACGGATCCATCACCATGTCGTACTAGTAGAAATGCTTAGCATTTTTGGTGGGCGGGAGTGCGTACACAAAATATATAACATTACAGTTCGAATCACATATAACATTGACATCACAAAGTATTCTTGGTGCAAGAATGCTACTCTTATGCACAATGATGAAATACTTATAATATACAACGATTTTGTGTCTTGTTTTAGGCTGGTTTTTGTGTGTGGGTGGGGTGGGATGTTGATGCTATCAAAGACTGATTCTTGCAAATAACAACACTCCAGCAATGTACATGTATGCAACCATGGCAACATGTCAATAACACATGCAAAAAATAGTACATAACATATGTAGCTAGCCTGCGCCATATAACAAATCAATTACTGAGATGCAGCACATAATGACATCACCAAGTCTACTGTGCGTGAACCAGCACAAGCATGTATACATGTAGAAGTAGTGAGAATGGAGATATATCAGTACTCGTTACATTGTAGGAATGATTTGCTGTGTATATATGTATCTACTCCCCATGCATCAGAAGTGGCTCATTCTGTGTGTATAGCAGTGTACTGATCCTGCAGTAGGCACGTACATGTTGTTAGGGATGTTAGGAACATGAGAAAAAACATCTGGTGGGGCCAGACAAGCTGCTAGGTGATCTCTGGACATGTACATGTACATGTAGTTACGTTAGCTGCTCTAATATGTACATTCAAATATAGTTGTAAGCTGCTGGAGAATATGCTAGTCCCTACAGACAGACAGTGTACAGATTACGTGCCCATACTCATGTATGGATTGTAATTACAAAATATGTGAAATGTGTACAGTAGCCCTCAAAAAAAGTTTCCGTTTTCACAGATTAAAATGGAACGGAGTGTCCGTTCCGTTCCGCTCCGTTCCATTATATAACAGGCAAGGAGCTTCGCCTGCGAAACTACGTGCTAAGTGCCACCCACTCGTTAGCTCTATGCGAGAGCGTCTGTGCAGTATTCGCTTTCCACTTGCTTTCCGCTGTCAGTGTACCGTGAATTCGAAAAACCCTGCCACGAGAGCGAATTGTCACGCCCTCTTTCTGTCTAACGGAACGGAACGGAACGGACGGGAACATTGCAATGGAACGCAACGGCTGTTCCGTTTTAACGATATTGAAACGGAACGGATAGAAACGGAAACTTTTTTTTGAGGGCTACTGTACATGTATGTACATTGTACACGTACATGTATACAAAAGCAGTAAGATACATACATGTCATGGTAGATGTATGTAGTGCTGAAGCTACTACACACTACACATTTGCACATGTTCACCTGTAAAACCAGAATACACAAGAAAACAGGTGCCAGGTCTCCCACATTAGGTTGGTTTACTTACTTTACAATACAAACACATGTACATGTACAAAAATTAGGACATCTCTCTAATTGGGACACATCTTCAGATCCCAACTCCACAGAAGCCTGTACATACCACCGTCTGAAATGAGGACACCTCTCTAATAGGGATACATCTTCAGATCCCAACTCTACAGAAGCCTGTACATACCACCCTCTGAAATAAGGACACCTCTCTAATAGGGACACATCTTCAGGTCCAAACTCCACAGGAACCTGTACATACCACCCTCTGAAATGAGGACACCTCTCTAATAGGGACACATCTTCAGGTCCCAACTCCATTGAAGCCTGTACATACCACCCTCTGAAATGATAGGGACACATCTTCAGGTCCCAACTCCATTGAAGCCTGTACATACCACCCTCTGAAATTAGGACACCTCTCTAATAGGGACACATCTTCAAGATAATAATGAACATACATGTACATGTCATAGGAATTCAGGAGGAGGCTCATTCCTGATATACATACATGTAACGAGGCAGCCAATTTTTCTTCGAAAAATGACTTTCGGGCGAGTTGTGTCGTGTTGCTTTGCCTTTCTAAGCATCTCTTGGAATGATTGTTCATGCACAATACTGGAGTTTGGTGTCTAGCTGGCTTGATTATTGCGGCCTTCTCCTAAATGCTAAGTTTGACTTCACCTGTTTATCAGGTTGAGATGCTATCAGATTTGTATGCAGGATTCGGCCCAGCCAGCTGAGCTGCCTCGGTTGCTCAGTTGGTAAGAGCATCGCCTAGCAAGCTGATGGTTGTGGGTTCGAGTCCCACCCGAGGCAGCCAATTTTTCTTCGAAAAGTGACTGTTTCGGGCAGGTTGTGTTGTGTTGCTTTGCCTTTCTGTTGTGTTGTTGTTGTTGCCTTGCTTTCTAAGCATCTCTTGAAATGATTATTCATGTACATGTATATACATATGTATCCATTGAAGCCTGTACACACCACCCTCACACCTCTCTAATAGGGACATATCTTCAGGTCTCAACTCCATTGAAGCCTGTACATACCACCCTCTGAAATTAGAACACCTCCCTAATAGGGACACATCTTCAGGTCCCAACTCCATTGAAGCCTGTACATAACCACCCTCTGAAATGAGGATACCTCTCTAATAGGGACACATAGCCCATAGGTCCCAACTCCATTGAAGCCTGTACATATCACCCCTTTGAAATGAGGACACCTCTCTAATAGGGACACATCTTCAGGTCCCAACTCCATTGAAGCCTGTACATACCACCCTCTGAAATGAGGACACCTCTCTAACAGGGACACATCTTCAAGTCCTGACTCCATAGAAGCCTGTACATATCACCCCTTTGAAATGAGGACACCTCTCTAATAGGGACACATCTTCAGGTCCCAACTCCATTGAAGCCTGTACATACCACCCTCTGAAATGAGGACACCTCTCTAACAGGGACACATCTTCAAGTCCTGACTCCATAGAAGCCTGTACATATCACCCCTTTGAAATGAGGACACCTCTCTAATAGGGACACATCTACAGGTACCAACTCCATTGAAGCCCGTACATACCACCCTCTGAAATGAGGACATTTCTCTAATTACACTAAAGTCTATCTGATGTCTTGGACACAACTCCTTTTACTAAGTTTCAAAATAGAGATATACATGTAGCATAGCAATTGAAATGACATACGTGTATGTGAAAGATTCTCAGATTAGTAATATTACTATAAGTTCAAAGGTAGCAACTGACCTTGTAGCTTATAGAAGCGGCGCTTCTCAAAAAAACAACAAAATTACAGCAGCGAGACTGCGCCACATTACGTATATATACATCTACAAGCTTGTCCCCTTCTGGACAGTTTGAATTATAAGATTACTGCTACAATGCACAAGATCCAATGCATACTAGTTTCGCCTCTGGTAGGTGTTAACAAACAGAATCAATGCACTGGATAGGTGAGAGTGACTGTGTAGAAATATGCCAGCTGGACCCTGGTGTGACATCTTACACGTGTTTACCACGATGCATTTCAGAGCTTATACACTATAGTCACTACACACTACCAGTCAACACGCAATGAACAGACATCATTCAAAGGACTGCTCTGTCATAGTTGGCGCTCAAGATAACCTAACTATTCTGACTTTGACACATACAAGTACACACTGACGCTATTCGTCATTCTGACCTAGACCACTAAACTCACATCAACGCACAAAAAGATCCACCCTGTTTGACTCACCCTTTTCCTTTTTTGCTCTTCTCTAGCCACACGAAGTTGTAAAGCGCGCCGTTTTAGCCGAACCATGACGAAAGAGCCCCAGAAACGTCTTCTGACACGAGAAACACACTTCAGTCGCGACGCAAACGTCGAAACGAGCGTAGTGCGCTTGCGCGAAAATTGCGCGCGCCGCATTGAGCCTACTACATCGGCGCAGCTGAAGAAAGCTCTGAGTAAACTCACAACAATATTATAGAGTCATGCGCACTAATTTTTATTTGAAAAGATGCATTATTATTAACAATATAACACTTCAATTTTTGGATTTTGTTTCATGAAAGTTTGGTTAATTTTAACAGCAAAATGAAACTGAAATAAAAACTTCTGGGTGTGTCAACCTTCTGTAACCTGTGTATCTCTCCTGCAAAAAAACAAATATTCAATTATCTCTTATAACCTCCGAGTTACAATGTTTTCTATTTACACAATTATTTCTTAATTATATGTGGCAAAATAGTAAAACAATGGAATTTTTTCCTTTTATTACACTAATTACACCAAAAGCAATCTGGCAATATTAATATTACCATTAAAAAAAATTATGTCGAACTCCCTTAATCAAAATACTCCATATCATCAATATACCTTCTATGGCTTTTAAATAGCTCCATAAATTGTTTCATCCTTTAATAGACCCCCTGTTTTTGTCAGTGAATGTATTGCTACCCTAGCATACCCACAGTTTAGAATATTGCCAGTTAATCTTCTCTGTCGTCCTCGTCGGTGTGCATTGTCATTTTCTTCATTTTCTGGCATAATAGTATTTCGGCGTTTTGTTAGGTGTGACGTCCGGTTAACGTTGTCTTCTCTACAGACTTGCCAGTCTTCATGAGTAAACGTGTTTGCTTTGTTACGAAATGCCACCAGGGTGGGCAGGTTCACTGGTTGAGGGAGCTTTGTTGTATCTCCTCCGTGAGAATAGTTTTGTCAGCATGAGGAGTGAGCATATTTCTACCACCTGAGGGTGTTCTGTACGTTCATGCACCAACATGTGTGTACAGTGTATCAAGAAGATCAGTGTTATCAATTGGTACTAGGTCAGGAAGTGTACAGACCCATATGTACTGCTATATATGTGTACTGGTAATTCTAATTAGAGCCAACCTGGAAGAATCTACCGTAAGATATACTTGTGGTAATGTGGCCTATATAAAACTGGTGCTTACAGATACATGGCGTGTGTGTGTGTGTGTGTGTGTGTGTGTGTGTGTGTGTGTGTGTGTGTGTGTGTGTGTGTGTGTGTGTGTGTGTGTGTGTGTGTGTGTGTGTGCAAGGGTTTGAAGGGAAGAATGAGAGAGGAAGTAATGAAGGGGAGGTGAGAGGGTGAGACGGAGAGAGGGAGGGAGCTAGGGAGGCGGGTGGTTGAACTTACAATTGAGATTGTTTACCAGCCTTCAGACAAGGCCTCCCGTGTTGGTCTGGCCTAATTAGAGGGGTTCCACCATATACATGTATATATACATACCTGCATTTGTTGAACTGCCACATCCTTGACACAGTGAACACACAGTTCAGGCCTCATTGGACAGGCAGTCTTCTGGTGAGAGTCCAGAGACACATGCTGTCCGCACATCTTACACTGCACATCCGAGTAGTCACAGTCTCCAGTGTGGACCTAAAAGTGACCATAATATTGGCTGTGTCATGTATACATGCATGGTGAAGAAGCACACACACAATGTTTTTCCCATGTGTGCAGTGGAAGTGAATTCAAAGGCCCAAGTTGGGTCCGCTCTCACCCTTCTGTGGTGTAGTCCACATTCCTGCATACTAACAACATGCTTGCTATCAAGTGGAAGAAGTCTATAGTCAGACAAGTGGACATGTATATACCATCGATATCCCTATATACCCTTCAACACCCTGTTTGTGTTGTTCTGCATGATAGGTACATGTATGCAAATATAAATCTGAGGCACAAATGTGTTGCCTTTGCAGAGAGAGCCTCGGCTATCTTACCAGAAGACAGGAAGTCTTTAATTGAATGTCTTCACATAGAGACTTAGGAATTAATCTCCGTACATATATATATATATATATATTGTGCAACACAATGCCCTTTCACTCTACTACTACACTAGCCTGGCGCCCATTATGCCGGCATAACTTTTGGAATAATAGGTGCTTCGTAGAAACTAAGAATAATAGGTGTGTAGGTGGGGAATAATTAGAACTCCACGTGTGTAGTGTGATGGCGTCAGGGTCGCGTGCAGGGTCTTTCGAGTCCGAGTCATTGTCTACTACTAGTTACGAAGCGGATGCTGTCAGTAGCTGTGATGAGAGCCAGGAGGCTCAACTGGAAAGAACGGCAGGTAGCGCATGCGCTAATTTATTATAGGCCAGGGCTAGGAGCTAGGGCTAGGGGCTAGGAGCTAGGGCTAGGGCTAGGGGCTAGGGCTAAGGCTAGGGGCTAGGGCTAGGGCTAGGGGCTAGGGCTAAGGCTAGGGGATAGGGGCGCTAACTTGCTTAGCGCATGCGCTGCCGTTCTTTCCAGTTGATCCAGCCAGGAAGACGAAGAGGGCTCTAGCAGTTTCTCAGAAGTGGCTCCGGATCCAGTACTTTCGTTGCTCAGCAAATTGAAGTCACCACATCCGAGTGATCTCGCGAGGAAAAGAAAAGTTGCAGCTAATCCTCCAAAAGGCAAGCGTTCTTGTCGTGGTTCTACAGCTGCTGAGCCTAAGAGTATTACGGCCTATCAGAGAGTTAAACAATTTGCGGGCGTTTTGCAACGGTTGTAGAGAGGAGCTGAGTTTGAAAATGAGTGTTGTAAGGAATCACATCCGCTCGGCTAAGCATGAAGACGGTCGCAAGAGATTGAAAAGTAAAGAATTGAGAGAGAGATCGATTGCAGATGCGCTTGCGGCTCACAACAAGCAAACCCATTTGAAGGGTGAGACCTTGCCAGCTAGTCAGCAAGTATACCGAGTGAAAGTGTTAACCTGTTTTCTTCGTGCAGGCGTTCCTCTTCGTAAGTATGACCATTTTCGTGAGTTATTGGAAGAAAATGCTATGCGTCTTAGTGACAGAAGGCATATGTCTGATTTAATTCCATTTGTCCTTAGAGAAGAACAGCAGAAGATTAAGCAGGAGATCAGCTCAGAATATGTATCTGTCATCTTTGACGGGACTTCTAGGCTAGGAGAGGCTCTTGCTGTAGTGCTTCGGTTCATTTCAGTTGACTGGACAATCGAGCAACGTCTTGTCCGTGTGCAGCTGCTAGCGAAATCTCTATCTGGAGAGGAGATAGCTCGTGAGATAATTACCATCCTCTCAACCTCCTATGGCATTGAGTCAAACCGACTGCTGGCATGTATGAGGGATGGTGCAGCATGCAATGGCGTTGCTCTACGCACTCTCACTATTCTCTATCCCAATGTGCTTGATATTAAGTGTTTTTCACATACCTTGGACCGCGTTGGAGAGCACTTTTATGTACCTGTACTAAACGAGTTTATCAGCTTATGGATATCAATGTTCAGCCATAGCCCGAAAGCACGCCTATTCTGGCGAGAGCAAACTGGATCCAACATGAGATCTTACAGTGCCACCAGATGGTGGAGCAAGTGGGAAGTGATCCAACAACTCATGATTCAGTTTGGTGATGTGGAACCATTTCTTGCCAAGTATTCTGATGTTGCTCCTGCCACTAATGCTAAATTACAGGCTCTTCTTCAGGATCGGCTGAAAAGTGTACACCTACAACTGGAACTCTCTTCAATCGTTGATTGGGGTGAACATTTTGTCAAAGCCACATACACACTTGAAGGGGACGGACCCCTATGTTTGAGATGCTATGAAGTGATTGACACGATATATGCTGCAATTGCTTCTGCCCACATTCCTAATGTTGAAGCTGTAGCCAAGAAGCTAGCAACAGAGATACGAGGAATTCATGAATCACAGATGCTTCAGTATGCACAGAAAGCTATTCAACCTGGCCTTGACTATTTCAAGTCTCAAATGGAGGGTGCCCTGAAGGATACTTTGTGTGCATTTAAAGCCGCTCGTCTATTCTGTCCTCAAAAGGCTCACACCATGCAGCCAAGGGCAGCCGATCTTGATTCGCTAAAATCGTTTCCCTTTTTAAATGATGATCATAAAGGGTTGAAAGATGAACTACCTGTGTACTTATCTAAGTGTTCTGACACTGATGCTAACTTCTGCCCCCTTGAGTGGTGGAAGAGGAGTTGTGGAGATTTACCGACCTGGTCAGCATGTGCTCGAAAAGTCCTGCTTGTTCAGCCGTCCTCGGCAGCATCGGAGCGGGTTTTTTCAATGTTAAAAGCTTCTTTTCATGACCAACAAGAAAACTCATTACAGGACTATATAGAATCTTCTTTAATGCTTCAGTATAACGGTCATTGAATTTTTTTTTATCATGATGGAGCAAACCTACTTGTGTGTATATATATATATGTGAAAAGAATTTTTAAGATTAATAGGGGTGGCTGGAAGAATAATAGGGGCTACTTATAGGAAGTGCAGAATAGAATGATAGGCTAAAAATGTAGCATAATGGGCTCAACCCTATACTACACATACATATAAATGTAGGTAACCACACACAATATGTAGTACAAGGTACATAATCACTAAACAACACCCACATACATGCCCATAGCCACTCTCCTTGATCAACATGGCACACTACTTCCTACATATACATGGAAGTAATGTGTCTGGGCTACATCCTTATTACAGTCATGTAGACTTCCCCAGTGATATATGTACATATTAGATATACATGCATGCTTCATGTATGTGTGTATTGCCATAGCCCATACCATCTATATCGTTGCAGGGAAGTTTGCAATACATTTTTCAACATACCATTGTGCATTTATGTACCTGTAGGTTCGGTACGGTCAAACCACCTCGAACCCATGAGACAAAACCCTACACACCTTGCTATCGGTCCAAAGGTTCGATGATGTTTGATGTGCTTGAACCAGTGCATAAGCACCTTGCAATGATGTAAATAGGGAGGTTCACCAAAGTATGGAACCTCCACCAGCGTACTTGTAAACTTCCAATGCCACAATAGTACCTAAAGTGTGAAGAATGAGGGTAGGAGTGAAAGAGAGGGAGAGAGAGAAAGAGGGCAAAGGCAGAGGCTGGTTAATGTTTCATAACAGCTGCAGATACTTCACTTTTACCACAGCTATGTGTCTATAACACAGAGTCCTAAAAAATACACACTTGTGCACAGACAATACTTACATGTACGACCACATACTCAAATATGCAGTCAAGGACATGTACAAATGTAAGGCACATACATGTGCACATACATGCATGTATACACTATGCACATGTACAGAATGTGGACAATTGAAGTACATCTTACTCTAACAGCAACTGCAGACAGTGCTGCCTCAGTTGCATCAAACTAACACCACCAGCTGTGGGATGCAACTGAGGCAACACTGTTTCGGCCTTGTTGGGCCTCATCAGTGCAGTGTAGCTGTTTGGAGCATAGAAATGTGTGTGTCTGTGTCTGTGTGTGCGTGGGGGGGGGGGAGCACAGACACCTTGTGATTACTACATACGTATGTACGTATGCTACATGGCCATCTGACAAAGCCAGTGGTCGCTACAACACAGCAAGCATTGTACATAAAAACTTCTGTGCCTCCAAACAATGCAGGAATGACGATGCAATGTCACTGCCATGTATACGTATATGCAATACTACTATCTGTAGGTATAACCTCACATGTACATATCGTTGGCTAAACACTGCACCTATGGAACAGGCTACATACTTATGTGAGGGCCTCTTGAGGCCAGCAATTGTATATTGGAGGGGGTCATAGGGGGTCAAACGAAAAATCAGCTCAAAAATCAAATTGCAGCATGCTACAAAAGAGAAGCAATAGCTGTCTGTAGAACAACTTTGACCTTTAAATGAACCATTTTTACATTTGCATGAACATTACACTTCCAAGTTGTGAGGGTGTCAGGGCTGCATACAGGATTTTTATAAGGGGGAGATGACATACCACATGTTAAGTGTGGCGGTCCATAGTATTGGCTGTATCATGTATACATACATGGTGAAGAAGCGCACACACACACACACACACTAGCCTTGGACCTACCCTGACCTGAAGTATCTGCAGGGATGTGGACTACACCACAGAAGGGTGAGAGTGGGCCCAACTTAGGCCTTTGTTCCCTCATCCTTCACACCACTAGGGGACTTTGGTGCAAATTGAAGGCATGATGTTCATGCCTTTTTGGCCATGCGATTTTTGTGGGGGACAGCTACATGTAAACATTAGAGGCAATATGGGGTCAAAGGGTAGCTAAACTAAAATGGTGGTAGAACTAAGTTAATGTCCATTCATGTTCACCTGCACATGCATGTGTACATGAAGATACATTGTACTGCACAGTTGGTAGAACAAGCGAGTGCACAACCAAGGCAAACTCTTTCAACTTGTATGATACACAGGCGAGTTCAAACTTAGTACGGAGACCGTAATGCTGGTGTAATAAAGGGGGAAGTATGGACATGTAGTTTATACATGTGCAGGTAATCTTAATTAACTAAGTGAATGTACAAACATAACACTTTGAGGAGAAAGTGTGCAAGTGATGACACGGCATACCGCCATACCTCTCACCTAACAAGGAATTCCTTCCAACCTCCTGAATGGATCATGTATACACCAAAGCCACAGGCATACACCTGGATGTGGATGAAGAAGTGCCAGTTTAAACAGGCAGGTCTTTGTGGTTACAAGGTACTAATCAGGGCCTTGGAGCAGCATAAAAGGCACAGAACAGGCCATAATTTCACTCAAGAACTCACAGAGATATATATAGGAGGTTTGTTTTTGTAGGTTCTCTGTGTTTGTGTAAATCACTTACTGGGCCTTGTGTCACCTTTTCTTTAGCTCCACGTGAAGAAGAATGACCACCTTGGAAAAAGGTATACATGTATAGTATATAGCATACATAGTATAGTGTGTAATGGTATACATGAGGTGTTAACCGATCAGTGTAGGGGGTAGCTACATGTAACATTATTGTCAATGTATATGTAGTTAGTTTCTATCCCAAGGAATAGGCCAGGAACTTATTTAATTGGTAAGGTATAGAAATATACCAGAACAATTGTGGGACATGTAGGTGTTTGCAGATATCAAGGTGCTAGATGAACATAAATGCACTGTATTAGTGAATAGCAGAAGGAATTTACATACTCACTACCCCTGTTATTGGCATGACCTCCACAATTACCTACCTTCCCTTAGATCATACCTCTCCCAAATGCTGTAATTTGATTGGTTATTTAGTGGTGCATGATTTTTATAGTAACCTCCAACTTACACCAAAACATATAGACACCCTACAATTCTAACAAGAAAACATATAGACACCCTACAATTCTAACAACAAAACATATAGACACCCTACAATTCTAACAAGAAAACATATAGACACCCTACAGTTTTAACAAGCAAACATATAGACACCCTACGATTTTAACAAGTTAATCAGATATTCGTACTGAAAATAACAATATTATTATGATGTTCTTAAAATATTATGGATGATATTACAGACTGAGATATATTATGGATGATATATAATGGACACTTACATGTTTTACTTATTATTGTTTACATTTATAACAATGGAGCCACATGAATTAAAGTAAAATGACCCAGGGACTATAGCGGTGTTTGTGGTGTTTGAGACCATCTGCTCATGTGCATGCACATGGGCAGGGTACTGCTGTGCATGCCATGGCCATGGTGCAGGCAGTTGTGATGAGGGAGTGGTAGAAGATGGTGATAGGGAGGCTGTGGAGGGTGGTGTTGCTGATGTGGTAGATGATTCCATGTTCTGACATGGTTTCTTACAGCGGTTTAGGATGTTTGATACTTCTTCTGTCAAATGGTCAGCTGTCCTTTTATACGAGCGCACACCATCCACACTCCTGTGACCAGTGCGCTCCATAATGAGCTGTTCATCTGTACCAGCAGAATAGAGCCGTGTGGCAGTAGTAGCACGCAAGGAGTGGTTGGTGCGGTAGCCAGTGATCCCAGCGGCTGTACACATATCTTTTACTATTGTTAAATATCTTAGGTGACCTGGTAACAGATGTATTTAATTTTGGTGTTGACTTACACAGGCCGAAGTAAGCAAGAGGGAATGAGAAAGACAAACCTCCGTCCGGAGTCGAACCCAGGTCTAATGACCAGCAAACCAGCACACTAGACACTGAGCCACGATCACCAGACAAAAGTTTGTCCCCTCATTCCCTCTTATAACTGCAGTGGTCATTGCCTAACTAGCAACCTCACACTGCAGACCACCCAAATCATGTGCCGTCAGAACCCCGTTAGGAATCGACCAGTAACACCTCCTCGTCAGAGGAGGAGCCATGATGAGTGGATTTATGCCAGATAGTTGTTAAATATCTTAGGTGACCTGGTAACAGATGTATTTAATTTTGGTGTTGACTTACACAGGCCGAAGTAAGCAAGAGGGAATGAGAAAGACAAACCTCCGTCCGGAGTCGAACCCAGGTCTAATGACCAGCAAACCAGCACACTAGACACTGAGCCACGATCACCAGACAAAAGTTTGTCCCCTCATTCCCTCTTATAACTGCAGTGGTCATTGCCTAACTAGCAACCTCACACTGCAGACCACCCAAATCATGTGCCGTCAGAACCCCGTTAGGAATCGACCGGTAACACCTCGTCAGAGGAGGAGCCATGATGAGTGGATTTATGCCAGATAGTTGTTAAATATCTTAGGTGACCTGGTAACAGATGTATTTAATTTTGGTGTTGACTTACACAGGCCGAAGTAAGCAAGAGGGAATGAGAAAGACAAACCTCCGTCCGGAGTCGAACCCAGGTCTAATGACCAGCAAACCAGCACACTAGACACTGAGCCACGATCACCAGACAAAAGTTTGTCCCCTCATTCCCTCTTATAACTGCAGTGGTCATTGCCTAACTAGCAACCTCACACTGCAGACCACCCAAATCATGTGCCGTCAGAACCCCGTTAGGAATCGACCGGTAACACCTCCTCGTCAGAGGAGGAGCCATGATGAGTGGATTTATGCCAGATAGTTGTTAAATATCTTAGGTGACCTGGTAACAGATGTATTTAATTTTGGTGTTGACTTACACAGGCCGAAGTAAGCAAGAGGGAATGAGAAAGACAAACCTCCGTCCGGAGTCGAACCCAGGTCTAATGACCAGCAAACCAGCACACTAGACACTGAGCCATGATCACCAGACAAAAGTTTGTCCCCTCATTCCCTCTTATAACTGCAGTGGTCATTGCCTAACTAGCAACCTCACAATTAAAATACATCTGTTACCAGGTCACCTAAGATATTTAACAACTATCTGGCATAAATCCACTCATCATGGCTCCTCCTCTGACGAGGAGGTGTTACCGGTCGATTCCTAACGGGGTTCTGACGGCACATGATTTGGGTGGTCTGCAGTGTGAGGTTGCTAGTTAGGCAATGACCACTGCAGTTATAAGAGGGAATGAGGGGACAAACTTTTGTCTGGTGATCGTGGCTCAGTGTCTAGTGTGCTGGTTTGCTGGTCATTAGACCTGGGTTCGACTCCGGACGGAGGTTTGTCTTTCTCATTCCCTCTTGCTTACTTCGGCCTGTGTAAGTCAACACCAAAATTAAATACATCTGTTACCAGGTCACCTAAGATATTTAACAACTATCTGGCATAAATCCACTCATCATGGCTCCTCCTCTGACGAGGAGGTGTTACCGGTCGATTCCTAACGGGGTTCTGACGGCACATGATTTGGGTGGTCTGCAGTGTGAGGTTGCTAGTTAGGCAATGACCACTGCAGTTATAAGAGGGAATGAGGGGACAAACTTTTGTCTGGTGATCGTGGCTCAGTGTCTAGTGTGCTGGTTTGCTGGTCATTAGACCTGGGTTCGACTCCGGACGGAGGTTTGTCTTTCTCATTCCCTCTTGCTTACTTCGGCCTGTGTAAGTCAACACCAAAATTAAATACATCTGTTACCAGGTCACCTAAGATATTTAACAACTATCTGGCATAAATCCACTCATCATGGCTCCTCCTCTGACGAGGAGGTGTTACCGGTCGATTCCTAACGGGGTTCTGACGGCACATGATTTGGGTGGTCTGCAGTGTGAGGTTGCTAGTTAGGCAATGACCACTGCAGTTATAAGAGGGAATGAGGGGACAAACTTTTGTCTGGTGATCGTGGCTCAGTGTCTAGTGTGCTGGTTTGCTGGTCATTAGACCTGGGTTCGACTCCGGACGGAGGTTTGTCTTTCTCATTCCCTCTTGCTTACTTCGGCCTGTGTAAGTCAACACCAAAATTAAATCTTTTACTATTGTTGCCAATTTGTTCTTCCCAATGGGGTCCCGGGAAAACCACACCTTTTCTGAAGGAGTTTTAAGCGGTTGGAGGTAAAAAGCATTGCTCTTGGGAGAATGTGGACACAAACTCTTATACTTTTGTAGGAGCCTAACAAAGCACCTCTGTGGATTATCCAGATTTGCAAAGTGTTTCACAACTTTTCGTTCAACACGACGACCCTTCAACCCACCTGGCCGGTTTTTTGATAAGTCCTCAGTGTAGAGAAGATACGGGGTCATATTATCTCGTTGAATGATTTCGATTTGAGATGGTGAGAATCGGAGGGCACGATGCTCCTGCCCACTCCGGAGTGCAAAGAAAACACCAACCATGTAGAAGATGGTTTGTAGAAGCACTCGTGGACTATTATCTCCCAACTGACCCTTCTCCCACAGTAAGTCTTCTTCTTGTTCAGTGATAGGTTCAGCTTTATTATGCTTTGAACCTAACCCATTACTCTGCAGGCGTTTCATTTCAGCATCAAGTGATGATCGAAATGGTGCAAAGAAGGGATCTCTGAAAATGTCAAGGGAGGGATGGGTGCCACTGGTGCGCAGGAAGCGCACAATACCACTGCAAAGATGATGTAATGTATCTGGAGGATATTCACTCCCATTCTTCCTCTGCACTTCTAAAATGAAGCGAACGAGCCAGAATTGTAAATCGGAAAGAGTGATGGAGTAGAGTGAAGGAATAGTGCATGATGTAGTTTGTTCTCTGTGCTTACACCATTCTTCCCAAATGCTGACACAATATTTAGTGTCTTTGACTGTTTTCTCTGGGATTGCCTTTTCCCTCATTTTAATGATTTCTTCCTCACTAGTTGGTTTGGCAAATCTTTGACTTTGTAAAACAGGGGCAGCACTAGAAGGGCGATGCGGTAGTTCGAGCGCGGTGGCGCTGGTATTGCGTGATGCATTGCTGCAGGAAGAAGGGAGGGGCTGCAGCGCAGGAGAACGTAAGGGGGAGGTGTCCGTTGGAAGGGCGGGGTTAGGAATTGAGAGGGTGGGGTCTTCCGCGAAAGCGGCTAGAAATAACTTGTCGATATCCGCGTCGTCATTGTTAGAAATAAACTCGAGCACGCTGTCCTCTAGTAGGTCCTCAATATCCATGATTTTCAACGCCTTTCCCTTGGTTTACGATTTGAAATTGTGAGTCATGGTTACTCTGTGTACGTGTATATGCTTCCGCGCGCGCGCACCGTCTGATCTAAACAAGTTAGACACTGGATGCACGGGATCTACGGAATTCAGAAACCCTCGGGCCATCTGTAGTGCCCTCGCTACGCTCGGGCGACTACAGACGGCCCTCGAGTTTCTGAATTCCGTAGATCCCTTGCATCCAGTGTCTAACTGTTATATAGCCACCTCCCACCCTCAGCTATCAATTCCAGCCCAACACCCCATCCCCGCCCAGTTCCCAACTAACCCCACCCAACAACCCATCCCCAACCAGCTCCCAACCTACCCCACCCAACAACCCATCTCCAACCAGCTTCCAACCTACCCCACCCAACAACCCATCCCTACCCAGCTTCCAACCTACCCACCCAACAACCCATCCCTACCCAGCTTCCAACCTACCCCACCCAACAACCCATCCCTACCCAGCTTCCAACCTACCCCACCCAATACCCCATCCCTGCCCAGCTTCCAACCTACCCCACCCAACAACCCATCCCTACCCAGCTTCCAACCTACCCCACCCAACAACCCATCCCTACCCAGCTTCCAATCTACCCCACCCAATACCCAATCCTCCCCCAGCTCCCAACCTACCCCACCCAATAACCCATCCCTGCCCAGCTCCCAACCTATCCCACCCAGTACCCAATTCTCCCCCAGCTACTCCACCCAATACCCCATCCCTGCCCAGCTCCCAACCTACCCCACCCAGTACTCTGTCCCTGCCCAGCTCCCAACCTACATGTACCCTACCCAACACCAGCTCGCACTCTACCCAGCTCCCCACAAACGCTACCGTCCTTATTGGAGAAGAAAGAGAAAGTTTAGTTTGTATGCAGTCTGTTAATCAGTGGCGGATATAGGAATTTGGAAAGGGGGGTTCCAAGGGCGAAAATTTTGTTTGGCCACGCCTATTTTGACCAGGCGCATCAGTATATAGCGGTTCTAGGGGGGGAGGGGGGGATTAGGGAGCTCGAACCCCTCCCCCTCCCTCTCCCTTCTGAAGCTTTTCTATATAGCGCACAATACGTTGTTCACTAGCGCTATAGCAGACTACTACGCGAACACGCTAATGCCCACGCCTACGTATTACATACGTACGCGTAACAAAGGGGTGTGATCCTTATTTATGTTATGCGCAACCCCCTGATGCGACTTTCTACAACCACCCCTGCACATGGGCGTGAAGTACTTTGATCTTTGGGTTCATGGCAGATGTAAGGGAAGCGCCCATGCACATAGGCACGGAGGATCCATGGGCGCTTACGGAGCTAGCCAAGGCGGCGGGGGCCTGGGAGTGTTTGGGGGGGTACCCTCCATCTAGGTTATTTGCCTCTCAGTGCCTTGGTTTGTGACAGGGTCATTACGGGCTGGCTAGGGCATGCCTATTTACGCATGTACCGATCTTTGTGCCTGGCGCTGCCAGAGACTCGCGCGCGCGCTATACTGAGTAGTTCGCTTCAGTGAGTGAGTATTAAAGTGGATCTGCTTGGATATATATTTTCATTCTGTATGGCAAAAAGGGGGGTTCCATGGAACCCATGGAACCATGGGTAAATCCGCCACTGTTAATGCTGTTATCATCTTTATTTAATGCATGTCCATGTATGTAGGCTCCTCCTCCTCCTCCTCCTGCTTCTCCTTCTCCTCCTCCTCCAACCACCACTACCACCATCACCACCACTGCAGCTACTACAAAAAAAACTCTTGGTTTTCAGGGTGGTGGTAGTGGTGGGAAATAAACTTTAGAGATTTTTGTTGAGTTGTTTGAGTGTTGAGTTTTTTTTAAATCGTACAATCAAAAAAAGTAGTATAAGACCGAAAATATGCTCTCAATAGGTACATTCAGCTAATGAGGGGCTCACCAGTTGCACTCTCTGTCAAGTGACACTGAAGGATATATTTAACCCTCAGCGTGCATGCACAGCGTGAGTTACTGTAGTTGGGTCTGTCTGTCTGTCTGTCTGTCTCCGTGCTCAAACTCACTTGCACATCAATTAAACTTTGTTTGTTGTTAGCCTCCTTTATCAATTGGCCTATCTTATAGCCAGCCACACCCATCCTGTTGCCCACAATAAAAACTTTGGTTGCTAGGCAACAGCAAACAAATAGCCTTGCACTGCACATGTACATACACTGCAATGTTGTTCAACTCACCTAACATGGAATTGAAACTTCTAGTCTCCCTCACCTGTGAATGTTACACAGATCAAACAATGTATATGTACATAATTATACGCATACATACATGTACATGTATACATGAACAACCATAGTGCATTCAAAGAAAGAAAAAAGGAAGAAAGAAAAAAGGTGTACACCAAACACTAACCAAACACATAGAACACATATAATACCATGGCAGCCTCAGAAAAATTTACACTGGCTTCAACGTACACCTAAGAAATATTAATTGTTCAACCTCATTGCCTTAAACTACATGTATAAGCCTCAATGGATTAGAAATTAAAAATTAATGCACACACACACACGTACATCACTACACATGTATATGCACATGTACCGATGTATAAATTGTGTCAAAGATAAACAACCCTCGGTGCAAAAAATAATGTACACATGTATGCGTAATTGTATGTGCAACAGGAGAATGTAGAAGAGAATGAATGCACTGAAGTGCAGAACCGTCGGCGTATGCACATGCGCAAATCCTTGAAAGCACCCGCACTAGATCTATTACCATTTTAATTACGTTAACGGAAGTATACGGAAGACTTTAGGCAAAAGACAGACACTGAACAGAAAGAAGCCAGTGACACACAGTAACACACACACACACACACACACACACACACACACACACACACACACACACACACCACACAACACATACACACACACACCACACACACACATACCACACAAACACACACACACACCACACACACCACACACACACACACACACACACACATACACACACACCAATCACACTCAGTGTGCCCTCCTGCCCTCCTGAAAAAGGGGACACACTTGTTCCATTACATATGTAATACCTGAGTGCTGTATGGAATAGTATTCATGGCCCAAACCACAACTGTAAGACCAGGTGAAGTCAACTCAACAAAAGGAGAATGAAACCTGTCAGTTGGGGTGGATGGGGCTCCCATAAAGCACCAGTGATCTTTCTGTCCTTCAATGAAGTGCTCCTTGACTGCCATGCCCCTCCCTAGTCTCTCCCTTTCTCTGCCTGCGTGCCTGCCTCCCTCCCTCCCTCCCTCCCTCCCTCCCTCCATTTGCTCTACATCCCTAGTCCTTCTTAGGACTAGGGATGTAGAGATGTATATATTGCCATCAGTGAAAGCCAGACACGCTGACACATTAGAATTGCATGGGCGGATGGCGCAGGAAGCTTACTTTTTCCATTGCACCAGTAGCATGATCCCAATTTTGCTGTGCTTAAATACCCTACTACAATAGAGCAGATTTTTGTTTTTCCTGCGAGATGATTCTCTCTCTCCCTTTCTTCCTCCCTCTCTCCTTTCCCTTCCATTACAGGGAGAAGATCTTACCTAGTTAGTTTTATCTACAGTACAAAGTATCTTTGTCTGCCAAGAGAGAGGTGAGTAACTACATGTATCCCAATAATAACATGTGTAGCAACCTGTAATGACAGTGGTGTGTGTAGACAGGTATGGTTACCTTACTAAATCAGGAATTTCAAATTTCAGGGACTCTTTAGGAAGTGTGCTTCACCCACAATGTATTTATGGAATTGCCTGCATGTACATGTATGTGTGCATAACAATTAAAGGACGCACTAGGGGACACACTTGAAATGAAATCCTACCGAGAAATTGGGCAGTTCAACAACAGGAAGACAATAATACACTGCAATACAAATGACGTGTCCCATATGTACACATAGACATACATGTACAGTACATGTAAAACAGGTTTCAATGCATACACAGCACATTGGCACATTACTATACATGGAAGATCTGTACACATGTGTACATGATCTTTAACCCATCGCCCCAGTTCTCAAGGCTGGGCATCCTGGTGCCACTCACTACATACATGTATGTGTTTGGTGTTTTTGTGTTTGTCAGGAGTTAACTTGGCGGGTCTTTTCTTCCTTACTTTGTTCTATTAGGCTAGTGTGCTAAGCACTCATTTTTCTATATACATGTACATATATGTTGACGTATTCTATAGTCATTAACCCCCCAGTGTGCATGTGTGTGTGCGTGTGTGTGTCTGACTCACATTTTCTCAGACACAGTAATCTTACACATTGAAAGTAAAGTACCAACAGCTTCAGCACAAATTATTATAAGAATGGATTTCACAATAGACGCTTCATTTGAAAGTTATGGCATCATTTGTTTACTGTGAAAGCCACCAGGCATACTATTCCAATCTTTATTCTTTCGACGGCACAGCATAAACATGTAGTTGCCTAAAGGGGTACTAAACATTACCTGAAATACAAGCTAATGTAGTACAGCAAGCTTCTCAAACCTTCTCTATGGCAGGGCCAGTATATTTTTGGCTATTCTCCACATTCTTTCTAATGCCACCTGAAAAATCCACTCACTTTCTGAAAATCTACCCACTTCCCTCAGTAACTAATGCTGGCTAAAGTGCTATTCTGCCAATCGTACGTATTCGACCGGCTTCTGGGCAGAGCTCATTACACTGCTTGCAGCTACAAGCAATATGTACAGTAGTCGTACTTGCGCAGTTTGCTACGTAATGATTTATGACGTATTGAAACATTCCACTGCACGTCGTTGATGCTAAGCAGACCAGACCCTCTCCCGCTTATGAGAGGGTGTGGCTACACCAGACTACACCAGGTGTGCATTAATTAGAGATCACAACCCAGCCAGCAACTCTGAGGAGGTTGGGAATGGTTTAATTAGCAATCACGAGATGTGGGTGTGGTCTAAATTTATACATGGAGTTTGCCATTCACATTGGATTCCCGTGTAAAATACTTCACGCTATTTCACGGAAGCGCGCGATTTATCGCATGCAATAGTGGCGCGAGAACGTGCGACAATACGGTCTCCGTCGTCCGTGACTCTGCGTGCCAGTGCGCATATTTACACGAACATGCGCGCGCGTGCGCAAAAAGTCCGATGTAAAACGGCGCATTTGTGATTGCGAAAATAACGCGCGGGATTTACGAAGGCACCACTTCACCAGTGACGGAAGCCCAAGCTCACTTCTGTAAGTATGAATAGTTAAAGTGTTCTTTTTGTTACTGAATGTCTAAGAAAAACATTATATTGTATATCTATATTGTTTCCATTATCTCAAGCCTGGTCATTCTCTACTACTTGTGTTGTATGTACCTGCTTTCTGGCTGAAACATTTTGCATTTATCTGCTTCAGTAATTCAAACTGTTGTTAGAGCACAATGGGTCTATTCTTTCTTTTGCCTAAAATGACGGCAAATTGGGTTAAGACACTTCTGCTGTATATCCTTCCATCGATTATTAACTGCTCTCTCTCTCTCTTCCCCCTCAAGTTCGGATCCAATGGGATATAAGTAGTCAACGTGACCTACAGAGCAGTAAGTGAAATTCATTGTATACATATACATGTAATTTCTTACATTTGATGGCCCAAAGTCTCTCACTGTCGAGCTGTACAATGTCACCCCGTGTGGGTTTTGTGCAGTTTCCTTGGGCAATCTCCTCGTGAGTGAAGAGTAATGAGAGGAGTGCGCGTGCTAACTTTTCGGCCGTATCACTTCTCCTCTCTACGTTGATGACTTGTGCCTGTTTCACAGTGGATAAATGGACTTTCGTTCGAGAGTTCCCATTAGGATTTCCAAACAGAGCCCCCGCAGATGCTATGAGAGAAAATTAAAACAATAAGCTAATTAAGTACTGCACACAAGGTGATTGGGCTTACAGGGTTCCATATCCTGAGCCTCTGCAGTTGTTCTCTCCCTCTCGTCAGACTGCATGTTAAGAAAGATTTGATGTATATACAATGCACACATGTATAGTGTGTGTGTGTGTGTGTGTGTGTGTGTGTGTGTGTGTGTGTGTGTGTGTGTGTGTGTGTGTGTGTGTGTGTGTGTGTGTGTGTGTGTGTGTGTGTGTGTGTGTGTGTGTGTGTGTGTGTGTGTGTGTGTGTGTGTGTGTGTGTCATGCCTGGAATGTCCTAATGGGGAAACAACTGCTAGTGATAACAGCACACTCACTTTCTTCTTCTTTAGCCCAGGCTTCCTTAACTGCTCCCTCAGAGAAATAACATCACTGCTGATATTCTGAAGTGAGACACTCATATTAGTTAGAAGTGCTTGAGTCTGTGTATTGACTTGTAGTACCAAGTCTCTCAGTCCCTGTATGTAAGAAATATGAATGAGTTTAGTTCAAAGTGCAGTCTAGTAATGCTTACAGAAATGCTGAAGTCCGGATTAGAAAAGCGAGAATATACGGATCCATTGTCATCATCTGTGATGTCTGAACCTGGCCACTTGGGTAGAGGGGGCATTGGCATGGCCCCGGGTGCTAGAAAGTCACAATTAAAGGGAGGCCCAGGGGAGTTAGTGTAGCCAGATTCCCACAACGGAGGATATGCCTGATGGGGTGTGTGAGAGGCAAAAATCCGTGGCCCTACTGGAGGTAAGGAAGAAACATCATTTGTGCGCCTGCACTTGCGCTTAAAAGGTGGTTCCTCGGGAGAAAAGGAGATACTGTGTGCTGTCTCTACTGAGATTTCAGGAGAAGGAAAACTCTTATTGTGTGGCTGCTGCTCAACAGTCGACTCAGAAGGAAAACTGTTGTGTGGCTGCTGCTCAACTGTCGACTCCATAGGTGACTCACTGTTGTGTGGCTGCTGCTCAACTGTCTCCGCAGGTAACTCTTCAGAACTCTTGTGTGGATTCTGCTTATCTGATATACAAGTGACATACAGGTGTCTAGATTGGATTGGGGGGGGGGGGGGGGGGGTATGCAGATATAGATGTACACAATTAACTCACATGAAACTTACTAGATACATCTTGAGTCTTGCCAGGTGTAGATGTTTGCCTGGGATCACCCAGTATATCATGAAGCAATGCATCATTGATCTCTGTTGAAGCCCGTTCTTTCACCTTGGCTACTGACACCTAGGGAAGGGATAATACACATAATAGTACTCATAAGGCTACGTACCATGGCACTATACCACTGCCACACATACATGTACATACAGAGAAATCCTTACCATCTGTTCCATTCTGCAAATACAACTTATGAAAAGTATTCCCTCATAATACACATTCTAAATTACTTTATACCTACCTTCTTTCCAGTTGCTGTTGTCACCTTTTTTCCAGATGCCTTCTAAATATTGCATGTACACACACATACACACAAATACACTTTAAGTATATATACATATGTGTGTAGCTCTCTAACCTTTTTACAGCCTTGTTCTGTAAAGGAGTTTTTCCTGTACACATGCATGTAGAGAGGTATTTGTATTAAACCACATGGGTCCTAATAAATATGTACATAACACCCCAGAAGCACATTTGCTCAACAGTTCCTCAATGCTCATTCACTATCCACATATGCGATGAACCTTTTTCCATCCGAGAGTCATGTAATGCACTTGTTTCTGTAGCAGGGTCTTTCTCCTTTTCTGTGAAGGTATCCTCTCCTTCTGTAGAAGTATTGGTGTGTACACGTGGATAAACCACATTACCTTCATTTCTTATATACACTCCACATGTACTTTGCACATCTAAGATCTTGCATTAATTAGTAGGCACCCAATGCACCCACTCCCCACCCACATATCTAAGGCACCTCTGTGTCTTTGTGTTTGTGCTTCCTCTTTCTCCTTTTTGGCCTGGGAGACAAAGCAATCAGTCCTCAAGCCTGTATTTATTATGCACCGATAAATTCACACATGCATAACATCAATACAAGGTTATGTAACCTGTAGTTAAAATAGTGGCAGAATACGTTCCTTCTCTCAACATGCATTTGACCTTTGCCCCATGTACAAAACTAGTAGTTCACTAGTTGATAAACACTCTGCAGTGTAGAGCTGGAGAGAGAACGATACTAGGTTAGCAGTCACAGATCTACACATGCGTGAGATGACCGGAAGTTATTTTCTTAGGCCCTGCGCTGCCCACATGCGTATATCTATTTATAGGCTAATGCATGTGTATAATACATTACAACGAGCGTCATGAGCATGTCTACGGCTACGTCCGCTACAGGTTCCGTTGATGAGGGAGAATGCTGTTCATCTTTGGAGGAAGACACTGAAGACTCAACTGACGACGAGTACTCTAGTGAAGAAGACGGTAGCTGTCTCGACTCCGATCTCCAGGAGTTGTACGAATCCTTCGAATTTGAGGACGAGGCAGCATCTGCTGTCTTCTCAGAAGGAGATAATCTACCTCCCATATCACGGCGTACTTTTGGAAATCATGATGCAACACTTTTGTATCCTGACGCCCGACTGACGACATTACAAAGCCATTTGCTGATATTTCATACTTCCTAAAAACGTTCCCAGAAGCAGAAGCAAAGCGACACTATTACTGTGAATGCTGTCAGCGGCCACTAAAATCACCTGATGTGGTATGTACTGGAAATGGCTGTGGGGGGAACCCTGCCTCATTTATTACTGTGCCAATCGGACCTCAAATAAAGAAAATGATGGAAGGTTTGTGACTATGTATTACATATACAACTGACTTCTTGCACTTTAATGCGATTAGCTATGAGGTGCAGTATTGAAATGGTGCTGCTTTATTACAGTGTACACCTGTGTATACAAATGTATTGAAATAATCCCCACATATATTTATGTAGATACAGCAACATGGTCAGCACTACAAGCAAGGTTTAAGATCCCATCAAGTGAAGGGGTAATTCGTGACATTTATGATGGTGACGGCTACCAAAAACACAAAGAGTTTCTCTCTCGACCAGCCAATATATCTCTGCTGCTTAACACGGATGGCGTCGCCATATATAGATCTTCTAAAGTCTCTGTATGGCCAGTATGGGCCATAGTGAATGAGCTCCCCCCATCATTAAGGTAAGGATTCTAATCTAGGTAGCTGGTTAACAATTTTTTGATGCTTCTATTTGGCATGTCACATTTCAGATTTCTTAGGCAGCATATGCTGCTACTCGGGATATTCTATTCCAAAGAGAAACCACTAATGAACATGTTTTTGCGACCTATCATTGATGATATCAATGCTTTATACAGACAGGGTGAGTTGGACTGATTACCATGCTTTGTACATTTTCCCTCCCCATTTATCTAATATCTAGCATGTTGCATATAATTGGTTAGAGTTTCTGCTTATGTGTGACAGGCACTTAGGTAAATCTGCATTGTGTTTATCTTTCAAGTTGTATAATTATGTAGCTGCCTGCAATCTTGTGGCCACACTATCTGTGCTAACCTAGTGCAGGTTAAAACGAGAATCACTGGTGTGTACCGTATAACCTCCAGGTGTTGTGGTGCACACTCCGGAAGGAGTGATAACTGCTTAAGCAATTTTAATTAATTGCTGTGTGGACTTGCCTGCTAGGGCGATTCTCCTTAATATGAAACAGTGGAACGGCCAGCATGGGTGCCTATACTGTGAAAGTCCTGGCTCTACTGTTCCTGGAAACCATCTACATCGCTACTGGACTGAAGATGCAACTGCAATCAACAGAACACACACATCCCTAATGGATAATGCTGCTCTGGCCACTACGACACAGGCTTGTGTATGTGTAACATGTGCACACACTATACTGATTGGAAAAGGGAGGGGGCCAGAAAATTCATGTAAGACATAGAATTTGACAATTAGTACACATTCAATTCATACACCCTGTTCTTTTGTGAGAGATCATTTTTGTATCTTTCTTTTCCTGTTCTTTATGAACGTGTACCAGGTATGTGGAGTTAAAGGTCCCTCTGTGCTGGCTTTGCATCCAAGATTTGACTTGGTACAGGGTGTAGTCATTGACGACCTACATGGAATATTTCTTGGTGTTACACTTAGCCTTCTGCACTGCTGGTTCGACAAGGCTCACCGGGATAAACCATACTTAATTGGCAATAAGGTAATTTTATTCAGGTGTACGTATAGCCATATCATGTACATGCATGTATGGAGTTTAATCCTAACATCTGAAAGTGCATAATTGCTTTTACATCCACCAGATCCGCCTGTGTGACGAGAAGTTAATGCAGATAAAAGTTACTGATACCATGTCCAGGGTACCACGCAGTCTCACAGAGTTCTCTCATTGGAAAGGTATCTAAAAAGCACAGCTAGCATTGTGCATGTGCTAAAATATGTGTCTACATAATATGTATATGTATGTGTATGTATATGCACACACACAGTCTGGCTGTAATTAATAGTAAGTATGGAAGTGGTGTGTAATTTGATATGTATGACCTTCTGCAGTGGAATGCATTAGTGTTGTAGTAAGGCTTTGACAAAACCACAACAGCTGTTTATGACAGCCCATTCCCTGCTACAGCTATATATATAGTTGTATATTCTTACAGGTGCTGAAGTGAGGAACTGGCTCTTGTTTTTTGCTGTTCCTGTACTCTTTGGAATTTTACCTAGCCCATTTCTCAGTCACTTGGCACTACTAGTAACTGGAGTTTACTTATTTTCTACTCAGAAGATTTTACAGCACCAATTTGACTTGGCAGATAGTTTTATGAGGCAATTCTATACAGAATTTACTGCCCTTTACGGTAAGGAATATAAAATGCCAACTGCACACTTCACACCAACCATCACTATTGTCAGGCAGTGTACTAGTGGATGGTCATTGGCTAGTTGAGCACTTTTATTTGTTCTCTGTGTTATATAAGTTGAGTATTTACATTGCAATGTTGTGAATCTTTCCACATATGCATTCAGGTATCAAATGTACGTCCATGAATGTCCATCTTTTGAAACATGTTCCTGACTGTGTTAAGTTGTGGGGGCCTATGTGGGTATATTCATGTTTCCACTTCGAAAATGCAAATGGTTATTTGAAGTACCTTTTCCACGGCACAAAAGACATGACAAAACAGGTGATTAAAGCATGAATGCTTACATTTATGGTCTGATTTTGACCAGCAATCCAGCACACCAAACAATGTCTTCTTTTAAGAAGGCAAGCTTTTGTCTGGTGATTGTGGCATTTGGTGTGCTGGCTTGCTGGTCATCAGACCTATGGTTGGCACCTGACGGAAATTTGTTTTCTCATTCCTCCTTACTTTGTGTATGTTGACATCTTATGAATACATCTGTCACCAGGTCAACTTCCTATCCTATTCATGATTTGCCCTTCATTACTTTTATCGTAGATGGTTCCGCGCATGCGCCGAACCCCGTGCGGTTGCTTTTTTTGAGCCTCTGCATTTAAAGCTTTATATTTTGAAATCAACTTCGTGGGAGATCGTCTTCTGGGTCTGAGTGGAAGGAGAAGCTTTCTGGGAGTGTTCTACTGTCGGTGTCAGCTGATTCTGTGGACTACTTTTTGAATTTAGCCCGTATTTCTATTTAATGCCCACTTCGCGGTGTGATGTAGTTAACGATGTTCAGCCGAGGACTGGAGAGGCATGGGCAGTGAGTTGTAAAAAACGTTTTAGAGCGAATGTTTTAGTATGGGGGTTGCCTAAAAGCTTTACTACGCTTGAAATAAGGTCTAAATTTGTAGATATAGGATTAGCTAGTTTTGTTAGGGGCATTGTGTGCTGGGAGGGTGACCACGTAAGACTAGTACTTACTCATAAGGATAGTAAGGGGCTTACAAAAGCATTAGTTGGTGAGGTTTCCTCTTGTCTTAGGAAGATTGGATGTAGATGTGTTTTGGATGAGCAGGTTAGAAAGCATTGCAGGTCTGAGCTTTTAAATATACAGTGTGTTAATAGGTATGAGCCTTTAGTTCAAGTATGTGATAGTGATGAGCCTATGGAATGCCTCTCTGGGGATGAGCATGTACGTAGTTGGTTGGATGTTGAGCTTGTGGGTGACAGGGTAAGAGCCGTAGGTGGAAGTGTTTGAGATATGAGATTGAGGGTAGCTACATGGAATTTTTCAGGATTAGGTAGCGAGCGTAAACAAAAGGAAATTGGGGAAGTATTAGATAAGAATAGTATAGATGTGGTAGCAAGGCAGGAATCTTGGGAAAAGGAGGATACTAAAATTGCTGTTGAGGGGTATAAGTGGTTTGGAAAACCCCGTGGGAATCAAAATAGTCAGAGAGGTGAGGGTGGGGTTGGCTTTTTAGTGCGAGAATGCCTAGTAGATGAGGTTGAGTTTATTACTGATGTGCATTATGAGGAGAGTGTGTGGATGAAAGTAAGGGGTGGAAGGGGAAGTTCAGCCTTTTACATTGGGTGTGTGTATATGCCTACTGATTGTACGAGTAGTGCTAGCATTGAAGGTTGTTATGAAAAGCTTAAAGAGGATGTGCTTAGCTTTAAGGAAAAGGGAAGAGTGGTCTTACTTGGGGATTTTAATGCCAGGGTTGGTAAGTCTGTAGAAATGGATGATGTCATTGGCATGTTTGGAGAGGATACATGTAATGCTAGTGGTAATAGACTGATATCTTTCTTGAATGAGGTGGAGTTAGTGGTTTGTAATGGTAGAAGCTTGGTAGTGGAGCCTGAATGGACTAGAGTTAGGCCTACTTTAAAACAGATGTCTATAATAGATTATGTTATCACTGATGCTCAGCTTATGGCAGCTTCTGGGAATGTACAGGTAGAAAACACTGATATTGGCTGTTCGGATCACTTTCTTGTATGGATGGAATTAGGGAGGATAGCCAACAGATCAAAAAAGGAAAAGCGTGTAATTAGAAGGTGGAGATTAGATAGGTTTACAAATGAGGAGGTAAAAGTAAGATATCAGGAGGCATTAAAGGCTGAAGTACACAGCTTTTCAGAGAGCATTAAAAATAAGGTGCATAAGGGCATTAAAGGACATGAGTTAGTGAGTGGAATTCTGCATGAGTGGGAGAGTATTGTAAATAGGGTAGCAAAAAAGGAGGTTGGGGAAAAAATGATTGTTTGTGCAGAGGAAATTATAATTATTTTGAGCCACCTGACAAATGTCAGGCCAGCTTCAATTTTGGTCTGACATTGGTATGTTTTGACTGGACATACATGATGGATTTTTTGCTCCAATGTAATTGGTTTTACATGATTTGATGGCATGAACAAGATTATAAATGGATATAATATACACAGGTAATCAATGTGCACTGAATAATTGTCTTAGGGATTAGCACAGTTACGCCATCCATTTGTCCCAATCTTCAAGAGTGAAGTTGGGTTGGGTCTCTTCTTCCTCACAGTCTTCCTTTTCCCGTGGCCGATACTCTTTTCGTGGGTTTTGGCTCGCTCTACGTGTGGTACGGCACTCTTTCCACCACATGTCAATGGCTGCACATGCAGAAAACTCGCTCAGATCAGGCCCTTCTATGCTTATTTCAAGAAGGTCACATAATGTGGTATTGTGTAGGCCGGTTCTACGTGAGGTCTTTATGACTTTAAGCTTTGAAAAGATCTGCTCAACTCGACTTGTGGTGAATGGCAAACTAAAGACAAGCTTACTGAGCTGAAGTAAGTTCAACCACTTACTGGAGTCTGGACATGTATGGAGCATGTACCATATCTTCCTGTAGCTATCCCTACCAATGGGAAGGTATCGTCTAGCGTACTCTACAGCTTCCTCAAGCTCATCCTGAATGGTGGACAAGCACACACCTCTGGACTCTAGTGGAATACGAAAAGTGGAGACAAGACTCTGCACAGCAGCTCTGATGCCTGCCATGTCCTCCTCACCGTTGCTACCAGATTCTTTCTCCTGCCAGTTCTGGGTTTCCAGGAAGACAAGTAGAGCTCTCAAGAGGCTAGTTTCTGTCCATTCAAGTCTGTGCTTAATCTCACTCTCTAGCCTCTTTAAGTCAGCTAGCACATGGACTTTACACTGATCAACAGTGGCATCAATGTCTGGAACAGGAAACCCCTGGTATTCCCGTTTACCTTCCACCTCTTTTATGTTGTTCTTCAGAAGCTCAATTTGAACCCACTCTTTAGGGTCTTTCTGGACCAGAGCCTGCAGAGATTTTACTGATTTCAAAGTATTCTCAATACTACTGACAATGTCAGCTTTTTCACTCTGCAGAGTCAAGCTAAGCAAAGATACTGGTTTGAGAGCCTCGATATAGAGAGCGCAGCTAACTAGCACCTCTGGCTTCTTCCACTTACGGAGATAGCCCGTCAGGTGAGCTCGATCAGAAGCCTTCAGTGAAGTGTCTGCCACAAGAGTAGAAAGGTGAGCAATATAAACACCATAGCGATCCAGCACTCGCTGCAAAGCCTTCCTCTTATGAACTACCCACCTGGTCCCACAGCTGCGAATTGGGCGATTGCCACCCTTGGACAGATCAAACACTTGCTGGAGATCAGTGGAAATGTTCTCTAGCTCACGAGATTTCTTAGGCGATTTTTCATAAAGATAATACAGCCTAAGAAGCATCTCCTGCAAGGATTCAAATAGAGAGCTAGAGAAAGCAGCTTTGTAGGCTAGTTCCAGCCTGTGAGCATAACACCAGGACCAAAATAGCCATGGTAAAGCTCTCTGCATTTGACCTCTCAAGCCATTGTGTGCTCCTATGTTTACTCTAGCACCATCTGTCCCCACTCCAATAAGAACAGGCTTTGTGGAAACACCTAGAACACTGTCTTGGTCCAGGACATCATCTACCCCAAGAAGGTGCATAGCCTCGCCTATGCATTCCAGAAGGCCACTAGCATCAGCGCTCTGGGGATTATGGAGGGACAGAAAACGGCTTGCAGTTGTCACCTCTTGCTCATTATCATCCATGTGACAATGCACAAGGACAATCAGCTCATCCTCTACATTGCCCGCATCTGTAGAGCCATCCATTAGCAAGCTGAAGAAGCTTCCACCAGGAAGTGAATTGAGGAAGCCCTGACGTTGGCTCTTAGCAATGAAGCTCGTGAATAGCCTTGCGGAGTCAGCAGTATTGTAGGCGTGGCCTATGTCTACCGCATGGCGCTGCTCGAGCTCTAGCAGAGCCGAATACTTAGCGAAAGGAATACTCTGCTTAGCCATCATGTAGCACACGTCGAACTTTTTCTCCATCCGTGCTCGAGTTGCGCTGTCCAACGTCGCCAAACAGCGCCCGATAGTGGAAGAAAACACAGCAGACCCGCCGCTCGCTTTCGCATCGTCTTCCCTCTTGCGAGTCATCGCCACTTTGTGAACCTCGCTGTTAGCATGATCAAGGACATTACTCACTTTGTGGTTCGTAGAACCGGTGATCCAGGCCCTTGAAAAGCTCTTGAGAGACTGGAGACTGTGCTCGTACTTCTTACACACAGCGCAGTAGAGAGACGCCACATAGCGCTTGTCTCGCTCAAGGTCGCAACGAAGCCAGGACCGTGTTTGATGGTCCCTCTCGTGCTCCTGCTGCCACTTGTTAAACGTGGACTTCGTTACTTGACGTTTGTTTGCTTTCCTTGACGGGCCCGCTGCTTCACTTCCACACTCGCTTCCACACCGCTTGCGTCCCGCCATTTGTCCGTTTCACAATAGATTCGCGCGGACATTAATTAATGTAAGCGGACATTTGTCAGTTGACCGACCGTTATAATTTGCTCTGTTTGTGGCAGAGCAGCTAGATGGTGGGACAGTGAGCTTAAGGATAAGATTAGTTTGAGGCGAGAGGTTTACAAGAAGGTTATCAGGGGTAGGGAAGACTTATGGGATGAATACTGTAGATTGCGTAAGGAGGTGAAGGAATTAGTAAGGCAAAAGAAGCTTATGGTGTGGAAGGAAGTAGTTGAGAAAGGTAATGTAGATTTTGAGGGGAATAGGAAAGAATTTTGGGCTTTTGTTGGTAGGAGAACAAAGGCTAAGAACAGAGGTATTGATTCCTTGAAGGGTGTTGAGGGAGTGTCTGTAACTAGTACAAAAGGCAAGCTGGAGGTGTTACAGAAGCAATATCAGCATTTGGGTAGGGTTAGTGTAGATAGTGATTTTGATGATGATTGGAAAGAGGAAGTCGAAAGTAAAGTAGAAGCTTGTGGTAGGATGTCAGGGTCATGTGAGGATGCCATTTTAGATAAGGGGATAGAAAAGGCCGAGATTGCCAAATGCCTAGGAAACTAAAGAATAGTAAGACAGGTGGTAGTGATGGGTTAGTGGGTGAGTTGCTAAAGTATGGTGGTTCTGGAATGGTTAGCTTGTTAGAGCAGTTATTTTCAGTTGTTTGGCATGAGGAGGCTGTCCCTAGGCAATGGAGAGAGGGCCTTATTGTTAACCTATTTAAGAAAGGGGATAGAGAGGATCCAGGGAACTACAGAGGTATTACATTACTGAGTGTTGTAGGGAAAGTGTTTTGTAAAGTGCTTAACAATAGATTGGTGCAGTGTTTAGATAAGGGAGGGGTATTGCATGAAGGTCAGGCTGGATTTCGAGTTAACAGGAGTTGCATGGATAATGTTTACTCATTGAATGAGATTGTGCAAGGCAGGTTGAGGGAGGGTAAACATACATATGCTTTCTTTTTAGATGTACGTAAAGCCTATGATACTGTGTGGCGTGATGGTTTGTGGGTAAAGCTATGGGATATGGGTGTGAAAGGAAGGATGTGGCGTGTAATTAAGAATATGTACGAAGCATCTAGAAGTGCCACATTGTTAGAGGGGGAGAAGTCAGCTGCATTTAGGGTGGAGCAGGGGGTGGCACAAGGCTGTAGCTTGTCCCCAATTTTATTTTCAGTATTTATAAATGGCTTATTAAAGGATGTAGAAGAGGCTGGGCTTGGGATAGAGATTAGTAGTGGTAAGAGGATGGGAGGAATGTTGTTTGCTGATGATTTTGTAGGTGTTAGTGAGTCGAGGGAAAGCCTACAGAAGCTTATTGATGTTGTATATAGGTACTGTAACAGGTGGAGACTAAAGGCTAATGTGGGTAAGAGTGCAGTGATGGTGTTTTCTAAGGATAGAGTAGAGGGTAGGTGGAAGTGGGGAGAACATGAGCTTCCTAAGGTTTCAAGTTATTGTTATTTAGGCATAGATTTTGCAAGTAATGGAGCATGGGATGTGCATATTAAAAAGGTGATTAATAATGGCAGGAAAAGGGTAAATCAGTTGCATAGTGTTATTAGTAATCGAGATATTAACCTAACTGCACGTAGGCTGTTGCTTCTTTCTGTGATTAGACCTAGTATAGAGTATGGAGGGGAGATTTGGGAGGGTAATAAGGGTCAAGTAGCTGGATTAGAGTCCATTATTCTGGGGGGAGCTAAAAGGATTCTGGGCTGTTCGTCTAAAACTTGTAACGAAGCAGTTAGAGGTGATATGGGTTTAGAATCATTGAGGGGTAGAAGGGATAGAGCTAAATTAAAGTGGTGGTATAAATTAGTATCAATGCCTGAGGATAGATATCCAAAGCAATTATTCAGTCGGGAATGGGAAACTAAGCCTCGTAGAGGTAGACAAAGGAAAGCATGGGGTAGAGTGGTTGATGAACTCTTTGTGTCATTAGGTTTGGATGATAAGCATGAATGGGAGGAGGATATTAAGAGGGGAGAGAGTTCACTAGCTTCATTTTTGGCTGGTGTAGAGGAGAGTATTAGTGAAAGGGAGGGTAAGCAGTTTGAGGAAGGACTGAATAGTAAAGTAAAATTAGATATGTACAAAAGGTTTGGGAAGGAAGAAGAATTTAAGAGGTATTTGCATGGGGTTGGTGATGCAGGAACTAGACTCTTGTTTAAGTTCAGGTCAGGAACACATGGCTTGAATGAAGCTAGGCAGGCATAGAGGTAGAGAAGGCAAATCAGAGTGTGTGTTGTGTGGTGCTGAGTGTGAGAGTGTAGTTCATGTGTTGTGGGAGTGTTCAGCCTATAGTAATATTAGAGACACCTTTGTGGAGAAGCTTCGGGAGCTTTTAGGGAACGGATATGCAGAGTTTGACAAGCTTAATAGTATAGAGAAAACTGCATATGTTTTAGGAAGTGAGCTTTGGGAATACAACTTTGACGATTTACTCAGCTTAGTGAAGGAATATGTTGTAGGTGTCTGGGATGCGCGTAAACAAAAATTGTATGGTGATGACTCATGCCCTAGTCAACTTCAGTCCTTGGCTGAGGATCTGCAGCTGGCTGGAGTTGAGGGGCAAAGGGATGGTAAGTTATGTTCCTCAGGTGAGGGAGGAACAGGTGGTAAGGATTTGTCTGTATGTGCATGTGTGTGTGGCTCCGCCCATGATTGTGGGTGCGTGGTCAATGGCAGTAATGCTATGGTAGCTTCATGAGTATTATTATTATTACTTTTATCGTAGATGGCCTTCTCATACATCATAATGCAAGCCCTTCCCAAAACACAACCCACCTTTCACCAGGCACCATACCATGTTTCTGCTGTAGCAGACATATTATATGGCAATAAACGGTAAATTGTTGATGGGCTATGGTCCTACGTATGAACTAGACTGCTAATATACATAAATGATGTGCATTTTACCACAGAACAAAAAAGCAAGCAGTCAGTCCAGGAGTGAATATTATTGGAGGGGTGACATTAAAGGCCTATCTACCATGTATACTCTCTGCTGTGGCAGAATGCCTACAGTCAGATGGTCTTGATCTACCTGACGGCCCTCTCACTACTATGTATAGGGCTGAAATAAATGGAAATTTGTATTACTCCAAACAATACATGCGAGTGAAGAAGAGAAACAGCTATACGGTGTCTTACAATTTAGAAGGTTCTAAATGTTTTGGCTTTATTGAATGTTTTATTTTTGTACACAACCAGTTCATTGCAGTTATTAAACACATTCACCCCTTGCAAGTTACTTGTAAAGACCATTTTCACCTTACATGTTCTCCGAGGTGTTGTGACCATATTATTCCTGTGACACTAACGGACTCATTCAGTGCCGTCTTTGTCCCTAATATAATAGAGAAGTGTTTGTTTATTGATTTTGGTTACCAACAATACATAGCTACATTTCCATCGTCTATTTTATTTGACTAAACAGTTTTTTTGCTGCAACTAACTTGTTTTAATTTTCCTGTGAATAAAGCTACATGAGTTTGATGTGTGTACGTGTTTACTACTTACCATCCTCTGTGTGTAAGTGTGAAGTGTCAGGTAGTATATGGCCATGTAGATCTTTTCACCTGTTGAGAAAGTAAAGATTCTTTATATACATGTATATATGTCAACGGCAATCTTACCTTGTGAGTTCCCGTGTTGTTGCACTACGTGGCGGTTACCTACGTGAAGTAGTGCTACGTTACGGCTAAGTACGTAAAGTAACGTAAAGCAACGCTACAATACAACGCGAAATTTGCTGGAGTGCGTAATAAGCCGCGTTAGGCGCTCTAACTGTCTTTAAGCGCATACTTCGACGAGTTACTCCTCTTGGTTGTAAGTACTGTTAGAAATACACGCGTTTTTTCGCGATATATGAGAACATCGTGTGATAGTGTTGCGAAGCATAACGTACCTTCGCGCTTCAACGTAGCGCAATCCCGTTAATCACGCGTTAAGCCGCTCTCAAGCGAGCACACACGCCTACGCACGTTTGTGCATGGTCTGTATACGCGCTACGCGCTGTTTCTCGCAGTATTTTACACGGGTTGGGACTGTAGCTGAAGAATTTCGCAGAATTGAGATCTGAGACTTAGCAAATGGCTAGAAAAAAGCATTCGTGTTGAGTCTGTGACAACTACCAAGGTTAGTTAGACGCCTAAGTTAGTAGATTCTGAATATCATGTACATGTATGTAGTCATCTGCATCCAACTCCTACTTTCCAAGAGCCCAGAAACGATTGCTGACTTCACGCAGCATAGCAGTTACATGAGTTACGACTGTAAAACTAGGGACAGTGTAGGAATGCTTCTCATTTTTCTGTAGGATTATGACTACTTTGCTTGCTCCTGATAGCCATATCTAGCCATATGTGTTCCATCTTAGGACCATATCTTTTCTATTGTGAATTAGGCCACATCAGTTCACATGCACATGTTAACATCTGTCTGCCCTTCAGAATTTGAGTGAGAAAGTTGCTTGTGCTTCTCTCTGTCCTTGTTTGAAAGAGCCCTATCCCTTAATGAGGGGTCCTTGTTTGAAAGAGCCCTATCCCTTAATGAGGGGACCTTGTTTGAAGGAGCCCTATCCCTTAATGAGGGGTCCTTGTTTGAAGGAGCCCTATCCCTTAATGAGAGGTCCTTGTTTGAAGGTGCCCTATCCTTGACCATGCATATGATTGACACATAATATTCACAGGTGAGTGAGGTCAGGAAGGGTGTCAAGTCCTTTAACTCATTACCGGGCAAAGGCGCATTATTGCGACACGCGCGCCCCCTTCCGCGTGGGTAAAGGCGCATTATTGCGACGAATTACTGCTGCTTACTTTGTAACGTTTTCCGTTGACTTCACACTAAAGTTTTCTATCTACCATGGCCCAACGCACATTACCATCCGACCCGAACGTACTGCTCTCCTTGATGGACGACATAGATGAGTCAGAGAGCGAGGATGAGTTCGACGGTTGGCTTGCCAATGACGACGGTCCCACAATATGCCATAGTGTTGTAAGCGACTACGAGAACAGCTCCGCCCATTCTGTACTACGTTCACGCTCCCTGGAGTCGCTAAATACTGAGCCACAGTCACCACCAGGCAGCCCCTCCTCCCCAATGCAAGTAGATACGAGTAGCCCCTCCCTCTCCCCTATGCAGAGCCCGATTGCTACAGCCCCTCCCACCTCAAATAATACAACAGCTAGTAGTGCTACAGCTACAACTACTATGTTGAGTGCTCCAGACTTCACCGCAACACCAGGCATCATTCCAAACATGGAGGGTCGAGACCCCATTGACTTCTTCCGGCTCATGTTTGATGATCGCATTTTAGACCTCATCTTCACTGAAACTACTCGCTATGCCAACCAATACCTAGAGAGGGAGAAAGAGCATTTGGAAAGCCATCCTAATGCTCGGGCACATGACATCCGTAAAAACAAACTCACCTGCAAGGAAGTGGAAGCATTTCTTTCTCTCCTGATCGCTATGGGGATGTGTGGCTTTCTGACTCTAAGGTAGGTCCTTTACTGCATGACAAAACCCTCATTTCCAGACTCCCACCTCAAATAATACAACAGCTAGTAGTGTACCAGTACAGAACTACATAAAACAAATTAGGCATACATATTGTAATATAATTCTATACAGGAGTTACTGGAGCATGAGCTGGCCATTTGCAAATGATAACTTCAGCTCAGTGATGTCCAGCCGCCGTTTTGAGCTTATTCTCAAGTTTATACACTTGAACGACTCTGAGTCTTAACCAAGCAGAGGAGAGCCAGCATATGATAAGCTCTACAAACTGAGACCATTTATGGACATCATCTTAGAGAACTTCAAAATGAACTATCAGCCACACCAACAGCTCTCTGTAGATGAATCCATGATCACCTACAAAGGCAGGCTCTCCTTCATCCAGTACATGCCCAAAAAGCCACACAAGTGGGGGCTAAAGGCATGGGTGCTGGCTGATTCCACCAATGGGTACTGCTGGGATTGGAAATTGTACACAGGAAGGGAGGGTAACACTACTGAGCATGGTCTGGCCCACAGGGTAGTGATGAATCTTGTCAAGCACCAAAGGCTTACAGAGAAGGGCTACATCCTCTTCACAGACAATTTCTATTCCAGCCCTGCCCTTTTCAGAGATCTTGCAGAACATGGCTTTGGAGCGTGTGGAACTGCATGAAAAGACAGGCGGGGCATCCCTAAGGACATCACTGGCACTCCTTTGAAGAAGGGAGAAGTAGTCAGCATGCAAGAAGATGGGGTTCTGGCTCCAAAATGGCATGACAAGCGTGACGTGTTGATGCTTAGTACCTACCACGATAGCAGTATGGTAGAAAAATCAAGGAGGTGTAAATGTGCTGGAGTCGAAACAATCCAGAAACCCAAAGTTGTTGAGGACTACAACCAATACATGGGTGGAGTAGATCTGAGTAAGAGCATTATAGTGATAATATTTACAGTGAAGTACATGCATGATTTTCATATGCACATTTGCTCTTCTTACTAGTGGTTGATGTTCCTCCACAGGTGATCAGATGGTGCTCTACTATGGGTTTGCACATAGGTCAAAAAAATGGTGGAAGAGGGTGTTCTTTCACATGCTGGACCTCTCGTTGGTGAATGCCTACATACTATACAGGGCAAATGACAAGAACAACAAAATGCATCAATTAGAGTTTCGCCAAGCTGTTGCTAGAAGCTTACTTGAGGGCTTCACCAAGAAACAAGGCCATCACACACCTCGAACACCAGAACTTCCTCTTCGGCTGACTGAGATGCACCCATTTCTTGAGCCTATTCCAGGTGGTACAAGACCAGACTGTAGAGTCTGCAGTAACAGACAAGTAGGGGAACGTCACCAGACAGGGTATCGATGCAAGGGATGTAAAACCCCTCTGTGCCCATACCCTTGCATGGAAAGATACCATACACTGAAGGACTACAAGATCAAATATTAACCTACAATTCTATCATGTAACCACCAGTGCTTTATCACATCAAAGTCATCCTCCTTTGAGTTCATTTATGCTGGAAAGCTCTCATGCGCTCTTTCTCTAGTGCTCCTCTCTCTCTCTCTCTTTCTCCCTCCCTCTCTCCCTCCCTCCCTCCCTCCCTCCCTCCCTCCCTCTCTCTCTCTCTCTCTCTCTCTCTCTCTCTCTCTCTCTCTCTCTCTCTCTCTCTCTCTCTCTCTCTCTCTCTCTCTCTCTCTCTCTCTCTCTCTCTCTCTCTCTCTCTCTCTCTCTCTCTCTCTCTCTCTCTCTCTCTCTCTCTCTCTCTCTCTCTCTCTCTCTCTCTCTCTCTCTCTCTCTCTCTCTCTCTCTCTCTCTCTCTCTCTCTCTCTCTCTCTCTCTCTCCTCCCTCTCTCTCTCTCTCTCTATCCCTCCCATCCTCCCTCGCTCTCTCTCACTCTCCCGAACTCACCGGTTAGTCCAACTAATAGTCCGTTATCGTTGACGGCGTTGTGAACACGTACGAAAAGGTAAAAACCTCTAGAACATGGCTGACATACACGTGGTCGTCACTTCAGCTTCTGCACATGCTCTGGAGAATAAGGCGTCGCCCAAAAACGCTATTACAAAGCTGGAGGCAGGGACATACCTGGAATGTCATTAGATTGAAATTATTGCGAATTTCAGCTTCCTTTGAACAGTGCGCGCATATGATAAGCGCATGCACAAACACGCACACGTGCGGAAGGATGTCAGCTGAGCCTAGCAGGAAAGCACCGTATTCTGACGATCTGAGATGGAGAGTGGTTTGGCAGAGGATTGGGATGGGACTGAGATATAGAGAAATTGCGAACCGTTTGAACATTGCTGTTGGGACTGCCCACAACATTTTCAAACTTTTCGAGCGTACAGGTAGCATCGAAGCTAAACATCCAAGAAAACGCCCTGAGCTTTGCAAGTTAGACTATCATCACCAACTTTATGTGATTGGACTAGTGATCGACAAACCAAACCTATATCTCGGTGAAATTTGTTCTGCTATAAAAATGACTACCAACACTGAAGTATCTCCTTCCACAGTTTGCAGGTTGTTAGCCAGCTATGGCCTCACTCGCCAAAAAATTCAACATGTAGCCTTGCAGAGGAACATGAAACACAGAAGACTATTCATAGCCAACATTTCTTCCTTTCCAAAAGAAATGTTGGTGTGGGTAGATGAGACAGGATGTGACAAGCGAGAAATGCTCAGAAAAAGTGGCTATTCCTTTCGTGGTGAGAGGGCAGTTTACCAGAAATTACTTGTCCGTGGAAGGAGAATCTCAGCTATAGCTGCACTCTCCTGGACTGAAGGCATCTTAGATGTTGAATTAACTACCGAGAGTGTTGATGGTGATAAATTTTATGACTTCATCTGTGGAACATTGATTCCAAACATGCACCCATATGATGGCTTAAGTCCTAATTCTATTGTAATTATGGACAACTGCTCCATCCACCATGTGAATGAAGTTCAGCAGCTATTTGACAATGCAGGCATTCTAATCTTCTATTTACCTCCTTATAGCCCCGATCTAAATCCAATAGAGGCAGCTTTTGCACATGTGAAGTCATACCTGAAACAGCATGATGATGTAATGGATGTATTTCCTAACATAACAACCCTTGTCAAAGCAGCTTTTGATAACATTACGATAGAATGTTGCCAGGCATGGATCACACACCCAAGATGTTACTACTAACTTACACATAGATTAGAGTCAACTGATAAGTACATGTTAATACTTTCAATGCATGTGCATTCAAATGTATCAGAACTTCTTGACATCATCCATAATTGTAGATTGAAATTCATCGTACTGATCTTTAGTGATAGCACCCTTTTCCAGAAGCTGATGCCACTTCAGAAGTTGATCAACACACTGTCCCCTAAGATTAATTCATTTGCTTGGGGACACAGCAGCTGTTTTTTTTACTGGGTCCCTTCCAGAAAGGCTTGTCAGGTGGAACTTCAAGAGAATCATGTTTTTTCATAATATACATGTGCGCCCAAGACCTCAACTGCTCGTCAGTGTATTTGTCATGCTTCTCTCGCAGTGTGTCCTCAATTTCCTCTACCCTAGCCATTCTATCAAGATGCTTGTCATATGACTTCCGTGGAGCCTTGGATGGTTCACTTTCAGAATTTGTACTTGGTCTCTTCACACCACGCTCTCCAGATGGACCAAGGCACCACAGGGTAATTTCATAAGGCTTTTTCTTATGCACTAAATAATCTGGTTTAGATCATTATTTGATGAGAGCCACCTTTGCTTTCCACGAAGTCCATGGCCAGGTTCAATGTACCCTAATTGCTCAATGGGTTCACCGATCTTTTCCCTGTATTCTGCCAACATCTCTCTTGAGGTCATCGACAGATTCAAACTTCTGCTTCGTCTTCAATTGCAAAATTACAAACAGAGACTTTTTCTTAGGGTTGCAAACCTTGACTGAATAGTTATATGGCGAAGCACTGCCATAGTCTACTGTATTCACACTTGAGCGGGCAGTAGAGTTATTGCCAATAACCTGCACAAAACACAACCTTAATGTCAGAGAGAGAGAGAGAGAGAGAGAGAGAGAGAGAGAGAGAGAGAGAGAGAGAGAGAGAGAGAGAGAGAGAGAGAGAGAGAGAGAGAGAGAGAGAAGACCAGACTCAGTGGCTGAACGGTTATGTTCAAAAGCTGTGGACTGGGAGGTCAGTGGATCGATACTCGCAACGGGCATTCTTTCTCTGACCGGACCTTCACCCAGGGTCTTAAGATAATTGGGAAGAAGCCTCATGCCTTTGTGTTCTGCGCCTTGGTGCCTTTAAATAGGTAGTAGCCCTATGCCCAAGTAGGCAATCACAACTGCATGTGGCCTCGATGTGTTCAATGATGACATCATTGCTACCACCTAAGAGGTACATGGCTACCATTGCACTACGTGCGCCTGGGTGTAGTCAACCCAGTAGGCACAGGTGGCATGCCTCCCACCCATCATGGGTTGGTTTGAGAACACACACACGAGGGAGGGAGGGAGGGAGAGAAAGAAAGAGAGAGAGAGCGAGAGAGAGAGAGAGAGAGATGCGGCTTGCCTTCACTATAACAGGACTATGTGTACGTGCAACACTTATCGAGCAACCACTATCGGTCTTAGTTGAACACGTTGGTTCAGGAGCAGGTACAACTGATGCCATTTTCACTCTAGATTCTTCTGCCGCTTTTCACTATATTGCCAACACGTGCATCCACACGCAGTTCCATTCCCAAGCGCAGATCCCAGATCTACGCAACGCGCAACGCGCGTCACGCCCTGTTCAATAGGAGCCTAAATGTGCAGTACGTGACCAGGGCGTGTGCGCGCAATAATTGCGCATGCCCGCGAATGAGTTAAGTGAGCAGTCTACTTTGACCATGAAATGTAATTAGAACATCCCTTCCTTGCTGTATATGCTTTGCTTGTGGAGTATTAGTGCTTTTCTTTCATACATGTACATGTATGAGACATTCTGTGAGTCTGCCAAATTTCATAGGTTCAACTGAACATCCACAAGAGCCAGGACTTGAAGGAGGCAGCAGTGGTGGTGGGAGTGCAGGGAGCCGTGGTGGGTGGTTGAAGAGATGTGGCAGGTGAAGCTTGTTGAAGTGGCAGCAGTGTTGGGAGGACGGTTGGACCTTTAGGAACACAAACCTTCTTTATCTTGCCTACAAGGGTGAGAGTAAGTGTGAGGGTGTGGGTGAGGGCAAGGGTGAAGGGGTTGGTGGGTTTAAGGGTGAGAGGGAGTCTGAGTGGGAGTAATCAGTGCACCTTCCCCTCCCACATTTAGTTACGTTGGAACCCCTGAGATCACGACACCTCACTAATGACCGGGGGGGGGTAGGGATATGGGGTTACGCATGTTATGATTGTTGCATGCTATCATCCCCTGCCTTTGTCTGCATGCATGCTGCACTTTAACTGACCTTGTTTCTATACTTTTTGGCACTTCAATCCCTACATCCTTCAACATTTTATTAAAAATGTGTTTACACTTGTTTCACTGGTTTTTACTGTGTGTAGCAACACACATAAACCTACTAACGTTTGTGCAGAGTTCTACCTCCCTTGCATACCTATAAGCAGGATATCTAGCAATTGTGAGTGACTCCTACATCCTGTATATTGCCTACTGAGTACAACAGCGGGTCCAGTTGCCTGCAATAGTTAGTTGTTCAAAGAAACGGAGCAACGTAGCCAAAAAAGACAACACAGCGCTCGAAACGGCAGCAGTTTGACTAACACTGAAAGTCTGCATGCACAAAACTAACTTCACGTGTTTGGCATGTGAGCAAACAAGAAAATGGCGTCTAAAACTAACACTTGTAAGGTTGCAGGCCTGGAGTTTGACGGCTTTGGGAGAAGGTATGAAGATTTTGTGCATCAAAGATCATGTACATGTACGCTCCGGTATAAATGATTTTCGTGAAGAATTAGAGCGATTACTAACCCCAGTTTCGCGGTAGGCTGTTTGAACTGAAGAAGAAGAAGAAGATGATGAACAATCTGGGTTTTTACAAATTTCCGAGATTCACTGTAGCTGTGTATTTTACGTACTTTGAGAGTATTATAGTGTATAGAAGCACTCATGCAGTTTGTCTGAAAAGGCTTAAAACATCCGCATTCGGGAGTTCTGAGCCATTACTTTTGTTAAGGCTTAATGGGCGTGTCGGCGCCATCCCTACATATAGAGTCTATCGACTCTATGATAATTGTTGAAGGATGTAGGGATGGTAGTGCCAAAAAGTAAATAAACAAGATTGTAATAACCTGAGTGGTGCATGGTTATGATATGACCACACTCTATGCAGGAAATGATTTTAAACACCACGTGGAAATTATGCATGCATAACAATTGCGGGTTACACATGTTGTTATTGTTGCATGTGATTAACTCTTTGGGGCCGATAGTGACAAAAGTCATCAATTGCGTTATTACCACATAAGCAGATTGACCCGCGTTGCGTATAACTACAGCTTTCTCCACTTACCTCCTAGGAACACCGTGTTTTTCTAACTGCTGCTTTTCTAGTCAATATTACTTTACTGACAGTTGATAAATAGGTTATGAACTTTGCCCTTTTCAGAAAGTGATAGCCCTAACAAACCGGAATTCCGTTTGTATTACGGACCTATGTTCTCACGAAGAAGACAGCTTTATACTCGTGTATAGAGGCTTACTTTGCTCTTTACGTCTTCAGAACAGAAGCAAAGGTACAGTGAGCACTTACTATCTGTTTGGGCGTCGCTACATGAACCAATACATAGCAGCTGCATGCGTAACTTTCATAAAGAACGCACAAAGTTTGCTGCCATGCCTCTGCCTACTGTAGTTCGTAAGTAATACTCTAAGGCCATTAGCAGGCTAATTAATGACACCAGCCCTATTATTGCAAAGAAAAGTGCAATGTACTTTCGAGTTGCAGTTGTGTGTGACACAACTGCGTGTGTGTGTGTGTGTGTGTGTGTGTGTGTGTGTGTGTGTGTGTGTGTGTGTATGTGTGTGTGTGTGTGCGTGTGTGCGTGGGTGCAATCCCTGCAAGGTCCGATGACATGATGCACCAATGGAGGGTGTGTGTCTCCATTTTACCCACCAGAGTCATTAACTGAAAACTAGCTCCTCACTTGTGTCTTCCTGAGTGGTCTGACTAATAGCTGGAGTGTTTTAGGTATTTTGTGGTATCATTAGGATATTTGTGTGTGAATTCATACTATCAAACTCATTTGATCCCTAAAAAGGATTTTACTTTTGGATTAGCAATCTGGAAAATATCTGGAAAATGGTCAATTAACACTTCCCAGTGCTGGGATTGTGTACATGCAGGGTTTCGTTCCCAGGCCTTTCTAGCTCACATAAAACGCTCCGGGGAAGGCCTGGAACCAAGGATAGTTACAGCATATTTCAGCACCTTTGCAACAGAAGCTTGTTGAGCACACACTGGTGTTTAAGTGTATTAGTACATGATGGCTTCAATGTGTGTGCATAGTCTGTGTTAGATAGCCATCTATGCACTAAGTACTAGTGCCCGTAGACACAAAATGAAAAGTGTGCATTAACCAGTTAATGCACAGAAAAGTGTGCATTAAGTTGTTTAAAATGACAGTCATGTGACCAAATGGAAGAATTTGATTGGCTCTAGGTCACATGACAGCACTAAATTAATGACACTTAGAAACAGTGTGTGGTTTACGGGCTCCTGTTGCAAAGGTGTTGAAATAGGTACGCTGTATTGTGGGTTTTAATGTGTGGATGGGGAAAGTTCCACTTAGATACTCAATTCAAAATACTTGAAAACACCACCACCTCAAGGACAGTTTGCACACCTAGCCTTGTCCCCAGGCTCTCCCTACGTATGACCTTTGACCTGCCAGAAAAGGAAGGGAGAGCCTGGTCCAAAACGTCACGTGAATGACGTCAAGGGTAGAGAGAACTTAAGTACGCATGGGTGAAATCGACCTCAAGCGGCATACCGCCTACGCGTTTAGGCCTAGTTGAACCGGAGTAAAAAGAGATGTCCTGGCCATATCTGTGTTGCTACGACCAGTTGATGTCTCAAGAAGTGATGTGGTTCTATATTGGCCATAAGCACACACTGTATAGCCTGAAAATAGCAGGAGAAGCGTATATAATACACACATACGGGCATACACGTACACGGGCATAGCAGTAGCATGACAGCGGTTTAGGGCAACCGCGGAGGCCATCTACATAGATCGAGAACACAAGCGAGCGCAGAGAAGCAACTTTGTAAATGGTCAAGCTTAGTGCGTGGGTGCTGATGGCTTTGTGGTAGGGCCAACCTATGCGCAATTAAGTTCTCTCTACCTTCTCTCTACCCTTGACGTCATTCATGTGAAGTTTTGGACCAGGCTCTCCCCTCCGTTTCTTTCTGGCGGGTCAAAGGTCATACGTAGAATTATATGTGCGGAGGAAGAGCCTGGAAAGGAGGCTATTATTGCACACCTATACACACAAATGGCCTGTATACCAGGGGATAAAAACTTTTGTGCTATAGTGCATGTGATTACCATGATTGAATGCACATATACAAGTAAATTAAAAATTTAGGAAATTTGAAGTGTAATATAGGAATTGCATAAAAATGAACAGAGACAAGATTGGGACACAGACATGCTATGTACATCAACATACCTTGTAGTACATTGATGTATATAGCATGTCTGTGTCCCAATCTTGTCTCTGTTCATTTTTATGCAATTCCTATATTACACTTCAAATTTCCTAAATTTTTTATTTACTTGTCTCTTGTCATTTTTTTACTATTGTAAGCAATAATTCTCCCTAGCATGTGCTCTCCATATCCATAAACATCTGACCAAGTATTGAGCTACTGTATAAATGCGTGATTAGTACTGAGGGCGTGGTTTGGTTGCAAGCAGCAGCTGCGTTCTATAAGCAAACCTGCTAGCAACGTACTATCAGTCACCAGCGCTTTGGCTTGGTGGTATATTGCTCATTATAGCGTGCCGTTTCTCCAGCAGACGGTATATAAGCATAGATACTATATGATATAAGCTTACCGCGGTGCATACGTAGAGGCAGAGCCAACACACTGTACGCGCGTGCAGTGTTCTGACGGTGAGAGTAGCACAAGAATCGTTAACACATCTCTATTTTACTTATGTAGTACTAAGTGCTAGTTGCTATACAAATCGTCAACACGTTCTCTATCAGCCAGTTCACTCCATGCCTAGTTGCTACGCGCTAGTTGCTAAGCTTTTGCGCATGCGCGGCTGGTGTAAATGACGTCATTAATGAGTCTTGTCTCATAACGTAATCGTTTTATTGTATGACGCAAGCTAACTATATACGTATAAAATGTATGTACTATGCACGTACATTCAAAATAAATTACGTAATCGCTATATATATATACATGTATTGCATTGAGAGGAGTGTTAACATCAGTATTAGAAGAGTCACAAGGGTTAACAACATATGCTTTTGTTATGTTGCTATTAGCGATGATATCTCTACACATGCTGACTTTCAGGTTGATGGTTACCATGGTTGCTGAGTTTTGCTCATTAGTTATCCTCATTCATAATACATTGCTGGGAGAGATAACCATCAGTAGTACAAGAACTACAAGGGTTAACAATATTATACCTCTATTCCCCAGTACGTAATGATATATTTCCACATGCAAAGATTCAAGTTTATTAATTTTATGGTTATTGAGTTACGCTTCTTCAAGAAGAAGAAGAAGAATAATAATAAGAAGAAGATGGAAAACATGGCAAAAATGTGAAAAGCACTTTTTAAGTTATTACACACATTTTACATCACAACACATCCAATTTTTGCATACTAGTTATATTTCACACATTTTTTACCTTGATATCATTAAAAGTGAAATCAACCTCAAATTGAAAGTGAAAATGAAGAATATCTATGGTTTTCAATGGGGATAGACCATAGCAATCCCTATATACACAGTACTACCGTACTGTGTGATACATGCACCACTCCATATACAAGTTTTTATAGGTATTCCTACATCTGTTGGAGTGTATGTACATTTGTGTATGATACTTCCAAGTTGTACATGTACATGTACACTTGACCCTACCAAGTGCCTGAACGTTTGCTTCTTACTCTACAGAATTGGAAAGCCACTACTTGCTCTTTTAGTTGTGCATATGTGTTTATGATGTAACAGTTGGACTAGCTTGTATGTGTTTTTTCTGAAATCAGGACACTGATAAGTATTTGTGAGTGAGGTTTCCATACATTGGTCTATAAATTCACTAGCACAGTTTGTGCTCACTTGTCATCTGTAGAACATTACCGGAAATTGAACAGCTGTTACATACATAATGGGTGCTGTCACATAAACTATTACATAGATCTCCACATTCTGTTATTTGGCTGTACGACTATAATATTCCTTCGTCTGCACTATTATTTAAGTGTGAACCCTCTGGAACAGGAACTTCATTAAATCAGATCAAGATGGAGTCATCCGATCATTCCAGCTTCATTTTACACAACCTTAATTAGGTCATATGCGTATATACATGTGTACATTATGTGCAGACATTACACCACATGTACACAATGAACACAATGTGCATACCCAGTCTGTTTGTTGCTCTGTGTGGCTGTTATTTACATGCTCAAAGCAAGGTAGCTAGTAGTTTAACTTCCGCTAATGCTTATTTAGTGTTGTGGTCAATTCTGATTTCACAGTTTGATTAGGCCTTTTGAACACTACTCTATGCCCCTCCTCTTGTTTTCCTCTACCCACACTAGGGTACATACATACACAGTTACTTTTACATTTTTCTCATGTTGCCTTGTTAGAGCTGATACAGAGTTTACTCTATAAAGAGGTTAAATTCGTCAGTGTGTGTGTGTGTGTGCACTCTACAACAGGCATACACAAGGCAACTGTGCAATCCCTGCAAGTTTCAGTGACACTGGACTAAACATGCCCTAGTGTCTTCCTGAGTGGTACTAAGTACAGCATACAGGAGCCTGTAAACCACACAGTGTCATTAGTACATAGATGGCTTCAATGTGTGTGCATAGTCTGTGTTAGGTGGCCATCTATGTACTAATGACGCTTAGAAACAGTATGTGGTTTACTGCTGAAATATGCTGTATGAGTAAGTAGCCAAGAGTCATTAAGGTATTTGTGGTTACTTCATACATTGTATGTGCTATCAGACCAATTACCCAACACTCATTTATCCCCTCTTATGTACTATGAACATTTATGCACAATTCCACCCCTTCTCCCAGTCACACAAGGGGTGTGATTTGAAATGTATATGTAGTAGTTACATGAGTGCACAGTGGAATGCACCCCAATTAAGGCTATTTTTATTGCTGTTAGGCTACTTTCTCAATTTGCCTATCTTATAGTCAGCCTGTTGCCCACAATAAGCCTTTTGTTGCCGAACACTCTATTTGCCTTGCTAGATAAGTGAGTACAGTGACCAATTACGGTTTTACAGGCCCTTTGAACACTACACTATTCCCCTCCTCTCCTTTCCTCTACGCACACTAGGGTACATACTTGCCAATTTTGCTCATGTTGCCTTGTGCCTTGTTAGAGCTGATACTCTAGAATGTGTGTGTGGGTGGGTGGGTGGGTGGGTGGGAGGGAGGGAGGGAGGGAGGGAGGGAGGGAGAGAGGGAGAGAGGGAGAGAGGGAGGGAGGGAGGGAGGGAGGGAGGGAGGGAGGGAGGGAGGGAGGGAGAGAGGGAGAGAGGGAGAGAGGGAGAGAGGGAGAGAGGGAGAGAGGGAGAGAGGGAGAGAGAGAGAGGGTGGGTGGTCAATGGCAGTATTGCTTCTTGGTTAGTGGCCCGTGTGTGTGTGTGTGTGTGTGTGTGTGTGTGTGTGTGTGTGTGTGTGTGTGTGTGTGCTAAAAGTGCTTAGTTTCCAGCAATTCCAATTTTATTAGGCCCTTAATTTGAACACTATATACTCACTGTTCCACTCAATGCCCCTCCTCTCCCTTCCTCTACCCACACTTAGCAACAGTCTGTGCAGCTACATTTTATGGTTGAGACTACTTAATGCACAGGGTTCATACAGAGGGGGTGGCCTTGGAATCCCCAGCCTCTGTTCCCCCCCCCAGAAAACTCTTGTATAGTACTCTCTAACTCATGCATGTCGCTGTGGCAGTGCTCCACAAGCTTCTTCCTCCCCTCCACCCAAAAATCCTTCCTGATGCACACCATAAAGGCATACATGATGTTTGTTTCCTTCCTCAATGGAGACAATTCATTTGTGAATACTGTGTGTGTAAGAAAATAGGGGAATGAATATATATACTCTCACTCCCACAATTTATATCGGTGGACATTACATGGCTTGATGATCCTCTTTCATGCTACTGTTGTCTTCCTGAATGCTGTTGAGTCATGTACATGAGTTGTTAGTGTTCTATGCCCCCATTCTATGCCCCTAACACTATTGCATTTTGTCAGTGAAAGTAGGTCCAATGAGACTACACTGCACTGATGAGGCACAACAAGGCCAAAACAGTGCTGCCTCAGTTGCATCCTAAAGCTGATGTTGCTATATATGTTGGATGCAACCGAGTGAGCAGTTGTCTTCATACTTGTAGGTTGAACTATGCACATTGTGTGTGGTGTATGAACAGATTCTTGTCATGTACAGTGCTCCCAGAATGGTGGTGGGACTATGGAGTTCAGGAGGTGCACTGGTACTGCAAGTGTATTGTCTTTGAATCTGTATACACTTGAGATCTGCAGATTATTTACTTTGATGGTCCTTCCTTTATTCACTTCTGGTTGTTACCTACATGTTGCAACCTCTTGTCCTATGCATGTATGTTTACATTCTTCCTGTGGGAAGAGTTGTGTTAGTCTACCTTGTCAAATGTGTGTGGTTACATACATATGTATATATGTGTGCCACAATATGTATTGGGAAAGGCACATATAGATGTGTGTCTCCTTTAGCCACCACTCTGATGTGTGTGGTTACATACATATACGTATGTATACAAGTATGTGTGTGTGTCTCCAGTCTCTCCACAATAGGTCTCGGGAAGTCAATTCTCACCTTTCTGTGGTGTAGTCCACATCCCTGCATACAGTTTACACTAAAGTAGGTCAGAGGTGAGGCACTTTTGGATTTCCATCCCCTGTTTACAGGCACATAAAAGCTTATTTTTGTGCCCTAGTATACCATTTCTAATCTGCACATGCATGAGCCCCACCTCATCTGTGTATGCTACTTACATGTATATACATGTACATAACTATATCTTGTATATTCTGTTTTTCTCTCGGCCTTTGTTGAGTCTACTGTGCATCTATGGGTACCAGTGTTGTCATCTCACTTTTGTCCTTTCCACTGTATCCCCACAACCAAGATCCTATCCCTGCTCAGCATTAGCAGCACTCAGATGTACATTTGTATGGCTGCCCAATGGATGCAACTGACTGCAGCTTCGTAGAACTGCATATGTTTTGTGTGTCTTGTAAACTCATGTACCCCAGACACTGAAGATATCTTATGGAGAAACTTAAAAAGTATACCTATTCATGTTCAATGCAGTTGCAGCCTATGACTTGTGTCAACAGTTTTCTGAGTTTGCTGAAAACAGTTTTGATCCCAAGTTTCTTACAGGACTGTTATATCCCCTCCATGCATGCAGGCCCTTTACATATGGCATGTAGCCTGGGTTTTTCGGTTGATGGTGGCTCAAGGACCGTAGTTGTGTTGCTGGTGTTGGGTGCAGTTCTGGAAGATCTTTCAAGTTCAGTGAGATGACTTTGTCTGTCCCTGCTGATGAGCTTAAAACAGCTGTCCTTAAGTCCTCACTCACTTTATACTCACTCCCACAGGTTTTATTGTTGGACAGCAGCTTGAGGATGGCTTTTGCAATATGACCCAAGAATGCATCCATTACTCCATATGGGTTCTCAGTTTGGATTTTACAGTTTTATTAAGCCCTTTGAAGTGCTCCCTACACTTCCACATGTAGTAGTATATACGCCCCAAGGGTTGGGGATTGGCTCTACAATTTTGTTTCTGTCCTTTTTTTTTAAGGCTAGCTACATGTACATAGCTCTGCAGAACCATGTGCCACTTACATGCTGCATATTAATTGCTGTAGGTGATGACCAAGCACATGTACATCTTATGGACCAACAACACAATGTAGATCTAGAATAGCAGAGCCCTTGCATACTTCTCCTTTGCCACCCTTATTTGATGTGGAAATAATGAAAGAAAAGAATTTGGGAATAGGGTTTAAAAAAGAATAATGTTGCACATCTCTAATGTGTGTGTCCTACACTTTTATACTTCATAATCTCTACAGACCTCTCAACTCTCACGATTTGGCCGTGAGACTCACGATTTCAAGGTGTCTCTCACGGTCTCACGGCGGGGTAGTGATATTTTGCGGTTTCTCACGGCGCGGTGCGCTCTAAAATGAGCATGCGCAGTCCCGGATCCCCGGCCCTGCACGGACATGTCATACACATGTGAGATATATACATGTATGCGTATGGACAGCGAAGTGGAAGAGAGAAACTCTTTAGTTTACGATAGTGAAGAGGAGGCACGAAGACTTCAGCCACCCAACAAAAGGAAGAAAGCCATGACAGGAGCTGCCACCTATCAAACAAAGTTCAAAAATGAGTGGAAGAAGGAGTTTCCGTGGATCTCGTCTGTGTCTGGTGATCCACATCGCTTCAGATGTAATATATGTTGCGTAAGCATTCTCTGCGATCATCAAGGTAAAGGAGATATCAAGGCCCACTGTAAGTCAACTGGTCATCTACACAGAGCCAAGGCGTTGGATAAGCAACCTCGGTTGGACTGCGACCCCGAGAAAGCCAACTTGGAAAGAAGTACTACGGAGGCAGAGGTGAAGATGGCTGTCCTTGGTGCCCATGCCAACATACCTATAGCATTTCATGATAAGTTATCACCTGCAATAAGGAGCCAATTCAGCAACCACAAAGTAGCTGCTCAGTATCACTCAGCCTCCACAAAGGCCATGTGTATGTTGAATGGTGCAGTGGCTCCTTCACTCATATCTGATCTTGTTACAAAGATGAAAAAGAATGCCTTTTCACTCATGATTGATGGGTCAAACGACAGCGGTTTGGAGAAGATGACTCCAATAACCATCCGAATATTCGATGTCAACTGTGTCAAGACCTGTTTCTTGGACATGTGTCCTACAACTAGCTCAACTGCAGAGGCCATTTTTACTAGCATGGATAGCAGACTAGTGAAGTTGCTTGGGATGGAAAATCCCTGAATGAACTGCACTGCAGTGGGTGTAGATAATACGTCTGTTAACATCGGTGTGCGCAATTCCCTTAAGACACGCATACAAGCCCGCAATTCCTCTGTGTATTTTAATGGCTGTCCATGCCACATTATACATAGTGCTGCACAGAAAGGTGCAGAGCAATTCTCGTCAATCAGTGGTTTTGATGTTGAGGAGTTCGTTGTCGACCTCTTTTACTGGTTTGACAAATCCACAAAGCGGAAAAACTTGATGCAAGAGTACTGCCAGTTTTGTGATCACAGCTACAGAGCCATTGTCAAGCATGTGTCAACCCGTTGGCTTAGCCTGGAATTAGCAATTGAGCGCAGCTTAAAGCAGTTACAGGGGGTTGGATCATATTTCAGATCAGAAGATGAGACCCAGGCACGTTTTGGACGACTGCAGAGAAACTTTGAGAGTCTAATGCTTGAGGTGTATCTCTTGTTCTTCCAGTCTGTCTTGCCAGCCCTGACCAATGCTAACAAGTTCCTACAGCGAGAGGAGCCACTTATTCATGTCCTCCGATCACAACTAAGAAGTCTTCTCGAGAAAGTGATGGCAAAGTTCATCAAACCCTCTTCCACTGCAGATGCAGAGTCCAGAAATGTACTTTCGTCATTTTCCTTTGATGATGAGTCACACCATCTTGCTCCTGGAGACATCTGGGTAGGCTTCCAGACGAAGCAAATCATGACCAAGCTGCTGAATAATGGAGACATAAGTGAGCATGTCCAATCCAAGTTCCTAAAAGCTGCGAAGTTGTTTCTTATCAAAGTCGTCACATATCTCCAGAAGTGGTGTCTCATTGACGATGAATTGCTATTGAATGCTGAATAGCTTGACTTTGATAAACGTCAGCAAAAGACCTTCATGGCAGTGGAGTTTTTTATTTGTAACTTTCCCTATCTGTTCCAGGATATTGATAGGCTCTTTGCTGAGCAGTTCATGGCCTATCAGGTGTTGCCAGATGATGCTGTTCCCCTCTCTGTCAAAACAGATGTAGGGCTGGATCCTGAGGACCCACACCATGCAGATGCCTTATGGACTAACTTGGGTTCCAGGCGAGAACCTGGAACAAATCACCCAGAGTTTGATCAGCTATTCAAGGTTGCAACAGCTATCCTCACAATACCTCATTCCAATGCTGGTGAGGAGAGGATATTCTCCCTCATTAACAAGAATAAGACATCAGCCAGAAGTTTGCTTCTACTTGAAGGCACTCTTTCATCAATCATTACCGTAAAAACACATATAACTGATCCATTGGATTGGAAACCATCTGCAGATCTTCTCAAGAATGCCAAGAAGGCCACAATGGAATATAACAAGCAGCACCGCACGTTTTAAGCCTTTGGACACTTCTATATTAAATGTTATTGTTACAATAAATTGCCAGAGATTTAAAATATGTACATGTATGAGAGTCAATTTTCGCGCGCATGCCTAAATATTTGCTGACAAGCGAATTCCATACGAATCATGCGCATGTGCAGGTGTTGGAGGTGTGGAAATTGCGAACGCTGTCAGAATCTCACGGTGGGCTACTTCTGAGAGGTCTGTCTCTATGATGCAGCTACATGTATATACATGTACATATATGCCTCACTAGAGATTGTGCTGTGACAGAGAGGAAATTCAACCAGCCTCACCTGTCTTATAGTGTACAACAGTGGTACCCTTTCTCTATCTGCTTCCTATTCCCTTTTAACATGAATACCGTCAGTTATACAGTATCACAGTTAGTGGCATGCAATATATGTCTTGCAAAGTGAAAGGGCACATACATACATGTATCTATGCACTACAGGTCCTTTCAAGACACCTGCAGACTTAAATGAGCATAGTGTGTGATCTCATAGTGTAATGTACAATACTCACTGGTGTTTTTTCTTTTTACAAAATGCTTGTTGTGCAATAGTATATTCTTGCATGTGTCCCTTCTAGAGCAGGGATTCCCTCCCACCATATGAATAGTGTTACATGCACAGGGGCAGAGACGGCATGTCAAAAGTTGGGGGGGCTCGGTGTTCATAAAGTAGGTAGTTTATCTTAAACACACATCCGTCCTGAATACATCCTGCATTGTCTATTAGCTATCACATAGTATTTGACCCACTGACACCCTCCAATTTTAGCTCCCCTGTTCAAAAAGTGGGGGGGGGGGCTCAAGCCCCCCCTGCCCCCCCAAATTCTCTGCCTCCGATGCATGAAGATGCAATGTTTCTCTTGGTCAATTAAGGTTGTATGTACACAATTACAGTGGGAGGTGTGGACAATTGATTATGTCAGTATTACTTCCCATTTACGACGTATGTAAAGCGCCAGTATAAATAGACGAGTAGTAGTCTCTGTAGAAGAAAGAAGAGAGAGAAGAGAAGCAAAGAAGTGAAAAAGTACGTGCTAACTGTAGTGGCTACTTGTATCCTGTGCTGGGGCAAAGTGGTGTTAATTGTTGGGGAGCTTTATCTGTGTGTAGTGAGTGTGAGTTGATTGCTAGGAAGTGCGTGCTGTAGGTATCCGCAACTGGGTGGTTGTTGGGGAGTGTGAGTATTGTTCTGCTTACTGTTTGTGTGTCCTACAACCCATGCGTTGATTGCTAGGAAGTGCTGTAGGTATCGCAACTAGGTGGCTATCCGCAACTGGGTGGTTGTTGGGGAGTGTGAGTATTGTTCTGCTTACTGTTTGTGTGTCCTACAACCCATGCGTTGATTGCTAGGAAGTGCTGTAGGTACGCACTAGGTGGCTATTTGCAACTGGGTGGTTGTTGGGGAGTTGGGGAGTGTGAGTATTGTTCTGCTTACTGTTTGTGTGTCCTACAACCCATGCGTTGATTGCTAGGAAGTGCTGTAGGTATCGCAACTAGGTGGCTATCCGCAACTGGGTGGTTGTTGGGGAGTTGGGGAGTGTGAGTATTGTTCTGCTTACTGTTTGTGTGTCCTACAACCCATGTGTTGATTGCTAGGGCTCCCATATTTACAATAAGATGTAGCGTAGCAATCAAAAGCGGTACAAATGAACTATGACATCGTGGATCAACGCGTTTCTAGTGTCATGGCTCACCTTTAGCCACTTATCCCCTAGTCTTCGGCCTAACCAAGCCTACAATACTCGAAAAAACGCACTTCTCGTAGCGTTCAGCACTGCTCGTGGTTGTGTCCTACAACCCTTGCGTTGATTGCTAGGAAGTGCTGTAGGTATTGCAACTGGGTGGTGGTTAACTTAGGGGGAGTGTGAATATTATTCTGCTTACTGTTTGTGTGATTTCTGTGTCCTCAGTCAAGTTGAGGTGTTGTGTAAGCTGTTACCCTCCATCCCAGCGTGTCTCTCTCTCTGTCTCTTCCTGATATGTATATACATGTACATCTTGTGGTCTCTCCCTCTCCCCCTCCCCTTCCCCCTCCCCCTCCCCCTCCCCCTCCCCCTCCCCTCCCCCTCCCTCTCCCTCTCTCTCTGTCTGCAGTTGATTGCCACTGTGACGTTGTGAGCTGAATGATGGCAAACAGGAATTGGTAAGCTGTAAGTGGTATGTTTGAAGTGATAACTGAAACATAACCTAGCCTAGCCATTGTTGTCGTGTGCCCTGCACATAGCTTTTGTTGATCCATCTGTGGTCCGAAGTGATGTGATGTACATTGTACGTTGTGTCAGTTATCTGACTCCTCGTGTCAAGCGCGCAAAGTGAAGTCACCTCACCTAGCTATAGTCATACGAGCCCCCTCACCTAGCTAAGTTGTACGAGTCGCGTACGTGCAGGAAATAAATGTCAGCGCCTCTGCTACAGTTGGCTAGGGCTGCTAGGCAGCTTGTGTGACTTCAGTCATAAGGGAAGGGTTGGCTAGGTCTGAATGGAAGATGGCAGGTCATAGGGGGCTACGGCTAGACTAGGGCTTGGATCCCCCTGTAAGGGGCTGACCCTGGTCAGACAAGCCGTTTGTAATGCAACTACTACCACCTAAGTGACAACTAGGTAATTTGTTTGACATTGCGCGCTTGGTACATGACGGAGTCGGATGTCTGACATGATCCCTGTTTATTGGGACCTACATATATACTGTTATGCAGTTGCTTCGACTACAAAGGTGACCTGCCACCTGTAGAAGAGACAAGAGAAAAGGTACACCAACACGGGATACAATAGTCAATGACAGTAACTATAATTGGCGAGCGGGAGCAAGCCAACCTAGTCGTACATAACATTCATTTCCTGAAAAAAACGTTTCCAATATCGTTCAATACAATACCGTTCCGTTCCACTAAAGAGCGCACGATATGGAACGGCAATGTTGCGCAACGTTGTTTCATTATGTTCCGTTTGGTTTCATTTTGTTTCGTTTCGTTCTGTTTGGCAATCTCCATCGAAGCCAGCGTGGTTAGCTACTGCAAGACCCAAGAGCAGAGAATAACCATAGCGAAGGGACTAGCCACGTTCTCAGGCTATTCATCCTACGCGGCGCCGCCCACAACTGCGCTACGCTAAGTTACTGATGTCGAAAAGCGGAAACTATTTTGGAAACATTTTTTGACGCGTACTGTACGTATATATATATGGTCCATACCATAAATGTTTCACGTGATTCTAAATGTCGTCCGTACTCTTGCACGTGCTTCTAATTTACCGTTACTAATAAAATTGGCAAATATCAGGGCCATTGCACGCTCAGTCTTTCCAACTTCCATTAGTTTGATAATGGACTGTCAGTCATAACCAACGACAGAGCCATGTAATCCGGAAACGTGTACTTAGTGATTATGTCGTTGGTAAATATATTTCCGGAAGTTTGAACGCTGGCGTGACGACTGTGTATGGTACTTCTGGTCTATAACTAGAGGTGGTCTCTGATGGGAGGGGTCTCTCAAGGGGGACTAACTGTGTTGTATATTTACCGGTCCCTTTCTTTGATTTTACACCTACAGTGTGGCGATCCAGGGCTAATGTTTGTTCTTTCTCCTGACGACACACATGCTGCCCTGGGGGCGTGACGACTGTGTATGGTACTTCTGGTCTATAACTAGAGGTGGTCTCTGATGGGAGGGGTCTCTCAAGGGGGACTAACTGTGTTGTATATTTACCGGTCCCTTTCTTTGATTTTACACCTACAGTGTGAAGATGAGACAGGCGATCCAGGGCTAATGTTTGTTCTTTCTCCTGACGACACACATGCTGCCCTGGCTTTACGAGGGGCACCAGTGCCACAAGGTAGAGGGTCGTGTATATAAAGAAATCTGTGATGGTTCACTCGAGTGATGTTTAATTTGTGTGAGGTGATGCGTCATTTTGATTTGAGTCTTCAAATTCCTTTTCTCTTTAGGGGCGACGCTGGAGGCGAGTGTAGAAGCACTCTCCAATTATATTTTTAGCAAGGTAGTGAGTCTATCACAGCTCCATCTCACAGAAAATTGAGTGCTTCACGATGTGAATGCCGGTATTACCACCTACTCTAATTCTATCTTCCAACACCTCCTACAGTCCGAGTATGAGAAAGCCAAGAAGGTCCTCATGGACTTGTTTGCCCAAAGAAATCCTACTGCAGGGTCTGTCCCCGAGTGGTCTTTAGAGGTTCAACGTCAAGGACTGAAGTTGGGTGTTGTATATAAATTGCTTGGCGGGCAAGAGGGGCGCGGAAAGATGACTGTAGAAGTTATTATGTTTAATCGTGGAGGATTTGCTTTTTAAATTTTTGCTTTTTAAATTTTATCTGTAGCCCTAGTAATTTTCCACTACATGTATCACTATTTACATCATTAGCCTCCTACCCAGGCGTTCGGTGGGAGGGGAAAAAGGAACACCTGGTTACTACTGTTTGTGCATGTGTGTAATTTCGCAGAATTCTGGGAAAGCTCCGTGTAATGATGACGTAAATTTCCTTTTTGCCATTCTGTGAGTAGCCTACAGGTAGCACAGTTAATGTAGCTCTTCCTAAGTCATTTCATAAGCTCTTTGAAGGCTGAGAAGCCATTAGTAGGAGAGACTGTAGTTACTAGTAGCATGGAGACAGAGCAATACAGTTATTCTTGAGGCCCAATGATGCCAGATGCCTGCTACGCTCTGTTAGCAGCTACCACATCTGGAAATAAGCCACAAATACTGGAAGCGCCCGCCATCAGTGGCACTGTACAAGCCATCAATTAGTTATATGTTTACGTCACTACCGAAACCAAACCCATTGTTGGTCACTGCCGTAGTCTTGCGTAATAATAACCGCTTAATTACACGCATGCGCAAACAGTAGTTACCAGGTGTTCCTTTTCCCCTCCCACCGAATGCCTGGGTACGAGGCTATTACATCATGAGTAACTTCTTCTTGTGTGTGTGCACAAAGTCTCCAGTACATATATCACTATTTACATCATGACTTGTTGTGTGTGTGCACGAAGTCTCCACTACATGTATCACTATTTACATCATGAGTAACTTGTAGTGTGTGTGCACGAAGTCTCAAGTACACAAGTAAATAAAAAATTTAGGAAATTTGAAGTGTAATATAGGGATTGCATAAAAATGAACAGAGACAAGATTGGGACACAGACATGCTATGTACATCAACATACCTTTTAGTACATTGATGTATATAGCATGTCTGTGTCCCAATCTTGTCTCTGTTCATTTTTATGCAATCCCTATATTACACTTCAAATTTCCTAAATTTTTTATTTACTTGTCTCTTGTCATTTTTTTACTATTGTAAGCAATAATTCCCATTAGTACATGCTCACCATATCCATAAAACATCTGGCCCATTATTGCTAGAGGCCCTAATAATCACACTCTGGAGATGTATGATTAGTAGGAAGTGGCTACAAGCAGCTGCGTACACGAACTATGAGCAAACCTCCTAGCAACGTACTATCGGCTGAGCGAACCTGCTAGCAACGTACTATTGGCTGAGCAAACATGCTAGCAACGTACTGTCGGTCACCAGCGCTTTGGCTTGGTAGCGTGCCGCTACTCCAGCAGCTGGTACATACGTAGAGTAGTGCCTGGCAGAGAGCAACACACTGTACGCGTATGCAGTATTCTGACAGTTGAAGTAGCACAAGAATCGTCAACACCTCTGTCTTTTGTTATGTAGTACTAAGCGATAGTTGCTAAACCATTCATCAACACATTTCTCTATTATCAAGCAGCCAGTTCACTGCACCTATTAGTTGCTACGCGCTAGTTGCTAAGCGTTTGCGCATGCGCGGCAGATGTAATGACGTCATTAACGACTACTCTGTCATTACGTAATCGGTTTATTATATGACGCATGCTTTTATATGCGTACAATGTATGTGTACTCTGCACGTACATTCAATATGATATTACATAATCACTATACACATGTATACATGTATTGCATTGAGAGGAGTTTTTACATCAGTATTAGAAGAATCACAAGGGTTAACAACATATGCTTTTGTTATGTCGCTATTAGCGATGGTATCTCTACACATGCTGACTTTCAGATTGATGGTTACCATGGTTGCTGAGTTTTGCTCAGTAGTTATCCTCATTCATAATACATTGCTGTGAGAGATAACGATCAGTAGTACATGAACTACAAGGGTTAACGAAAAAATTATACCTCTATTCCCCAGTACGTAATGATATATTTCCACATGCAAAGATTCAAGTTCATTGATTTTACGGTTATTGAGTTACGCTTCTTCAAGAAGAAGAATAATAATAAGAAGAAGAATAAGAAGATGAAGAACATGGGCAAAAATGTGAAATGCACTTTTGTGATATTATGCATTTCTTACATCACAGATCAACCAATTTTTGTTTCATGTTTTTTTTTCACGCATTCTTCACCTTGATATCATTAAAAGTGAAATCAACTTCAAATTGAAAGTGAAAATGAACAAAATCCTTATATATGGTTTTCAATGGGGATAGACCATAGCAATCCCTATATACACAGTACTACCGTACTGTGTGATATATCACATTTACATCATGACTTGTTGTAGTGTGTGTGCACGAAGTCTCTACTACATGTATCACTGTTTACATCATGAGTAACTTGTAGTGTGTGTGCACGAAGTCTCCACTACATGTATCACTATTTACATTATGAGTAACTTGTAGTGTGTGTGCACGAAGTCTTTACTACATGTATCACTATTTACATTATGAGTAACTTGTAGTGTGTGTGTATGAAGTCTCCAGTACATGTATGTCATGTACATGAAAATAAGGTGAGCAGAGCAAACGGTGGACAGCTGTTTTCAGGCTGATTGGCCTTCATCAGCTGTTTCGGGCTGATTGGCCCTCGTCAGTGCCGTGTATGACTAGTAAAGAAAACGACACCACACATGATGTATCAGATCAGAACACGTATCAGAACATGTATAAAATGCCCCACTAGTGTACAATAGAAGGGATCAGTCAGGGGAGTGATGACCAGTCTACATGTATAAGGAGTGTACATAAGGGATTAGGTAAAGAGTATGAGAGGTGGCACAAGGCCGGGAACGAGTACATGGGTTAGAGCTCTGTCCTGATGAAGTCGTCCTGTTGGATGAAGTCCGAGTCAATGAAGTCCATCCAATCCACTTGAGGCAGGGTCATACACTGCATGGAGACATGATGACCTCATCATCCAGTGACGAGATCATCTGATGACTAGATCACACTGTCTGTAGTGTGTATAGGCATCTCCTGATGTTATACTAGATATGTATGTGTGTAGATGATCTAGATCATATCGATTTCTCATCAACTGATCTCGTCTAACTATAAAGGAGGGGGGGGGAGGGAGGGACGATAGAGGGAGAGGGAAACAGGGGAGGGAGGCAGGGAAGAGGGAGAGAGAGGGAGAGGGGTGGTGGTGAGATCAGTCCAACCTTCCAGTATTCCCGAGGTAATACTAGTAGCCAACAGTTGCATTGATAATCCTGGAATACAGTCCTCCTTCTCCCAGTAGTACTGCACCTGACAGAGCCAGTTGAAGTCACTGTCTGAGGTCACCACCATGGAGAGGATATGTGTCAAAGTAGGTTGGATTCCTCATCAGTCATGTTGAGGTCAAATAAATCCCTGTTCTCTAGAAAATGAAATGCAGACAGAGGTGATATGGACAAGCAAACGGCGGACAGCAGACAGCTGTTTCGGGCTAGTTGGCCCTCATCAGCGCCGTGTATGCTTAGTTGCTCTGCAACGGCCTAGACTTACGTACTCTAGCCAAGCCTGAGTAGTTATGGTTTTAGAATGATTTCATCCACCACAAACCACACAAGCCTACCTAGGCAAAACCCTACTGCCTAATTCAAAGCCAACAGTAATGGGCAGGGGCAGGGTAATGAAACCACCCTGGCCCACTGCGGCACTTCACATGGAAAAATGGTGTGTGCAGAGCAAACCAAGCAAACAGTGGATAGCTGTTTCAGGCTGGTTGGCCCTCATCAGCATGTACATTGTATGTCTTCTGTTCGCAGAAAGTTGCAAGCACCCACAAAAAGTGCTTTGCAACTTCCTCCCGAGTGACACCACGTGGAGGTCGAAGACATGTCATCACTCTTGAGAGGATTCACACCACAAACCTATACATGTTCATGTTTTGCCTAACTTCTCCATTGTTAAAGCAGTGGGAATCAATCGTAAGGAGGGATGTCACAGGTTCATACACAATGTTGCTTAAAGGGAATGGTACACATAATGCACTTAAATAACTGTACTTTTGGGCATATAATTATCAGACAGCAGCTGCCATACTAGCCTTGGACCTACCCTGACCTGAAGTGTCTGCAGGGATGTTGACTACACCACAGAAGGGTGAGAGTGGGCCCAACTTAGGCCTTTGTTCCCTCATCCTTCCACAGTGGAATTCACTCCCACTGCAGAGAGCTGGCCACAATATCACATCATTTATGTATTTTTGGGACACCTTTCCCTCCCCATGTCTACTTACATTGTATCAGTTGACTGCATATACAAAAGAATATCAAGATGAGGGCATGCAACAATAATAACCCCTCCTTACATCTCTTACTGTGGGTTACACATGTTATTATTGTTGCATGCCCTCATCCCCTGTCTTGCTGCATATACATGTATACTGCACTTGTTTCTCTACTTTTTGGCACTCATCTTTTAACATTTGAAATGTTTTACTCTCTTTTATACATAATGAACACTGATGGAGAGGTGAATCTATGTTCAACACTGTCTTGGGACTGAGCAAACACTGGGGAGAAGTTGCAAAAGGTTATTGTATAGTGAGGTTTCAAGGCTTACACAAACATGATATGTGGGTAAGTACAGCCATTAATGTGATTTCTAATTACCCCATGGCTGCGCATGTGCAGAGCGGAGTTAAGTAATTGGTTTTGTCTCTCTGTCTGTCTGTCTGTCTGTCGAATATTGAAATCCGTCGTATGTGCATAAGAATATTTGAATAAGAGAAAAACATATTTACTTCCCTTCTTTCTAATTACCCCGCGGCTGCGCATGTGCAGAACGGGGTTAAGCAATTGGTTTTGTCTGTCTGTCTGTCTGTCTGTCTGTCGAATATTGAAATCCGTCCTATGTGCACAAGAATATTTGAATAAAAGAAAAACATACTTCCCTTCCTGCCACAGGGCTCTTTCTTGGGAGTGCTAGCTGTTCCAAAATTAGTGAAGTTAGCTCCGCATACCATAATTGCAAATTATGTGCAAATACAGATGATCTTTTGAATTACGGAGAGCATGCCTACCTACCATATACAACCAAACTTGCCACGGGTACGTGTTTTATAAGGCCATGACCCCAGTGACCTGCACTGGTGAGCCAGTGACTGCACTGACTGTCCAATAGCTTAGACTAGATCTTATATAAGGAGACATCAGTAAAACACTTGTGGTTTACACTACTGGGTGTATAAAGTAGGCAGGGGCTGGATGTGGATAGCTCTGCAAACAATGTGCACGTGTTATGTGCTCACAGCCAGACAGTGTACACAGCATCCAGCTACATTATGATTCACTACCATTTGTAAAGCACAATGTTGTGGTGGTGAGGCTGCTGGGAGTTGTCATCTAGCTGAAGTGTACATACATTCTTTTCTTTCTGTATGTGGGAGCATTTTGTTCTCCCAACATTTGTATTACCATTCAAAACAGGCTACTAATGATAGCTAAAACTGCAACAGGAAGTGTACGGAAGACTTAGGCAGAGACGGAGACTAAACAGCTCGTTACCTTACATTGAGTCATATTCCAAGTAGTGTTCAACTTATTGTTAGTAGGACCCTTAGAAGGCTCTGCTGTCAAAATGTGCACTGTATGTCACTGCAGTACCCTCGTAGGATGTCATGTGTGAGCAAACGACACCATAACTTTCGAATGAAGCATTTACAGCAAAATCCCGTCCTATAATATTCTGCACCCTAGGGCACTTTCAGGGTATAAGCCTGCCCTTCCTGAGAAATAGCCTAAGACCCAAGACCATCACTGCGCATGCAGCAAGAATTAATGATAAAAATTAGCGTACTTAGTATGCTTCCAAAAATTTCGTGGGGCAATATTAACCCACCTCTAGCAACTGCTACATAACCTACTACAGGCCTCAAGTGTACTTCTATGCAGTATGGAGTTGTGGTTCAGACAATGATATTCACATGTGTCATTAGAGCCTAGTTGCAGGACTGACACTCTATGCATATCATTGGCTAAACACTGGACCTATAAAAGTACATGACAGGCTGCACACTTACATGTATCCAGGGTCTCAAGAGCCCATCAATTACAAAACAACAGCTAGCTAGAATAGTCAGCATGCTCACACTAGGTATGAAATACTGGACTTATTCCTAAGAGAAGAAGGCTACACCAGACTACACAGGCTTAGGACTGACATGCAGTTGCACGCACGCACACACACACACACACACACACACACACACACACACACACACACACACACACACACACACACACACACACACACACGCGCGCGCGCGCGCGCACGTGCACGCACACGCACACACACACACACCACATGCACACCACCGATAAGCCTGTTAAGAGAGAGCATGTGTGCATGCAGTGTGGTTTTCCAGAGCAACTAAAGTCTATTTGACTTCACCTGAACCCTCAAATTTTGGCAAAAACTTCATTATTTAAAGAGTACCATTGGATTCCTCGCATTTTGCTGCGTCTAGTGATAGGTCTCACTAAATCTGAATTTCCATCACTCCAAAGATAGCTGTATGTCCCATAAGGAAAGTATGTACATGTAGATGCCATTGACCGCGAGGAATGTAGTGCGCATGATCTCAACCAAACACGCCGTTTATGCACGAAGGCTTCTTATGTGGTCGAAGCGTTTGCTAGTGTGAAAAGCAGGCGTGGCCAGAGAGGTGCACAAAAACATCCTAACTGAGCCACTACTCTCCACCTGTGTAATACTTGACAAGAAGTCCTCCACACCTATTTCTGGAGGCCACTCTCTATTGTTACATTTGTATTTACCTAACTTAAAAGGTAGTACCTTAAAAGTGGGGTCCTTCTACGTGTAACTTGGATTGGCATTACGTCCTCACACAGTATAAACGCGGAGCCCAGATGGATGGCTTGCTAGGGGCCCGGATGGATGGTCAGTGGGTCATGTGACTTCTCTAGGTAGGGCTAGGGTTAGGGCTAGGGCTTATAGGTGCTTATATCGCATTACGTCGTGCGCAACGGCTTAAAAACGCGCTTACACGTTACACGTAGAACCTGCCTAAAAGTGTGCCTCTATCCTTACTGAGTGTCCTTACTTCAGAAGTTCCCTGGAATACATGTACCAGGGGGCACTACATTCAGAAGAGGGAGGAGACTGCTGTGTGGATGAAAAATCAGAAAGAGAAGAACATGAAAATACGATTTTTAAACCCTCTCATGCAACAATAATAACCTGTGTAACCTGTTTAAATAGGTATTAGCCCTTGGAATGTTGGGTAATACCAATTATCCCCACAAGCCAAGTGTTCAAACTCACACACTATACAACAGCCAAGGCCTAACAACTATACATACCGTCTACATGTAACAGCCTCCAGGCTTAGACGTAATAAGCCAAACATATGCATAATGTTTTACATGAAAATAAGGCAAACGGTGGACAGCTGTTTTCAGGCTGATTGGCCTTCATCAGCTGTTTCAGGCTGATTGGCCCTCGTCAGCGCCATGTATGCCTCTAGTTGTACTGTAAAGTATGCACAAATACATGAAAATCTTCCTGAAAGTTACAAGCACATACAAGAATTGTTTGCAATATCCTGCCGAGTCACATCCTAAAATCACAGAGGCATCTGGATTACTTACATGAGTTAGGTATGTCGCAGACTCACACACACATGCACACACACTCTCTGAAGACGTCATAATACAGCTCCCAATCCTGCGTCAGCTCCTTCCGTTGCCAGTGGTCTGGTACTTCTTACACCATTCATAGGCCTCAGCCAGATCACATCCATAGGCCTAGAGACACAGACTGAATGATACGGGACCACAGTGGTAAGAGTGTCTGACTAGTAATCAGAAGGTCCTGGATTCGAATACCAGCTGGATCCTGAGTTTTTTTTTGAATAATGACTTGGCATTGATGTCTATTGATAATAAGGCAGAGGGCCTTTTCCTCCCTGGAATTTGCAGTGAAATGTGCTTACATGATTGAAAGATGTCTCTTTGAGGGTCTCTGGTCCACGTTCCATTCTGAGCTGAAGTGGTTCCAGAATTGACAGCATGGCCTTCACATTGTGCTCACCAAAATACATCCTGGTGGGGAGGGAGGGGGAAGGGGAGGGAGGGAGGGAGGGAGGGAGGGAGGAAGGGGAGGGAGGGAGGGAGGGAGGAATGCTGGCTAAACATACTCTACCCACTCCCTTCGGCTACTAAGTCTGTGTGTTGATGAGGAAGTATTCAGTGGTACTAGAGGATTGGATGAGTGGCTGTCACTCAAACGGTCAAACGGTAGATGAGGGACTCCATAAGTTCAAGGTGTCACTATATCCCTATTATTGAGGTGTCCTTCTTTCAAGGTGTCCCTCTCCTTATTATTGAGGTGTCCTTCTGTCACTACCTTTATCATTGAGGTATCCTTCTTTCAAGGTGTCACGACCATTATTATTGAGGTGTCCTTGTCAGTGAGGTGTCCTATATTCAGGGTGTCTTGATCAGTGAGGTGTCTTAACTTCAGGGTGTCTTAACTTCAGGGTGTCCTGATCAGTGAAATGTCCTAACTTCAAGGTGTCCTGATCAGTGAAGCGTTCTAACCTCAGGGTGTCCTGATTAGAGTGGCAGATCATCCGTACTCTAGAATGAAATTCATACATGTACGTTTCATGCTAAATCTCATTGACTCACTTGAAGGCGTAGTACAGATTGTCGGGTATCTCCAGCAGTTCCGAGACTGAGTATTGCCCATCAGCAGACTCTGTCACTAAAAATCCCTACACAGCCACTTTGTCCTGCATGGAAATACAATAGCATCACATAGCATGTACACTCTCTAGACTTGTCCCCAGGCTCTCCCTCCATGTGCAATCAATTGTAGCAACTTGTGACCTTAGAACCCCAGAGCTTCACTGGCACAGTTCAAAGGTCACAATTCAGAATAAGCATGCATGCACACAGAGAGCCTGGGGAAGAGGGTATGCACAGATAAATATGGTACATGCTGTTAACAGAGAGCGAAGATGCATGAACACATATACATGTAACTTAACAGACAAATCTATACCTTTGCAGACAAATCCATACCCTCCTCTACCCTCATCATTAATCACCAGGGGCGATGACATGTAATAGGCACTTAACTGGCCAGGTCCCAGAATATCTACGGAGAGATAGAGAGGGAGGGAGGGAGGGATGTACATGTAGCTGTGCATGGACAATAATTATTTTGAGGTGTATGATGTACAATTTATAATAATATGCTACACTCATGTGGTCGCATGTTTAATTGCAATTGTGCGATTAGAGGTGTGGTCATGCATGCATCCCTGGAGTGTGCGTATATGGCCACTACGATGACCGAGTGTAAAAGCGAACCTTCTGTTTCGGGGGGGTTGTCCGAACCCTCCAAACCTCCTGCCAACGGAGGATCCCGTCTTTAATGGACTCCTCTCGGCCACCACTGGGCCCAGGCCAACCCTTTCCACCCCTCCGAACAGCGTCGGGCCGTATCCTGGGAACGGCCATGGAGGGAGAGAGGGAGAGGGAGAAAGGGAGAGGGAGAAAGGGAGAGGGAGGGAGCTTACTAGACTATTTGTATCCATCACATGAGGCTCACATGACTATCACATGACTATCACATGATATATATATATATATATATCTACCTCATTGCACTAACCTGCGAAAAGTTGACATCCATAATGGATCTGAGGAAGAGAACATTCTCGTCTTCATTGGGGTACTTGAGCTTCAGGTTACAAGCAGCTGCTAGGACTGACTTTACCATAGTAATAGTGAAACTGACTGTGCGTGCATGTGGGGGGGGGAGGGAGAGATGCTATCCAGTTCATCTAGGCTGTCCAAATTAACCCCTGACCTTCTCTGAACAGAGTGGGTAGGTCGTTACAATCTTCACTGAGAGTTTTGTGGCATCAACAATACCGTAAGAGTAGAGCATGATCTCCAATCACGGCATAATCTGGAACCATCATGGCCACAGTACGGAACAGAACATGTGGGTTTGCAGTGGAAAAGAGGTTAATGTAACATATGCACAGTGTGAATTTAACCCTCTCTGACCTTAAGATTGTCTGGCAGTTTGGAGTGTCCGGCATATCCAGGGTTCATTGTGATACACACAAAAGCAGGATGGTTTGAGGGAGATAGTGGTCCCTTCAAAGACAGAGGTATTGAGGTATATACATGTAAGTAATGACAGCTCTCTGAATGGACAGGATCTGCTGGGCTATCATGGACAGTACCTGGCAAGTGGAGGGTGACTGTCACATGACTATCACAGGATGCTTACATGTACAAATAAATTACATGTCACGTGAATATCACATGATGTTCACATAACTATCACATGATGCATCAGAAGTAAAACATGTACATGTAGCATGACATATGAATATCACATGACCATCACATGACTATCACATGATGTATACCTGTAACTCAATTCTGTTGAACTCGTCTTTTCCGGTCCCCGCAGGCCCCTCGGGGGCACCCCCTAGGTTTATATGAAATGCCTCCACTAGTGTACAATAGAAGGGGACTTCAGGGGAGTGATGACCAGTCTACGTGTATAAGGAGTGTACATAAAGTATGAGAGGAAGGAGAGAGGGGGAGGAGTGTCCTGATTAGAGAGGTGTCCTGATTAGTGAGGTGTCCTGATCCAGGAGATGGAACCAAAGCCTGTCATTAAGGTGCTGATATACATGTATTCGATTCTTACCCTTGTCCACAAGTTCCTGTACCATGTCCTTTGGCATGGATATCAATCACGATCAGATCTGGAAGATGCAGACTACTACCTGAACTGGCCACTGGTGGACCCAGTCAATTCTCTTTGTCACTGGATAGGCATGGAGGAGGGAGGGAGGTAAGAATTAAGGGAGAGAGGGAGAGAGGGAGGGAGGGAAATCCATAGTAAAGGTTCCCTGTGCATCACATATCATAGGTTCACATGAAAAAAGGTTTGTGCAGAGCAAACCAAGCAAAAGGCGGACAGCTGTTTCGGGCTGGTTGGCCCTTATCAGAATGTACATTGTATGTCTTCTGTTCGCAGAAAGTTGCAAGCACACACACAAAGTGCTTTGCAACTTCCTCCAAAGTGACACCACGTGGAGGTCGAAGACATGTCGTCACTCTTAAGAGGATGGCGCCACAAACCTGTACATGTACATGTTTGCCTAACTTTTCCATTGTTAAAGCAGTGTGAATCAGCCGTAAGGAGGGATGTCACAGGTTCATACATAATGTTGCTTAAAGGGAATGGTACACGTGCTGCACGTAAGTTAACATGTAGTTTTGGGCATATTAGTATGTGGACAAACCTGTGCAGAATAAACGTGCAGTGACATTCACTTTAAACTGTGACATCCACCCTTCAATGTACTATCCAATAACGTTTATACCTTTTATACTGTGTTTATGGTACGACATTGGATAGTACTGTACATGTACCACAACAAATACATGGCATACATGTATGCTACCCCTAAAAGAACCTGAGGATGGAGCAACGACTCCTAGCAACAACTCACTCAGGCTCACACATAATATGCATACACTAAAAGAACCTCTGAGTGTGGAGCAACGACTCTTAGCAACAACTCTCTCAGGCAAAAATAGCACTTACTGTGTGCCTTTTCACATGGGCATACATGAATACCTACATGTACATGTACATTATACGACAAGCGTGTCAACGTAATCACGGTTAGTTGCATTACACACATGATCATTGCAACAGCTCGCTCAGGTGCAAAGACAGAGCAACAACTCATAGCAATAACTCATTCACGTGCACACAGAGTACATATTTGCAGTTAACGATCAACAGGACACGGCTAGCAATCATGCACTGTCACAAGTCTTCCATTTCCACAAAACTTCAACTTCACCAAACACTTCACTGGGAATATCCATGCAGTGGCGGTGATACCAAACATGGCACTTATCACACTCGGCCATTTCATCACCTGGTTGTTCGGGCATGCGACAGGAACAGTGAACATCTACGGTTTTGGAGGACTTAACTGCAGCACTCTTCCGTTCACCACACACGGGAAAGCGTGAAAACTGGCATCTCTCTAAGCATGCAATCAAGTGCTGCCGTATTGTTCTGTGATCAAACCTCACCTGGCATGGGTCAAATCCACTACAAATATCAAAGGCGTAGGTAATAGCTAAAACACCCTCTCCGATCCATTTCACTGCTTCTCAACATCCATCATCCTGACTACCAACTTTGCTGCTGTAGGTCATGCTCGCAATAAAGTGGATTGTTTTACTTGAAACCGAAGAGTACAAACTGTTGTATACATTTACGGCCCCATTTTCACAACCAACAGTGGAGACAACACAACAGTGATTATTTATGACATGGATAATCTGGACAAACTCCCTAGAGTGAACTTGAAACCCTAACACCTCCTGGAGTGTAGGGGGCTGCAACCCCAACATGTTGGGGAAATGCTGAAGGAGTAACATCTGAGCAGCTGTGATTACTTTGTCTGTTAGCCACCCAGTAGGGGAGACAACATCTTTCTGGTCGTCGTGGGTCAGAAATTACAGTAGATTTTTTACCCACAGCCCACACCCCACATCCTCGTCTTCTGAAGAGGAAAGATTATTGTGTATTCAGACTTCTCTGGCAAACTGCAGTCGCAGTGCTTGGTAACAGCCGCATCGCATGCTAGACTGCGAAGTGAGATCCTTGGTGCCTGACGCCAACCGTGTAGTGGAATGAAGCGCATTTGCTGGGTGGTACAACCAATTCACTACCAGAAAAAGAAATTGGTTAGGACGCCCTTGGGGCAGTACAGTTGATAACGATTACCAAGATCCCTTACAATGTGGCAAGGAAGATGGCGCTGACCCAACAAGCCACTGTGGATGCACACATAGTCCCCGACCTTCATCTTCTCTACCTTTTTCTTCTTAGCAGGGAGTGCATTGCCCCTCTCCCTTGGGGCAGCTTCATCTCCTGGTGGCTCTAAACCACCATCTGGTACGGGGGAGGTCCCTATGTGACAAGTCATGAATAGCCAGATGTCTGTTCAATACGTGTACATCACCTAACCGGCACCTAACTGTCTGCACCTAACTAGTCGTAGCAAACATCACCGTTACACATACACCATGTTCAGATGTTAATAATGTAATCATTACATATAATGCTGGCACCATTCTTTTGTGTATATAAACCCCTTCCCTCTACTCTGTGTGTTGCTGTACTGTGTCCATTGCTATTTCCCCGAAGCTAAGATTAAGTTGCGCCAGAGAGCCGCGCTACAAGTGGCGTAGTCGGCAGGATTTTCAGAACATGGCGGCGAGGCCGTTAGTACTACCTGAGGTGTACTCGGGCGAAACAAGCTGGGAAGAGTGGGCTTTCCACTTCGAAAATGTGGCTGCCGTAAACGAATGGTCTGCCGCACAGAAGTTACAGTGGCTATGGGTCCGTTTAACTGGTCGGGCCCAGAGAGCGTTTCAACATCTCTCTGCCTCGACGAGAGACAGTTACGAGGAGGCGATGAAGGCATTAAGGGAGCGATTCGAACCCAAGAGCAGACAAAGCCGTTACGAAGCAGAATTCCAAATCAGACGTAAAAAGAAATCTGAGGGTTGGGCTGACTTCGCGGAAGATTTGAAGCTCCTAGCAGATAAAGCTTTCCCCGAATTGCAGGAAGAAGGAAGGACCCAGTTGGCCATCAACAGCTATTTGCAGCAGCTCGACCACCCGCAGGTAGCGTTCGGAGTGAAGCAGAAACGACCAAAGACCATGGACGAGGCGGTCAGCGCAACATTGGAGATGGAAAGCTACCTTACTCAGCCGAGACAGACTGTGGTCGTCGCCCCGGTTGCTACGGTAGACGCGGAGGCCTCAGCTGTGGTGGCGACCACTAATGTGACTGGTAGACTCACTACCCTCGTGGAGAAATTGGCCGAAAGAGTAGAGAAACTGGAGTTAAAGCAGGGAGCTGCAAGCAAACCTAACCGGAGGACCTACGGATGGAGAGGTCGGAGTCGAGGTGGAGCTAGTCGGACTTGCACTGGAGGCCCAACTGGTCCTGTTTGCTGGAACTGTGGCCTAGCTGGCCACATTGCCCGGAACTGTACACAGGATCAGGGAAACTGAGGACCCTCGTTGCGCGTGGCCAGGCGCACGAGGGTGGTAAGAACATGGCCTATTCCCCTCCAGTCATTGCCGTTTCTCAAAATATCCCACTAGGTGGCTACCAGATTGAAGCCATTGTCAACGGATCCAGGACTTCCTTGCTATTGGACACTGGAGCAGCAATCTCTCTGCTGCGAGAAGACACATGGCTTCGAGGGAAGGTCAAGAAGAGAGGAGAGTTGCATCCATGGACTCAACACAAACTGGTCGGCGTTGATGGATCTCCGCTTCAAGTCCATGGACACACCACAGCCTTAGTGGAGTTGGGTGGAAGAGAGTTCCAGGTGGGAATGGTTGTGGTAAGCCCCCTGACTACTGAGGCCATACTGGGCCTCGATTTTCTCAGCGCTCACAGTGCTAAGATAGATCTGCAGGAGAAGGAGCTCCGTCTCAGTCCTTGCCCGGATGCAGTGAAACTTACAGCCAAAACAACGGCCCGAATGAAGGAAGACACCACTATACCCCCAAATTGTCAGATGGAGGTACTGGCGTGTGTGCAGGGACCGGCAGACCCGGGAAACTGGCTACTGGAAGGCTTCGCAGTGACAGCACCCCGGAAACAAAAGGAAGTAATAGTAGCCAGGGCACTTGTAAACCCTGCTACCCGGGAAATTCCAATTCGGGTATTAAATATACATAACAAATCCGTTACCATTGCCAAAGATACCCTTGTAGCAACATTGGAGCGACTCCGAAGTGAACCCTTGGTGATAGAAGCAGGGGTATCTGTGGAACAAAGGAAAAACGACAAAGTGCTGTGGAGCATTGTCGAAAGATCTGGGAAGAACCTAACCAACAACGAGAAGGTAAAATTTTTTGAATTGCTGTCGACTTATGCTCACATTTTTGCAAGCAATGGTTTTGATCTTGGCCGGACGAGTAAACTGCACCACACTATAGATACGGGAGCAGCACCAGCCATCAGACAAAGTGTCTGGAGGATACCCCACACCCGCCGAGGAGAAGTAAGGAAATTAATCCAAGAAATGTTGCAGCAAGATGTTATTCAGCCCTCAGCCAGTCCGTGGGCCTCCCCGATAGTGCTGGTAAAGAAAAAGGATGGCTCGACTCGATTCTGTGTTGACTACCGGAAAGTGAATAAAGTTACCAGCAAGGATTCTTATCCGCTCCCATGGATTGACATGACCCTAGACACCCTCTTACTAGTTTTCAACACTTGACCTACTGAGCGGTTACTGGCAAGTGGAAATAGCAGAGAAGGATCGCTGTAAAACGGCATTTTGTACAACAGAGGGCCTCTATGAGTTTAAGGTCATGCCTTTTGGGTTATGTAACGCACCGGCCACCTTCCAACGGCTGATGGACCTGATTCTTGCAGGACTACAGTGGTCCCAATGCCTAGTGTATTTGGACGACGTCATTATCGTTGGCAAAACGTTTGACGAACACCTACACAATCTCAGCGCTGTCTTCAAGCGCATTGAAGAGGCTAGCCTGAAGTTGAAGCCAGGGAAGTGCTTGTTCTTCCAGGAGAAAGTCCAGTACCTCGGGCACATAGTTTCCCGAGAAGGGATAACTCCAGATGCTGACAAAGTGGAGAAAGTGGCAGTGCCAACGTCAACCCAATCAGTGCAGCGATTTCTAGGTCTGGCTAATTATTACCGAAGGTTTATACGGGATTTCGCTGCCATTGCAAAACCACTCCATCGCCTCATGGAGAAGGGAGCAACCTTCAGGTGGACTGAAGCCTGCCAGTCCTCTTTTGACAAACTCCGGAAATGTTTGTGTACACCCCCAGTCCTGGCATTTCCTGACTTTTCCCGGGAATTCATACTCGACACTGATGCCAGTGACTGTGGGATTGGTGGGGTACTTTCACAAATTGATGCCAATGGACGTGAACGTGTTATTGCCTATGGCAGCCGTACCTTAAGCAAGCCAGAACGTCAGTATTGCGTGACTCGGCGAGAATTGCTGGCTGTTGTAGCATTTACAGACCACTTCCGACCTTACCTGTTAGCTGTTCACCCTTCGCACAGACCATGGCTCTTTAACCTGGCTTTCCAACTTTAAAGAGCCCACTGGACAATTAGCAAGATGGCTAGAAAAATTACAAGCTTTCAATTTTCAAATTGAGCACAGAAGAGGACCAAGACATACCAACGCTGATGCACTTTCGCGGTTACCATGCCAGCAGTGTGGAAGAGTCAGTCACAAAGATACTGTGGAGGCTGTTACTATAGCATTGGCTGTACTTGTACCACCAGAAAACATGAATCAATTGCAATTGAAGGACCCGCACATTGGCCCAGTACTTCAGGCAAAGTTAGAAGGAAAAAAGCCAGACCAACAGAGTATCCAAGCAGCTAGCGGAAGCACCAAACGCCTATTCCAAATATGGGACCAGCTGGCAGTGAAACATGACTGCCTTTACCGCTTATACCACCACCCAGCTAGGGAGTCCGAAGATCACATCTGGCAACTAGTGATCCCCATGACAAAGCGGAATGAAGTTCTCCAAGACTTACACGAAGGTGTTCTGGGTGGTCATCTGGGTGAAGAAAAAACGCTAAGTCGAATAAAAGAGCGATACTATTGGCCAGGATACCATTCTGATGTGCGGAATTGGTGTCGTACTTGTGCAAACCGTGCTGCTAAGAAGACGCCTGCACCGAAGAACCAGGCCCCCTTGACAAGCGTTAAGGTTGGAGAGCCACTCCAAGTAGTGGCAGTTGACCTTCTGGGCCCATTCCCCGAATTGGAAAATGGGAATAGGTACATAATGGTAGTTCACCAGATGGATGGAAGCCTACGCTATAAGGAACTTAGAGGCAACAACAGTGGCACAAACACTGACTGACGAATTCTTTTGCCGTTACTCTCCTCCCTGCCAATTGCACTCGGATCAGGGAAAGCAATTTGAATTGGAGTTGATCACCAAAACATGCAAACTGTTGGGCATTGCAAAATCACACACTACACCCTACCACCCACAGGGCGACGGGCTAGTTGAGCGGTTCAATCGTACGCTACTTACCATGCTATCTACAGCAGCAGAAACCCACCCATTTGATTGGGAGAGACAACAGCGACCCCTATGCATGGCCTACAACTCAAGTGTGCACCTGACTACTGGTTATTCACCCTTCTTCCTGATGTTTGGGAGGCAGGCACATATGCCGGTGGACCTGATGTATGGACCCCCGCCATCAGGAACTACGCCGTTGGCCTCGCAATTTGCTAATGACCTTCGCAGCAGACTTGAGGATGCCTACCAAAACGTCCGAGAGAAAATGGGGCATATGTTAGACAGGCAGAAGGCGTACTATGATAGAAAAGCACATGGCGCACCCTACAAAGAGGGGGATCTTGTTTGGCTGCACTCTACAGTCGTCGCTAGAGGGAGGGCAAGGAAATTACACAGACCATGGACCGGGCCGTACAGAGTCTTACGCAAGTTGTCTGATGTTAACTACCGAATACAAGATGTCCAAGCACCTCGTTGCAGGCCTGTGGTGCATTTCGATCGACTGAAGTATTGCCCCCCTGATATACGACTCCCGCACCTGCAGACCCGCAGCGAATAGCAACGCAATCACATATCGACTGACACCCCACCTCGCCGCAGCAAAAGCAACGCAATCACATATCGACTGACAGAAACCCCCCACGTCGCTGCTCAGAGCTAACAATAGTCGATCAGGATGACAATGTCAACAATCAAAGCAGTACAAATGACCAAAGCAATGTCGATGCGAGAAGCAATGACCAAGGCAATGCCAATGCAAGAAGCAATAACCAAACCAATGTCAATAACCTCCACAATGAAATGGTACCGGTACCAAATAATATAAATACAGATGGAAATCAGGAACCCCCAAATCAGGAACCCCGCTATCCTCAACGCAATCGGCGACCACCTGATCGGTTATTCGCGTTCCTTGAACACTGACGAAATTCGGGACGCATTTTCATTTAGGAGGGGGACTGTGTGACAAGTCATGAATAGCCAGATGTCTGTTCAATACGTGTACATCACCTAACCGGCACCTAACTGTCTGCACCTAACTAGTCGTAGCAAACATCACCGTTACACATTCAGATGTTAATAGTGTAATCATTACATATAATGCTGGCACCGTTCTTTTGTGTATATAAACCCCTTCCCTCTACTCTGTGTGTTGCTGTACTGTGTCCATTGCTATTTCCCCGAAGCTAAGATTAAGTTGCGCCAGAGAGCCGCGCTACACCTACATCACTACCAGGGGGAGGAAAAAGAGTACGGCCAGGGTAACGATGCCACGAGTTCATGGGGCAGTCCTTCTTGTGAGCTCTACTGTCAGCTCCACAAGTACATTGAGTCATGGAAACCATGTCAATGATGTCATCCTCTAGGCACCACATATCTGACGACAGAGTCAGAGGACATCAACTCTTCATCTGAAAACTCTATCTGGCTGGTGCTCAAGGTCAGATTCTACACCGGTGGCTGTGCACCCCTTTTGACTCGAGGTAGTAGCAACTCTACCTCTATTCTTGGGACAGTCCTTGTGGTTCGAACATCGGTGTGTGCTCGAACCACAAGCTTTACACTTTGGCTTTTCCACCTGACTGCCCTTAGCTGCCACTTTGACAGCACAATTGTGGTCTTCAGTACACGTACCTTGGTGGTGCTTCAAAGACCACTCCTTTCGATGTTGCACCTCCCGAACTCTCTCTCTTTTCAACTTCACCATACCCTTTTTGTGTTTGCTTTCAGTATCTGACATTACGTCAAAGAGGTCATCATCCTCTAGGCACCACATGTCTAACGACACATCAGAACCAGAACAACCAGAGGATGTTAATTCTTCATCTGAGACGTGCTCGGGATAACATTTGACATCAGTGGGTGTGTAACTTGAGGTAGTGGTACCTCTTGGGACAGTCCTTGCGGCTGTGCTTGCTCGAACTGCAAGTTTTACACTTTAGTGGCCTTTTCCTTTTTTTACTGCACTTAGCTGCCTTACAGTGGAGGTCGTCTTCATTGATACCATACGTATCTTGGCTGTGCTTTGAAGACCAGATCTTTACATCCTCGGTTCTTTCTCTTAACAACTTCACTCTCCTTTGCACTTTTCAGTTTTAATCTTTTCTAGAGCTCTCTTATGCTTCTTTAATGCCATCAAAGACAGGTAGCTTCATTCGCCTGTACAATTCGGGGATCCAATGGTAATGCGTACCCAACTTCTTGTGCATGTATGTCAAGTTGGCCTGCAGTAAGCCAAGATTAGTGGAAAGCTGGTAATGAAGCCTTTCCAGGAAGATGGGCTTTGATCTGAACCTTATTAACACATTGTGGGATGCTTCCAGGGAATTTGAGTGACCCCGTTTCAGAATGGGGTATACTAGCTGTTTAGCTTGACGGGCTCTCACATAACAGTCAATTTTATAAGCCAGCAAGTGGAAGGGGCAGGAGAGCTTTATTCTAGTGCTGTATGGTTTCCCGTCACACTTTATGTCATTTGGGTCCTCGCACTTGCCAAACACTCAGTGGGTGGAATTTACACTTTCCCTAGCCTCTTCCCCAGGCTCTCCCCTCGCGCGCGCACCTATGACATTTGCACCTGAACAAAACTTAAGAAGGGGGAGAGCCTGGTATGCGAAATCGCGTGATCCCAAATTACGCAATTTCGCTACCTGGCTGCCAGAGCTTCCCTGTACTGTTTACCTGTACGTGTATAGCCGATTTGCCGTCTTATTGGGATGTATATCGCTCTCTTCATGCATTGGCTAGGCTATAGTTCGACATCAAGCGTGCACGCATACATGTAACGCTAGTCCACTACGTGCTCTAAAGCCGTGGAGTCTACGGGTGAGGAGCTCGCAGCATGATGAGAGGCATCTTACTTTCATTCCAGTTGGCAAGCAGTAAGCCCTACTGCCTTGTACTGTTACCTGTATGTTCACTTTGCTGTGCACAGGAAATACCGCCCACGCTGCTAATTGCCAAGTCTTTCTACCCCCTTTCTACCCTAGGGCGGTGCACGTGATTTCGCGTACCAGGCTTTCCCGTCTTATTTTACTACGGGTTCAAAGGTCGTTTGCTGTACGCTCGCAGGGGAGAGCCTGGGGACGAGGCTACACTTTCCCTACTTCCATTCATGCTGTCCTGAACGTGATGTAATAGACCCTTGAGTCTTGTAACGAACTCTGTGTAAGCAGTGTGACCACAATGAACAGGACAGCAGGAACCCCTCTAATCTCAGGAATGCAAATAACAGCCGTCAGCCAAAATCTATAATATAGCTAGGCTGGCTGCTGATTTCACCCCACAATCGGTCATTACACTGCCGGACAAAAATGTGCATGTGCATACAATAATTGTCCACATGAAGTGCATAATGTATATGAGGGCTCGCAAGCATATATAAAGGCAGCTGTGGGATAGTGTGATGCATCAAAAACAAAGCAGTTGAAAAGGCATTTGTCAAGGGAGACGTTCCACAAGTGGCAACGGACTGATGAGAGGGAGCATCAGTCTATGGCTTGGCTATGTGCTGAAATGGACGACTAAGACAAGTCTCTAGTGTCTATAGGCTTTGGTGCATTGTTGGTTGATGATACAAGACTAGGATATGCGGGCTCAAAAACTTCTCCAGGGCATGGATCGATGTTCCCACATGCTAAAATGAGGACACCTCAATAAACAGGACAGCAAGAACTGCTCTAACCAGGACACCATGAAATAAAGACACCTCAATAAATGGAACTCTTCTCACCAGGACACAATGACATCTGAATGAACAGGACAGCCGGAACCCCTGTAATTAGGACACCACGAAATTAGGACATCTCAATAAACAGGACAGCAGGAACCCCTCTAATCAGGACATGAACCATGGTAATCTCTTGTGACATGAAATCACAGGAAATCTTGATGAGACAAAACTGTCTAATGCAATACTACATACTAATAATGAGGGCCATGCAGGCACACCACATTCACATGATAGTATGCTGGGGAAACTTTGATTAAGGGGTGCCTCCTGATGGAGTAAATGATCTCCATTCACGGTGTTGTATTGATTGATTGTAGGTCTCCCTCCCTCCCTCCCTCCCTCCCTCCCTCCACTCTAATGCTCCTTTCCAGTCTCCATCACTTCCTCCACTCTAATGTTCCCTCCCTCACTCCCTCCACTCTAATGCTCCTTTCCAGTCTCCATCTCTTCCTCCGCTCTAATGTTTCCTCTCCCTCCCTCCCTCCATCCACTCTAATGATCCATCCCAGTCTCCATCACTTCCTCCACTCTAATGTTCCCTCCCTCACTCCCTCCACTCTAATGCTCCTTTCCAGTCTCCACCTCTTCCTCCGCTCTGCTGTTTCCTCCCTCCCTCCCTCCCTCCACTCTAATGCTCCCTCCCAGTCTCTCTCCCTCTACTCACGTCAATACAATGCTCTACCCACTCCCCTCGGCTACTAATGCTGGCTAAAAATGCTCTACCCACTCCCCCCCCCCACAGATTGTTGGGCATTACTTAGAGTATATACCTAAACAGAGGGAAATAGGGAGAAAGAAGGATTAGTGTCCAGCATTTAGAGAATCTGTCCAGTAAAATAGTAATGGACGCCTTGTGGCCACAGCATACATACACATGTGTATATGTGGGGGGTAAGAAACAGGTTATCTACATGTAACAACACAGAGCAACAAGGCGAACAAAGGGGTATAAGGCGATACGGCGCTGTAAACGTGGGACAACACAGCATGCAATAGCCTACACAAGCACGCATAACGGCCTCAACAGCAGGGCCAAGAATTAGTGCAGTGTCTCTGTAGATACATACAACTATAACACTCACCAAAAAACCTTGAGGAATCCATTCTCTTGCCAAAAAAAACGGTATGTCTGACGGTCGTCTATTACAACACTCGAAGGTTTGTAGCAAATGACAAAGGAGAAAAGAAGCTCACTGCCTTACATGTATATTGAGGTATTGCTCGCAGCGGCACATATCATGGTAACAGACAAACAGACAGACTCACAGACCAAGTACTGTAACCCTTGGTGCATATGCGCAGCGAGGGTTACAGAACTTGGTCTGTCTGTGCTCACTATTCTTACATATAAGCATATTTTGTTGTACATGTACCTAAACAACAGAGGTTACCACATAAACAAATGTGAAAAACATGTCTATCACTGAGTGAAACAAAGGGTCAAATTGCTAGCTGTACTTATATACATGTACATGTACCTTAGGCTAATGTTCCCCTCTAGCCCCATTCTTCTGCTCCAACGCTCCCTCTCTCTCCCTCCACTCTAATGCTCCCCCTAACGAATATACTCTGCCTCACTAATGAATAACACACAAACATGTACATGTATATACACGTATCACACGGCAATGAACATGCACATTCAGCGAGGGTTACCGTATTGATGTGTCAGCTAGCCTGTTACAACCAAAAACCAAGGTAACTAAGAGGAGGCAGGACGTGCATCATGTAAGGAAGGATCAAAGAAGGTACATGAACATGTACCGTAGGCTAATGTTCCCCACCTCTCCCCTCCTCTGGCTGTAATGCTACCTCACACACACACTACACACACACACACTACACACTAGCCTCACCCATAACACCCAGGAAGGTGATGCTGAACGTGTCTGGTGCTGCCAAGGTCGGCAAAGGCCGACATATATACTACATGTGTAGGTTCACATGCCATCCAGGTGTGAAAAGGTACGAACACAAAAGAAAAGCGTGTCTCCCTCATACACCTAAACTCATCATCAGCGCGTTTACGTGTACAGTAAACATACATGTAGATGTAAAATCAGAGAAGCGGAAGTGCACCAGAGGGGTACCACATATTTATCCCTTCACTCCCCACGGATACCTCCCCACACTGTTACAAGCTATACACTCACCAGAAGGTACTAAGAAATCCATTTCAGACTCTTTCAGCTCCCGAAAAGAAATGATCACGTGGATTCGAAATCGCAGATCACGTGATCAGTTATTGGAAGGGAGGGGGCGGAGTTTGGGGTGGTACCATCTGAAACGTTCGAGTCGTTCAACCTTTCACCTTACTAAAATACTGATCATGTGGACAATACGTGTTACGAAAATACTGATCATGTGATCATCCATTGGAGTTGAAGGGGCGGAGTTTGGGGCGGTACTGTTCGTGCCGTTCAACCTTTGACCTTACCAGATTTTTACTAATGACACCCTACTGCGCATGCCAAAGCCAGAAATGGGGCGGTTCTAGCGGGAAAAACAAAAATCTGTTCTGTCGTAGATCATTTTAGCGCAACAAAATCGGCATCACGCTACTGGCGCAACGGAATGTAGTACAATAAGCCGCCTGCGCCGTCATTCCGCAACATCTCTGCCCACGCAATTATTGGCAACCTTAAGAGTGTATATATGATATGTACATGTACATGTAAATTACAAGTAGCGCGAAGATGGAAACACAATTACACAAACATCAATGCCAAGTCATGATCCAGCTGGGATTCCAGCTGGGATTCGAACCCAGGACCTTCTGATTACTAGTCAGACACTCTTACCCTGAGCTCTGTGGCAGAGGAGTGTAGGATGGATGTTAATATCCTAAGGATTGAGTTCAGACCCAGACAATGACATGGCTCCACAAGCAATTAGGCATATACCGCATGCAAAGCCATGCTATACTCTAACTCAGCCTCAATCAGTCCACCAGGGCAACTAAGCCACCAAGAGATGGAAGTATATGCATAAAAAGTTAGTTAATTAGTCTGAAGATGGAAACACGAGTACACGAACATCCAGAGGTAAAAATACCAAGTTCCTGTATGTTTGAAGGTGTTTCTTCTTACTCTACAGAATTGGAAACCCACTACTTGCTGTTTTGGTCGTGCACATGTGATGTATATACCAGCTGGACTAGCTTATGTTTTTTTTTCTGAAATCAGGACACCAATAAGTACTTGTAAATTAGTGAGATTTCCATACATTGGTCTATACATTCACTAGCACAGTTTGTGCTCACTTCTCATCTCTAAGAACATTACCGGAAATTGAACTGCCGTTACATACATAATGTATAACAATTTATATTTTTCAATAGATCTCTGTATTCTGTTATTTGGCTGTAGGACTACCTTTGTCTGCACTATTATTCAAGTGTGAACCCTCTGGAACAGGACACTTCACTAAATCAGATCAAGATGGAGTCATCCCTAGCATCATCCCAGCTTCATTCTACACAACCTTAATTAGGTCAGATGCATATATATAACAAGTAAATGAAAAATTTAGGAAATTTGAAGTGTAATATAGGAATTGCATAAAAATGAACAGAGACAAGATTGGGACACAGACATGCTATGTACATCAACATGAACAGAGACAAGATTGGGACACAGACATGCTATGTACATCAACATACCTTGTAGTACATTGATGTATATAGCATGTCTGTGTCCGAATCTTGTCTCTGTTCATTTTTATGCAATTCCTATATTACACTTCAAATTTCCTAAATTTTTCATTTACTTGTCTCTTGTCATTTTTTTACTATTGTAAGCAATAATTCTCACTAGCATGTGCTCTCCGTATCCATAAACATCTAGCCAAGTATTGAGCTACTGTATAAATGTGTGATTAGTACAGAGGGCGTGGTTTGGTTGCAAGCAGCAGCTGCGTACACTTTGGTAACTACAGAACTATAAACAAACCTGCTAACCACGTACTATCGGTCACCAGCGCTTTGGCTTGGTGGTATATAGTATCGTGCTAGAATAGCATGCTGTTTCTCCAGCAGACGGTATATAAGCTTACCGAGGTACATACGTAGAGGCAGAGCCAACACACTGTACGCGTGTGCACTGTTCTGACAGTGAGAGTGGCACAAAAATCGTCAACTCATCTCTGTTTTGCTTATGTAGTACTAAGTGCTAGTTGCTATAGTGCAAATCGTCAACATGTTCTCTATCAGCCAGTTCACTCGGCGCCTAGTTAGTTGCTAAGTTTTTGCGCATGCGCATCAAGTGTAAATGACGTCATTAATGAGTCTTTTCTCATTACGTAATTGTTTTATTGTATGTCACAGGATAACTATGTACATTATGTACGTGTACTATGCACGTACATTCAAAATGAAATTACGTAATCGCTATATACATATACATGTGTTGTATTGTGAGGAGTGTTAACATCAGTATTACAAGAATCACAAGGGTTAATAACATATGCTTTTGTTATGTTGCTACTAGCGATGATATCTCTACACATGCTAACTTTCAGGTTGATGGTTACCATGGTTGCTGAGTTTTGCTCATTAGTTATCCTCATTCATAATACATTGCTAGGAGAGATAACGATCAGTGGTACATGAACTACAAGGGTTAACGAAAAAAATTATACCCAGTACGTAAGGATACATTTCCACATGCAAAGATTTAATTTCATTGATTTTATGGTTATTGAGTTACGCTTCTTCAAGAAGAAGAAGAATAATAAGATGAAGAACATGGTGAAAAGCACTTTTTGTGATATTCGCATATCTTACATCACAGATCAACCAATTTTGTTTCATGGTTATTTTTCACACATTCTTCACCTTGATATCATTAAAAGTGAAATCAACTTCAAATTGAAAGTGAAAATGAAGAATATCCTTATATATGGTTTTCAATGGGGATAGACCATAGCAATCCCTATATACACAGTACTACCGTACTGTGTGATACATGTGTACATCATGTGCAGACATTACACCACATGTACATGATGAACACAATGTGCATACCCTGTCTGTTTGTTGCTCTGTGTGGCTGTTATTTACAAGTAAGGTAGCTAGAATTTTAACTTCTGCTAATGCTTAGTTTAGTGTTGTGGTCAATTCTGATTTTACATTTTGATTAGGCCCTTTGAACACTACTCTGTGCTCCCTTCCTCTACCACACTAGGGGGTGCATACACTGAATTATAGCCCGTTGCTAGGTGGTTGCTAAGATTATTGTAGTGGAATAAATCAACTACAGCCCTCCAGGAAGTGTGAGGGTGACAATATCTGGTGTGAAGGTGACAATATCTAGTGTGAAGGTGTCAATATCTGGTGTGAAGGTGTCAATATCTGGTGTGAAGGTGTCAATATCTAATGTAGGCCCAGTAATATTCACAGAGCCATGATATCATACTCAATGTGTTTGATGAAAACGGAAGTTACAGATTGACGTGGAGCAGGTCTCTGCAAAGTTTGCGCAGTTTTATTCAGCTGGCTTGATTTTCAAGTTTGAGTGATGGCTAGTAGGAGCACTCCTAAGCGTATGCAGAGCATTGAAAGCGGTCAGAGAGAGCCAGCACTTTTTAATACGCATACTCTTCCTACTAGCTCTTTACCGCCGGTGCTGCTCACAGCTTTGAGCTTACCCAGGGATAGTTTGAGCCTTTACAAGGTGTTCCACAATTCACAGGTACAACTTGAGGGGAGCGGGAGCCTTAGCAGCTGCTTTGTCGGTTTCCAAAACTATGGGGGGACTAATGCAGCCTTTCGTCCACCTCGTCACTAAAAGCTGACTCGGTCCACGACTCCATTCCTATTATCTTCCGCTTCTCTAGTACACATACGCTTAGCTAGCCACCGTTCAAACTGAGCAAGCTTACGCAAACCATGCCATATATGGCATCGTGACGTCAAGAACCACCTAGCAACCGGCTATAAATGAATTGTAGTACGCGCCCTCAGGTATCGTGCTTATAAACCAGCAACATGCATTGCCAAGAAGAGTAATGATTTCATTTGTAGAATAAATAGCGCTGATATTTAAGGAAAGATGTAAGATTTGGATCATCTTCACTCCTTAAGGACAGGGGTTGTACTAAATTTCCCTCACTCTCGCTGTAGCCTCTAATAGCAAGCCCCTGTCGAACTAAATATTTAATGGAAGAGATCATTTTTAACACCATGCATCTGTTCTCAGCGCTGCTTCATTACTCAACTGTTCCTTAACTGTAGGAGTCTTGGAACTTAATATTTTCATTTTTTGCTTCTTTGTGGCATTCTGCTTTCTCATCCACATGGAAATGCTCAACTACCTTCTTCCAGTTATTGAATCCCTCTATAAAAAATGCTGTTTTAGGATGGGCAGTAAATGTTAGCAACCCGTTTTCGTTAAAAAACACTTTCTTACGATTACTGCAATAGTGGATCCATCTAAAATCCTTGTACCAACGGACATTAAAGGAGCACCCATCCTTCTGAATGCTTGGCTTCAGTACAGCTTGGCTGATTGGGGCTTGACAAACTTTTACAACAACCACAATGGTCAACACCACTTTCACTGTGATAAGAAAACCAAGCATTACTCCTAGATAAATATATGGCTCAAATGGAAAGAACGGCAGGTAGCGCATGCGCTAATTTATTATAGGCCAGGGCTAGGAGCTAGGGCTAAGGCTAGAGCTAGGGCTAAGGCTAGGGGATAGGGGTGCTAGCCTACTTAGCGCATGCGCTGCCGTTCTTTCCAGTTGATCCAAATATATACACTGAGTATGGCTTACCCATGATCTTCCAACACATCAGATGGCATATCACCATCAGACACATCAGATGGCAATGTGTCAGAACTGGAGTACATTGATAAGGACACGGAATCATATTCCGACTGAGGTTCACTGTAAGTGGCGTACAATACTATTCATACTGTGAGAGATATCAGACTAGGAAACCCCTAGAGAGCTAGGTTACTGTCCAAATTTTACCTTGACCTTGGTGTAGACTCATCCCCAGTGCATAACGATTTCGTGCTTCTAGACTCCGAGACAAATGAAATGGAGGGAGAGCTGCTTCTTCATTGTGCATGTACGTATAGCAAGAAGGAACCACACCCACTGCATCATGTACTTACACGCATAGTGCTACAAACGCTCACTGTATTGCAACTCTCGATCTCGTCGTCTTAGAGCTTTACTTCTACGGGAGCAATGCCCCCATGCCTGCAAAGGTTTGGGGTCAAGTGCCCTAACTGCCCCCATGCTTCCGCCGCCTATGTGTAGATTCTTCCCTCACTGTTACCCACATCTGGATAGACCCCCAAAATACAAGAAACTAGCTGTCACATTAATTGCAGCTGGCGTTTTAACAGGAAAAATGATCCTTCTACCTTGCCCTTGGCTGACGCCAACTTGGCAAAGGACACAGAGCATATCTGCCATGCTGATAGCAGTCTCTGTCATGACGTCACGTTTACACTTCTGCCCTCAAATATCAACCAGATGTCATTTTCCGCACTTGCCTAATTACAGCTGGGCATGAGACTACCACACACACTGACCACATTCTAGTGCATCAGCTCTAATAAGGGAACATATGAAAGCAATTCAATGTGTGCACCCCTAGTGTGAGTTGAGAGGGAGAGGAGGGGCATAGAGTGGAAGAGTAAGCAGTGTTCGAAGGGCCTACTAAATCGTAATTGCTCACTTGTTTAGGAAGGCACATTTGAAATGAAGAGAGTACACTGGAAACTTACAAGAATTATGGTGTCCTGATTCTGAAAAAAACACAAGAACCTTTAGTCCAACTGGTACATCTTTTCATCATCTAAAACCCATGTGCATTCAACTCACCACAAGAGCAAGTAGTGGCTTTGCAATTCTGAAGAAACACGTTATCTAGCACAACTTGCCCTTTTCAAATGTGCAGGCACTTGGTAGGGTCAAGTTTACATGTACATGTACATCTATGCATGTATCGCTACAGACTGCAGGAGTAGGAGTTGACTGGTTGAGCACATTTGATGTACATGGAGTGAGGGAGTGGGGGGGGGGGGGGGGGGGACTGGTTGAGCACATTTGATTTACATGGAATAAGAGAGAGGGGGTTTGGTCCTGAGTTAACTGGTTGAGCTCATTTGATGTACATGAAGTGAGAGAGGGGCGGTGCACATTCGGTGGCGTGCAATATTCGAATGGGTGGTAAATCATATAATGCAATGCCTGTCAATTCATCATTTGTTTGATATGTTCGTATGTGGTAGGCTGGTAGTTCAATGGCCTCATCTATGCATTGCTCCCACGCACTCATGTCCAAAGACATCGAGATTTGGAGTCCTAAGTACCCAAGACCAGTTCAGGTTCTTATTAGGACTCCACAAACCTGGGTGTGTACTTCCCCGGATAGTTTACAGAACTACCAACCCACCACCACTTCCAACCACAACTACTATTCGTAAGTACACAGGGTAATTCCCGGGATGGTTCAGGGAATACACTGCACACTAGCCTACTCCCCTGTCCAAGTATCCAAGTGCCAAGGGTAATTCCAAGGATGGTCCAAGGAACACACTGGACACTAGCCTATCCCCCTGTCCAAGTATCCCATGATTCCCAACAAGTACCCAGGGTTACTTTCTGGGATGGTCCCATGAACACACTGCACACTAGCCTACCCCTCTGTCCAAGTATCAAGTACCCAGGCTAATTCCCACACTGCATGTACTAGGCTCCCCCCTCCCCCGTCCAAGTATCCTGGGATTCCCAACATTATTCCTAGAGCACGGTGGTCTGATGAACTGTGCTACTACTATAATTTACATACCACCTCTCCAATAGTGGGAAAGCCAAGCGACACTAATACTTATGCATGCTGTCTCACGAGTTCATCTGGTCTTCAGGTTGAACCATCAAACTACAAGACTCACAAGGCTGTACATCGCAACACAATATAACCCAGCCACGATAAAGAAAAATCAGCTGCCTCATGTACTGTAACATTCTGAATACTGAGGCAACTCAGCGAATTGCATATACAGAGCAACACAACTCAAGGTAATATGCTCTATTCATGACAGTGGCCAGTCATAAACGACAACATACATTTATACACTCACTTTCCGAAGGAAGTACCCTACAGGGATGTGCGTTACTTCCTGGGAGCATTCCACGATCAGTACTCTGGATACTTAGAAATCCCTGGAGAGGGGAGGTAGGCTGGTGTGCAGTGTGTTCATGTGACTATCCTGGGAATACTTGGGAATCCTGGGATACTTGGATGGTGGTAGGCTAGTGTGCAGTGTGTTCCCAGGACAATCTGGGAGTTACCCTGGGTACTTGGAAATTCCAGGATACTTGGACCGGGGGTAGGCTAGTGTGCAGTGCGTTCCCTGGACCACCCTGGGAATTACCCTAGGTACTTGCTAGTCTAGTGTGCATGGTATTCCCTGGATCATCCTGGGAATTATTACCCTGGTTACTTGGGAATACAGGATACTTGGACAGGGGGTAGGCTAGTGTGCAGTATGTTCATGGGACCATCCTGGGAATTACCCTGGGTATTTGGGAATCGCAGGATACTTGAACAGGAGGATAGGCTAGTGTGCAGTGTGTTCCCTGGACCATCCTGGGAATTACCCTGGGTTCTTGGGAATCCCAGGATACTTGGACAGGGGGGGTACGCTAGTGTGCAGGGTGTTCCCAGGACCATCCTAGGAATTACCCTCGGTACTTGGGAATCCTGTGATACTTGGAGAGGGGGGTAGACTACTGTGCAGTATGTTCCCCAGGAATTATCCCTCCCTTACTTGGGGAATCCCAGGATACTTGGACAGAGGGAGTAGGCTAGTGTGCATGGCACCATCCTGGGAATTAAGGGATAGTTGTACAGGGAGTAGGCTACTGTGCAGTGTGTTCCTTAGACCATCCTGGGAATTTCCCTGTGTACTTATGAACCCCAGGATACTTGGACAGGGAGGTAGGCTAGTGTGCAGTGTGTTCCCTGGCGATCCCGGGAATTACCCTGGGTTCTTGGGAATAGTAGTTGTGGTTGGAAGATGGTGGTGTGTTGGGAGTTCTGTAGACTATCCTGGGTGGGTGGAGTCCTAAGAAGAACCTGCACAGGTCTTGGGTGTTTAGGACTCCATAGTACATGGACATATCTCGGCATCTCTGGACATGTCTGGACATCCCTGGCAACAAGGTAGCAATAGTAGCGGAGGTAGCAAGGTAAGCAAGCGTACCTGCCACCTACTCTGTACTTTCAAGGTGTCTTAGAAGGTGTACGAGGTGCAACAGTATTAGTATTCTTTCAAACAACGATAGACATGGACACCAATGAGACGTACTGCAGTACCCATACTTGGTAATCCACTGAGGATACACAAATAGTAAGTGGAACAGTATTCACACTCTTTTACACCCTCACCAACTAGACATGGACAAAACCTGCTTATTCCTTTGCTTTCTCTCCTTAATTGTGTTATTCTATAGCTTCTCTCCCTCCATAAACTATATTGCTGTTCTCTAGACTATTTTTTGCAACCCTCACTACCAAAGCGGTACACTTGTGTCATGAGAAATCACACACATAGCACTAACATCATTACACTACTGGACTAACTTATATGGACTTGCACCACGGGCTTACTTATATAACATACCACATCAACTGCACCACAGATGCAGGGACTAAAAACAAGCACATTTAACAATAAGACAACATATAGGTATAGTGATAATATCATATAACAACTGAATTAGGAAAATATAACATCTGACTTAGGAAAAAGGTCCATATAAAAATAAAATAGTGATGTGTACAATAAGCATAGGGAGGTTTAGATGAATAGACATATTGTAAACACAGAGAGAGGGAGCAAACCTTCCAAGCAAATAGCAAATGAAACCAACAGACAGCAAGAGAAAAGTACTGGGCCTTGAGAACCTAGACTGGTGGGTTTAAGACAAGTAGTAAAATCTACCCACTTACACTGCTCTTAACTATCATATCAAGAACCACACCGTACATACAAAGTAGTATTCTTCGCATACAGCATCCAAGGGCAGTTCTTGCACTGCAAAAAATAGGTGGTTGTTTTGGCCAGTGTGTGTGGTCACCTCAGTTGCATTACATGACTATAACCTGCCTTGGTATTCAAAAGACAGTTATTATGATTTCCTCTGTGAGTTAAGCTATTATCATAAGGAGTATCTGGAGATACACAGACATCATTCCTTATGGATATCCTATACCACTTGGGAGGTTGTAATTAAAAATACCTATGTTGCAACTGAGAATTTGCAAGCCTGGTTTGTATTTTAGACACATAAAATGGGATTAACTGCTCATTTCTCCGGCCCTCGACACGCTAGAAATACAAGGATAGCTTGAGAGGATAGCTAATTTTTGTACGTCATCCGCGGTGACATTGCGCCACTTCCTAGTTAATGAAAACAGGCGCTTCCCGAGCACGCGCATCAGATTTTCAGGGTCCGTGAGTTCGGTGTGTTCTTCCTCGTCCTTTTGTGTTCTCTCCTCGTCCGGCCATCTAACGGCGCTAGCCGCTTCCTCTCGTCGTCGTCTTGTTGACAGTAAGTGGTATGGAACAGCTAGTGTTTGGTGTGTTTTAATTTTTTCCTTCAGCAGGTTCTCGCCTTGGCCCGCGAAACAGTTAACCAGCTTCTTTTGTCAGCATTCGCCGCTGCTGGAGTTCCTAACGTCGTCGTCTTATTGACAGTAAGCTGCACAGAACAGCTAGTGTTTGGTGTTCCCGTTTCTCTTGTTTTCCTTCGGCAGCTTTTCGGCTCGGCCCGCTAAACCGTCATCTGGCCTACTTGCCGTGTCGTCTTGCTGACAGTAAGCTTAAGCAGTGTGTTTGACTCATTTTTCATCCTGTTTCTCTTTTTTCCGTTTGCAGGTTCTCGTCCCGGCCCCTAAACTGTCACCTGGCCTATATATTCACATCGACCGGCCGTTTTGACACATTCACTGTCTTATTGACAGTAAGCAGCATGGAACAGCTATAGAGTGTTTTGGTGTGTTTTTATTCCGTTTATTTTCCGTCGACATGTTCTCAGCTTGGCTCGCGAAGCTGTCGTCGGGCCCAGTCGCTTGCCTAGACAGCAGCTCACCACGTCTCTGGCTTGTTTAACATGCAGAAAGTGTAGAGAAAAGCTAATGTTGGGTGTGTTTTCATTTGTTTCTCTTATTTCGTTAGCAGTTCAGCCTGCGCGACACCTGCCCAGTGACTCACTACACCAGCACATTAGTGATCCCTGTTGTTGTCTAGTGTAAGTGGTGGGGCAGCAATTAAATTAAGTGTGGGCTGGCAGTTGCGATTACCATCTACTACTGTTATTTTATGCATGAAAGCAATATATGATCTGTAAGGCTTTGTCTATGTACAGTGGTTACCCTTTTGAGTCTTGACAGGAGCAAATGGTAGGACAAATTACAATATTCTCCAATGTTAAGAATGGTCCATATTTGGTGAGCTGACCACAGTACATGTAATATGTTCAGTGTGTTTAGTTTTATTTTAAAGGAAAGCTTCAAAATATTCTGCTATTATTCTCTCTCACTTGTGATGGATAGCATACAATAAGCTTAAGCCAGAGCAAACCCACTCATACAGTCATGACGCTGGAAAATGGAAAATTAATGGCTGCATGTGTTTCCCCTTCGAAGCTTATTGTTGCAAGGCCTTGGTAGAGAGAGCCTATGCTAAGCTTGCCTACGTAACAATTGACACTAACTTACCTGTTGTAGAGGTATTAGTGCTGCAGCCTAGATTTAGAGAGCTTTTCTAACCTAACTCAGGGACTGATCTGCACTCCGTCAACTTGGAGGAAACAATAGTAGTTTCATTAAAGCAGGTACAATTAGTGACACCCTCACTGCTGTTTTTCTGTCATAATCTAATCTTTCTACATAGGCTCTCTTAGCACTTTGTAGTTCTCAATAAATGGTGAATTGCTTTGATAGGCACATAGTAAGCCGGTCCAAAATGCTCTGAAAGGGATTGAAGCAGTAGTAACAGTCTTTAAAACACCTTAAATGAGCTGGCTTTACATTTGTGCATGCGTGCCCCCCCCGCGATAGTAAATGGCGATGTGAATGTACCATTATAATAGAACCCACCAGCTGAATGACTGCAGGTTAGCTTGTTTCCGCTCACCATAAATGTCATTTGACCAACAGCAATAGACATTTACCCTTCAATCTTTCTTTATGTGGTTAATTTTTTTCCCAAATAGCAGTTCTAAAGAAAATATGACTGGAGGAAGCACCTCTTATTTCTGACTCACAGTAGGTGACAAACTAATATCAATGTTTTTTGAGACAACTGAAGCACTCAACTCCCACTCCATTCCATTTTTTTCAGTCGACTGCTATCTAAAGTGACAATAAGTTATGTGTATTAAAGGAGTTTGTAAAATAATATTACACACTTATAGATCATAAAAATGCATAGGAAGTGCATGTTGCATGACATCATCCTTTCCTTTGCCTGAATTTGAAGCAAGAGAACTCAAAAGCATTTGCTATATGATTTGAACTGAAGAAGGAAATGATGGAGAAATCCTGATTCAAAATGAAGCACCACTTGAAAAAGCTTGAGCTCAGTAAGTGTTTATATGTAATGTATTTAAAAGCAGTTACTGTAGTAACAGTATACTTATGCAGTCCTGTATAAGTCTAAGAAAGCTTATAACGCAGTGCATGTTTAATGAATGCACTAAAGTGCAGAACACTCGGTGTACGTGTGTGCGCGAATCCTTGAAAACACACGTGCTATTGAAACGCACTCTAATTATGTGTAACAGAAAGTATACGGAAGACTATAGAGGAAAGATGGAGACTAAAGAGAAAAAGATTGCTGCCTTACATCCAGTCGTATTCCAGGTAGTGTTTAGCCTATTGTTAAGCCTTTTTAGGACCCTTAGAAGGCTATGCTGTCGAAAAAGTGCGCGTAATGTCGCTGCAGTACTCTCGTAGGATGTCAAGGGTGAGCAAATGACGCCATAACTTTTGAACGGAGGGGTTTCAGAGAAAACCCTTGACCTCTGCTGCCCGCTGAGTATGTGGCAGGACGAACAGATGCTCCAGAGATGAGTTGTGACTTAACAGACAGACAAAAAATTCTGAACAATACCAGAAATGGCAGGACATTACAGGCTTACAAGCGACATATATTTGATAAGACTGGATGACTGATAATCCAGTATGTACATCAATGGACAACCTTCCCTTTTCTGCAGGTTTGCAAGGAGCTGACGAACCTTTGAAAACCCCAAAAACCCCGTCACCTTTGGAGAGTCTGTTTTAAAGCTGGCTGAACTTCAGAAAGATTCCGTTTACGTAGGCTAGGACATTTGCAGATTGGTAAAGTGTATATACGTCCTATTTATCCGTATACATTTTGAATAATTACTTTATTTGCAACGTCATATACCAGGACGCCTTGTCACCTTTTTATGTTCCGCACGTCTATAAATAGTGAGGAAGACCCGTTCTTTTAAATAGGTATGAAAAATTACATACCTTCTATTACCAAAAGCCGTCAAAATTTGGCTATTTCGCATGTGAACCCAACGCGTATATGTGACTGGAGCCCCACCGTTGCGAATTTCATGTCGAACTGCTACATTGCAGTCACATAGCAAGCACAGCAGCTAGTTAGTAGTAAGTAAAAGTTCAGTAGGCTTTTCAGTACGCTAAGGATACACCAAATAGCATAGTGAGCAGCTTTAGCAACGAACAGAATACTCACTTTGATACCGGCAATCTTCAACTTGACACGAGCACAAGCCACACTTTGGTACATAACATGACCTCGGTGGACAGTATAGATCAAGAGCACTGTGCGAGGCGTCTAGCTCTACGTATGTTACTATTCAACCCCATGTATTATATTGCGTGCTGCCAACATAATTAATGTTCAACCGGAAGTTAATTAACACTGATTACGCTTTGGCGGTAAACGAATTACGGATTTCAGCTGCAATTGCAACGATGGAGCACAAAGTAGTAGTTGCTAGTTCTGAACTAGGGTGTTCTTCTACTGGGCATAGTGCATTCAATGGCTCCCCACTCTGCACCCTGGTCATCCCGAACACTCTTTTGTTGCAGCTCCACAATAATGGCAGTGGCTATGTGGAAAGTGTTAATGGCTGCATCACAGGGAAGATGGTGACACTAGACACTTCCTGTAGTAGGCTAGAGTTAGGCCTGCAGAGAGCAGCAGGCAAAATACACAGCAAATGGAAGAGCTGTAAGGGATCAAGAGACAGGGCAAAAGTGAAGGGGTGGTCTACACACTTCATAGTTTTGGAAGGGGAAACGGTATCTGTGGAAAGTGTCCAAGATGACTTGGAGAAAGGTGTGTGTGTGTGTGTGTGTGTGTGTGTGTGTGTGTGTGTGTGTGTGTGTGTGTGTGTGTGTGTGTGTGTGTGTGTGTGTGTGTGTGTGTGTGTGTGTGTGTGTAAATAGGGGGAGCTACACAGGTATATACAGGTACATATACATACATGTACAATGTACCTATACTAGAGAGAGAAAACAATGTATACCGTATACCTTAAATCATTCATTTAGGAGGCCCTAACACAAGCAACTGAGCTGAGGGCATTAGAGGATGAGGCTACATCATTTTTCTTTAAGGAGGAAGAAAGAGCTAAGGAAGAGTTCAAGAGAGCTCTTGCATGTGCAGAGAATTCGGGGAAGATGTATGATGAGGTTAGATATCCATTAATGAACACTTCAAAGTTCTATCACATGCTTTACAGGTTGGTGAGCGACAAAAACGGAGGAAAGTGTCAGAAATAAAAAGATATGTGTCCTCCACCCTGGATACCTGCATGACTTCATATGGACTCAGACCAACTGAACTGAGTGTCAGCTGATGGAAAACAAATCAATATCCACCTACACAACAGTCCTGCTCCCTCTTCCTCCACATCAGGGAACATGTCCACAGCTGATGATAGAACAGCACGCACACTGTACTTGCTGGATCAGTTTGGAGTGTCAGATGAGTTCTACCATGAACTTGCACAGGTACTAAATCTGAATGAGGTATGTAGAAAAAGCAGGTATAAAGAGAGAATGACCGTTCGTGTTGGTGCATGTTTTGTAACAAACTCATGGACTAGTATTGTATTTTCTGATACATGCAGCTTCATCCTGACTTACCAAGGCTCCATCATGTGAAGGGTCTAAGACAGTCACTGAACAGTGACATTGAGACATTGGACCTCCCTTCACCCTACATAGGGAAGTATATGCATTTGTGGCAAATCGCAACAAGCACTCTAGCCAATCTTGTAAGTAACTGTACATTTACATGCAGATGTATAATTTGCACAATGGTACACGTACATGTACGTGCATATTCATTTTTAGCTGAAGACATTAAATGGACCTGAACCTCAATCAGTCATGATGAAGTTGTCTTGTGATGGAGCAAACATTGCTGCATCAGACACCATGGTGTTTCTGACATTTTCATTCCCTGGCCTTGCAGGAAATGTCCTCTCAGCTGCAGGTAAATATGTGTACATCTCCATGTCCATGTACATTGTATATATGGGATTCCATATAGGCAATCATACCTATGCGTCTCTAAAAGGGGTAGAGGACTATGACATCCTGAAGGCTTGCTTCACATCAGTCTGGGAAGAGGTTGGGGCAAACCCTGTTGTGTACCTGGAGGGCCAGGAATACCAACTCGACATTGTCTTCAGCTCCGACTACAAGGTATCACTTATAAAGAACACTTGTATCATACCAATAGTGTATGATATTCCTCTGCAGTTTTTGGCAATAATGACCGGCCTAAATAAGCATATATGCCTGTGTATGGTGCACAGTGGCAAAGGACAAGAGGTAAATATATACACGTTTCTATGCAATATGTGTATGCACATGTACATGAAAAGACCCGTACACACTGCTCTGCATGCCTTATTTGTACATGTACATGGAAGTACACAAACTTGCTTTTCATGAACATTTTAGGTGGGACATGAGTGTAGCTGAGGAACATTACAACACTCCACCTCCAGGAGGAAGTGCACGGACGCTGGCCTCACTACAGCAAAACTTCACCTTCTCTAAGGCCGAGAAACATCTTGGCAGCAAGTACCCACTTCTGCTTCAGCTGGAGCCATCAAGTTATATCACTGATGAACTGCATCTCCTCCTCAGAGTGGCAGATGTTTTACTTAGAAATCTCATCCACCTGGCAGACCAGTTGGATCAGAGACAACACCACAGAGGGGGCACATTTGGACATCACTTGCATACCCTGGAAGCATTGGTGAAGTCATGTGGTGTGAACTTCAGGATATCTCATGTGACTTATATCCACAAAACACACACATGATAAACAAATGATGAGATGCTTGAAAAGACAAGGCAAGTCAGCACAATACAACACACACGAAGCAGTTATTTTTTTCAAAACAAAGGCTGTCTCCAGTGGGACTCAAACCTACAACATTGCCATTGGGCTATTCCATTAAAGGATACACCCCCACAGAAGAGTCTTAATTACATCCTGGGGCAAGAACTTATATATCTAATTATAATCTGAAGGGGGGAGTGTTAGCTACTTTGATAATATATTTATGGGCCAGATTTTGTCAAAAGCAGTCATTATTTGGAGATATTATGCTATAGTGTTTGTGTTTGTGTGCTATCAAAAGTCAAGATTATATAGCTACATCATTATTATTATAGTGTGTACATCCGTTGTCATTGCCACTAGCTCTTGAGTTCTTCAAAGTTTATGTTTTCTGTTTTCTGTCTCTTGTTTAATAGTAATGACTATTTGTTCCACCTCATCTTGTGACAAGTGTTCAGGGGGATCAGCTCGTAAGAATGTTGCTTCTTGTTCACAAACAGTGACATTAATATCTACTTGGCGCCGATCAATTGCCTTTGACAGTGCATCTTGTGCCTTTCGAAGTTCATGCATGCCATCATTAAGATCATCAACAGCTGCACTTGTTGTGTTGTATAATGCTGTGTTACAGCTGCATGTGCTGTTTTATCCGGTCAACATTTCTTTTCACAGCCGATAACACATCAGTGAGTGTTGTTTCATCTTTATACACACTCTTGAGATCTGATTGAAGTTTCTCTGTTCTTAAAAGGAGTAGACTGCATTTATGCAGTGTCCATGATGCATATATGGCTCCTTGAATGGCAGTACTACTGTTTTCCAGTCCCATTCGAATAGTTGTGTTGCATAGTTGTGGTTATATAGTAGCCACCTTGGAGCCTGTTTGTTTGACCAAAAGTATCCTCAAGTACCAATGGTTACAGATGTTGGTCATTTGCTTTCACTACCAGTTGACCACACAGCTTTGAGTCTGCTGCCGGAAAAGTGGAGACACACTATACCACTTAAGTGTGTTGGAGATGGAAACTGTCTTTATAGGTAAATATAGGTTACAGATAGAAACTTCCTTTGTAGGTACAACATATGTGCATGGAGTGATGCATGTGGCAGGTCAAAATTAATGTCACCCCTCCACCATTATTATAGTGAGTACCTAATACAAGCCTACATGTATAGGTCACTCTGCATGTATAAGTCACTCAGAGTCACTCACAAGCATAGTTGTGGTTATATAGTAGCCACCTTGGAGCCTGGCTGATATTCTGTACAGTTACCTGTGTAAATACCTACTTTACTACAGGGCTGCTTCTCAGTGGTGCTGTGGGTATGAAAGTATGTTCACAGAATGGCGAGTGAGAACTGTCTGTGAGTTAGTTATAAATGAAAACTACTATCTACAACCACACATTGTGTCTGTCCTGGATTCATTTGGGGCAGTTATAAGTAAAAATGCTCTTCCAGCAACAGTGAGTGCAAGGGTTTGCCATGTGCCAACAGTTGATATAGACTTTGCTACCTCAATGTTGCATTCTGAGTGCATCCAAACAACAAAGAATGGGCACTATTCATGCATGTGGCATGTGCATGCTCTGGCTTCTGTGTTAAGACGGCCAATTGTGTCAATATATCCTGAATGTAATCTAAGGATTAGAGCTATGTTTGATCGAGAATGTCCACCAAGAATACCTTACAATAAAAACCACAGCAAGGCACTAATTATGTTGACAAGAATGGGAGACTCAAGTGCAAAGACACAGGGGTGGAGTCCAAACCACTTTGTGGCTGCTGTGCCATGTAGCAAACTCACTCCTTTACAGATACCCATTTCTGCCACATTCAGTAAAGTGCCCACAGTGAATTCTGACACAGTAATAGTCAGTGCTTCCCAAAGACCAGCTTTTCCCACTCTTACTAAAGAACCTACTATCTGTTCTACCACAGTGTCACCCATACAGTTTCAGTCACCAGCTTCTTTAGAGTGCACAGTCAGTTCTGACAGAGTACAGGCCCGTAGGCTGGGGGGGTTCGGGGGGTTCGGACGAACCGCCCGCACGCCGGCGAGGGTCCGCGGTCCGCCCAGTGAGTGGGCGTGGTAACGTCGATGGGCCATGGGACGCGGAGAGCAGAAAGAGAGAGAGAGAGGAAACGAGCAGCCCAGTGGAGACTGAAACGATGCCTGCCGCCATAAAAGAAAGGCAATGATGGCGCTGCAGCTGGTTTGGCTTGTTCGGAGTCACTTCAACCCTCGTACACAGTTGCCCAGTCTGCATGAGCGTCAGCGAATCCGATTACACGGCAACTGTTGATTCTTTGCAACTGTTGACTTTTTTACAACTGCAATTACACTTGCCTTACCATGATAGAAAAGTGTCCCAAAAAGCAACAGAATCGATCTCAGAACGTCTAAAATTCAAAAAATTTCCTGGGGGGGCATGCCCCCAGACCCCCCTACCCACTGCACTTTTTGCGCACATTGCTCTGGGTCCACCTACTGAGAATAAAGAACCCCCCCACTCCAGGATCAGGCTACGGGCTTGGAGTATTGCCCAGTCCTTCTCAGAAAACAGCTTTTGTCACCCTTGCTGAAGAACCTACTATCAGTTCTACCACACTGTCACTCAAATAATCTCAGAGAATAGCTATGACTCTCAGTGAGGAGCACAGAGTGAGTTGTGGTGTTGGTAGATATCCTGTGAGTTACCCCACAATGAGCTCTCAGATACTTGCTTCCCTTGGTCTCAGTTCTGGCATTGTGCCACTCCCTCTCTCACAGAGACATGTTATGCCTCCAGATGAACCTACACACTGGGGAATGTCCACTAGTATAAACTTGGTCACTCCCTCACAAATACCTGTTGTTGGTGGAGAGCCCACTATCACTTCTGGTGCACCCTCACTTATGCCCATAGAAAAAAACTTTTCTCTAGGTCTTAGTGGAGTTACCACATCAAGCTACTGCACAATGTCAGTAACTACTTCAAAGAAGCATGCTGCTTTTGTTCACAGTTCTGGCAGAGTGACACTTTCTCACTCGCAAAAGTGTGTTAGCCCTTCAGAGAAACAAATTTCTGTCACTGGTGGAGCGCCCATAATGACTTCCCATGTAAATTTACTTGCTCCCTCTCAAATACGTTCTGTTCCCTCTGATGGTGAGTCCATTCGTTCAGTACCACTCACTTGTTCGCAGACCCTTTCATCTGTAATCTTGAATGGACTGCCAATTTCACTACAAAATCCTGTCTTCACTGCTCCCCATGCAGAGCCTGTCACATTGACACCCTCTTGTGTGAAAGAGTCACACTCTCTCTCACAGAAACCTGTTTCCACTGCTGCCTGTAGGGATCTGCTTGTACTTCCTACACCAATTAGTGTCACTTATGGTGTTGAGCCCTCAGTGAAATCTGGTGCAAGCTCACTGACTCCCTCTAGTGCTCCCTTACTCACTGGTTCACAGCTACCTGCCTCTATAATACTTAGTGAACAGCCTAACTCAGTCCCACTTACTCACTCACAGAAATCTCATGTTAACACTGTCCATTTGAAGCCCCCCATTACAACTCTAAGTGTTAGTTCTAGTCATATCTTGGATATTCTATTGCATCAAAGGAAACATTCAAAGCAGGAACAAACAAAACGTGAAGGGCAATTGCAGAATCTCCATAGCTTTTTTAGAAAGCATGAATCGAAGTCACCAAAATGCTTAGTACAGAAACCCTATAAGTCACATCCTCAAATGTGCACTTCTGACACTCCTGTACCTGTACAACTTCAGGACGTTGGAATGAATATTCTCTTGAAGTATGGCACTGTAGCAACTTCCAGAATAACAAAAAAAAAGAGATGCCCCAAGTGCACAATACCATTCCTGAGGTATTAGGTAGGAGTAAAAATACACAATCTGAGTCCCAGGATATGTCACTTAGAGACTTGGATGAGCATTTATACCTGCATTCTTACGTTAGTAAGTCTGATTCAGATGATGCTTTAAATATGTCCCCTAGTCCCAAAAAAACAAAGCTACAATGTGACATTTCTGATATGTCATTTAGTGACTCTGATGAGGATTACCAAATGTACTCATATGCTGGAAACTTTCACTCAGATGATGATTACCCTAGCCCCAAAGAAACAGAGGCGCATCAAGACAATGATGGCACTCTTGAAGGAATAACTACTACTGAAAAGGAACAGGTATCAGCATTACCATTTCCCAACGTGTTAGCTAAGTGCAATATACCTTAGCAACTAAAAATGTGCAAAGACAGAAAATCCGGTTAGGTAGGAAACCTAAATCAAATGATGGTGGGGAACTTGTATATATGAACAGGAGTAAAGTTAAAGGTATACTGCAGGAAAATCTTCTGCATCTGAAATTGCAAGAGTGTCCTCACAATAAAGCTCTCTGTATGGTAGGGGAATACATTCTTCACTGTGGTTCAGTTGCGAAGACACGTGAGGCAGGAGAGATTTATGCAAAGGAAAAGGGCTTAACCAAACGAAGAAGTACAGTAGAATTGTACGAAGTGTTCAGTAGATATCTTAATATATCTCAGATTTACATATTTGGGGTTGCCTACCTTGTCTATAATTTTCCAGACTCAAACTTCCAATCTATGGTACATACTCTGAAGGAAGCTATCAATGAAGAACATATAGTTAAAATGGCTGTAGAACACCACCTTGGAGATATCTTTGCATGTGCAATTCAGTATATGGACACACCTAGGGACAAACAAGTAACTAAGGCTCTTTTAGCAAAATTAACCAATGTTAGTTTTACTTCACGATTGTTACATCTGAAGAGTAGACGTGGAACAAGCAATGCATTAAGCACATTGCAAGATTCTCTGGATTCATACGAATCAATTCGCATAACATCTCAAGTAGTTCGCAATGATTTGACAAATCTGCAGCAATATAGGCTAACAGAGGATTATTTTTCAAAGAAAGTGTAAAGAGATGAGGGTAATTGCTGAAGGTAAGGGGAGGAAATTGAAGTGTAGTCAATATCCTGATTTAGCAAATGTGCTCACATATGCCTTTGGGGAACTTGATGTATTAGACGGTGGTGGAGGCTTGGAGTCGCATCCAAGGCTAATATCGCTGTTCCGACAGTGCTACTACAATGAAACAGGCACGTGAAATTGTCCTGTCTTGTGCACCTAAAGACTTCAAACTCTCTCTTTTAGTTCTTGCTATAACTACACAGAAAATTACAGAAAGGGTAGTTATCAGGGTAAGCGACATCATGAGGGGCGTGGTATTAATGCACAACTGTCACTGAGACAACCACCTAGGACAGGGGTGAAGCAGTTAGTAGTAAATTTGCACTGGAGCACTTGATGGTTATTTTAACACAAAATGTGGTTAAATCAGTTCCATGTGTAGTCACTCATTTATGTAAACGACAATTGGCTAAAGATGTAATACATCTTTAATGTTCAGACAGAATGCTGTGTACAATGGCTGACATTCAACTTGGAATTTGGTAATAGCAGGTGTAATCGTTCAACCCGTAAATTTCATCACCATAATTAACTAGCTGAGTGATTATAATTGGACCTCACATGTCCTAACATGACATCCTTGAGATTGAAATTACAACCTAATATATACTCAGTCTATGAGTCCATGGTATGCGCGTTGTTGGCTCTCCTCTCAACGTTTCTTCAACAGCCATTAAATTGTCATTTACATGAATGAGTGACTACACATGCAACTGAGTTAACCACATTTTGTGTTAAAATAACTATGACGTTTTTGCAGTGAGTACTGCTAATGTGAATCTAATAGTAGATGGAAGTCACTGTCTTTCCCATTGTCTAATTGTTTGAAAAGATGCTAAAGCAATTATTCCTGGTGAAATTGCTCCAGTTCAGCGGCCAGGGCATTCTTGGTCTCGTAGAAATGAACTACCTGATCATACATGGGATCAATCATGAATAAATGCAGTAACTCCAATGACATTTCTATTCATGCAAACTCGTGTCAACAAAAGTGAACCTGTCAGTATACCGGTATCAAATTGTAGCACACTATATCTTACAAGAACTGGACAGGCTGTCACACTTCTAAATTTATCTTTCTATGAACAAGAAACAACTTTCAAGTGTTTAAATAAAATCTTGTACATGCTCACACTACCAGCATTGGATGATCTTTTTAGAGATAGAAACACTGGCAAAATAAGGAGGGAGTGGATATTTGTAGTAGACAATGGTCCTGCAGAACAGCCAAAAAGCCCATTAGTTAAAATGTGCCTCGTGCGGCTGCTGAATTTTTTACGCTTGCACAGAATCACACAGGTTTCATTTGCAGAGTATCATAGCAAACGCAACTTTGTGGAACGTGTTCATGCAGAAGAAAACAGGGTATTATCAAAGCATGGGCCTTTTGATAGCAAACAAATGCATCCACTTGCCTCTACAGGAACCAAGGAACACAAGGAAAATATTGAAAAAATGTGTGATGATATTCGAAAGTGTCTCCTGCATGCTTCATTTGGTTCACAATCTCTAAAAGCTTACCGTGGTGTAAAATCATCAGATTATTTGTTCACAGATGAGCATGAGTTACAAACCTTCTTAGATTTGAATGAGGATGGGAAAAAATCATTTTCTTGTGTCAAGTACAAACCACAAAAAAAAAGAAATTTTGAATTGGTTGGAAATTCAATGGGATGTTGATGACAACTTTGAAGGTGACTACTACATCAATGACTACTTAGCTATCACAAATGAGCTTTCTGGGGAGAAGCGGACAGCATGGATAGATAAATACACAATATCACTATATAGTGTAAGGGATGTTCAGTGCAGGAGGTATGAACTTCAACCAATGCCAGACTATCTATGTTGGTTTAAAACTGCAGAATTACATTATCTCCCACTAGAAGAGAGAGCTATTTTCTCTGGGCCTTGGGATAATATACCTGGCGCTTACCTTCCATCAAGAATTCTAGACCTCTGTTTCAGTGCTGTTCAACATTTGAATGATGACATTATGCATCAAATTTCTCTTTTAGCTTGGGTTACACCCAAAGAGGCAAAAGAGTATTACCATAAAATGCTAACAGATATAGAGTCTCAGATTCAGTCTGAGATGGAAAGAGAATGTTGGAAGAATCACACTTTGTACAAAACCAACACTAAGAATCAGCTGGAGATCATGTGCAGAAAGTTAAAGATACCAGTGACTCCTTCACTGAGCAAACATCAATTAACTCATTTGTGACAAGGACCAATAAGAGATAGAACCACTTTATTCTGGTCACCTGTCCATCATTCCTCATCAGCTAGCAATAAAAGTCATACTACTTCGTGAGGGAAAGACTGTTGCTGTGTATGCTAAGGAGGAGGCTCAAGTAATGGATCTGATAAATTTGACCCTGGAGTCCACACATAATCAAAGGTATATGAATGTCACATCTCGTATATATCGTAAGCGGCAATTTTCTACCAGTACTATTAAAACTTCATTTTTACCTCCTCCCCATACTGTAAAGAATGAATCTGATTTACAAAACCTGTTTCAGCCATTTTTGGGTTTCTTAGAATGCAAAAACAGCAGCACAAATTGCAGGATGATGCTCTACCATTGCAGCCAAAGAAGAAGGAAATAATTGGATTATCAGACACAGATCTAAGGGAAACATTTCTCAGGTAGGATCAAAGATAAAAATTCAGTGGACAAAAGAAGAGATTGGGGATACTGGATGGAAACCAGGGTGGTATGTAGCTACTGTGCAAGGATACTGCAATGAAACAGAGATCGTAACTGTTAAATATGCATCCGAACCTAATCTAACTTATGATGAAGATCTATCAACACTGATTTCAGATGGACGGATCAAACTGCTTTGGTCACCTCTATAGTTCACTGTCTCTCATACACGATATTTACAGCACCTCTATGTTATGTGTAACAGTTAATGGAAGCAAAGCAAGCCTCCAGTCATGCAATTGGCATACATATCCAACTTTGTGCACGCATGCAGAATATCCTTTTTTTCACATACACTTTCATGCTCTCGCTCACCCATAATGTCACCTAGTATAGATAGGAGACTCCTAAAGACAATGCAATACAGAGACAGTCTTCTTTCAAGGAAAAGTTGGCTGTTTCAGGCAAGATTTAACCCCACAATACTGTGTGGTCTAGACCAGTGCTTTACTGAGGACTCAGCTGGCAGGAGGCCGAATATTACATGTACAAGGCAAGGCAAACTGTCTCAGAACGGGTGAAATCATGCTTAGTCTTGTCAGCTATAGTACTTAGGCATAGAGTTGACAAACAAGTGTGTGCATGCATATACAGTACAAATTAACAAATGAACGAGGTCTGGAGGGTTAAATAAAAATAACAATTATTGTCCTAAGGGGTGCTGTCACATTTAATTTGTCCTAAGGAGTAAACAATTCTCCTTATTAAAGTCCTAAGGGGTAATTAATGAAGTTATTTGTCTTAAGGGTGGAAGTACAAAATGTCGTTTTCTGTGGGGGTGTATCTCTATCACACAGTACGGTAGTACTGTGTATATAGGGATTGCTATGGTCTATCCCCATTGAAAACCATATATAAGGTTTTTCATCACTTTCACTTTCAGTTTGCTACTTACTGGACTTCTGTTAACATGAATGTGTAACTATACCCAGAGAATTGTGATTATAAAATGGTATAATTTGATTGATGATAAAGGGGTTAAATTAGCAAAAGTCCATTTTGTGAATTCTTCATCTTCTTCTTCCGCTTGAACAAGCGTAACTCACTAACAGTAACACATCTAAACACGAAACTTGGTACAGTGATGCAGTTCCACTGTGGATAGTGCATCGTCATGTTAAAAATTTTGTAAACAATGTACTTCTTGTAAAATGAACAAAAATAGCCTCAGGCCATGTATTATTAATGGAGGCCACACAATCCTATATCTAACTAATGAAAGGTCTGCTAAATGTGAAATTTTGTATGATAGTATAGTTTAATACCACAATGATCAACGTTGTGATAAAATCTTTGTAAACAATGTAAATCTTGTAATAAAACAACAAATAGCCTCAGGCAAGGATTACTGTATCTCACTAACAAAAGCTCCATTGAATGTGGAAATTGGTATAATGATAAAGTGTAATACACCAATGATCAATATTGTGATAAGATCTCTGTAAACAATGTAAATCTTGTAATACAACAACAAATAGCCTCAGACAAGCATTTCTGTATCTCACTAACAAACGTTCCACTAAATGTAAAAATTGGTATAATGATATAGTCTAATACACCAATGATCAACATTGTGATAAGATCTCTGTAAACAATGTAAATCTTGTAATACAACAACAAATAGCCTCAGGCAAGCATTACTGTATCTCATCAACAAAAGCTCCAGTAAATGTGGAAATTGGTATGGTTGTAAAGCTTTATACCCCAGAGATCAACATTGTGATAAAATCTCTGTAAACCATGTAAAACTTGTAAAAAATAGCCTTAGGCTAGCATTACCGTATCTTACTAACAGAAGCTCTACTAAATGTGAAAATTGGCGTAATGGTAAAGCGTATTACCCCAACGATCAATGTTGTGATAAAATCTCTGTAAACAATGTAAATCTTGTATTATAAAAACAAAATAGCCTCAGGCAATAGTTAGCTATATCTCGCTAACAAAAGTAGTACTAAATGTGCTACAAGCCCTATTAGCTAATATGTTTGCTACCAAGTAAACTGCAAAATAGCAAAAATGCATGTACCTAGTTCCAGAAAAAAAGACGGGAGACAAGTAAATAAAAAATTTAGGAAATTTGAAAGGAAATATAGGGCTTGCATAAAAAGGAATGGAGACAAGATTGGGACACAGACATGTTATGATATATCGACGTACCCATAATGTTACGTTGATATAACATAACATGTCTGTGTCCCAATCTTGTCTCCATTCCTTTTTATGCAAGCCCTATATTTCCTTTCAAATTTCCTAAATTTTTTATTTACTTGTTAAATGGAATAGCCCAGGGGTGTATCTCTATTAAATGGAATAGCCCATTCTAAGTGAACACTCTTACCAAGTAAGCTACCGAGGCAGCTTAGCTGTGGCTGTTTTGTATGTGTGAAAAAAACTCTGAGACATGTACAATGTACATGCAAATGTGTATGTCAAAACCACACTAGATATAATACACACAGGTTCGTGATGAGAATAGAAGAGCTGCGAGTGGCATGTTCGAGTGGACATCACTGACAAGGACTCAGAATCTTCTTGTCTTGGAGAAGCTTCCAAACAAGCTTGGAGACCTTGTCAGTGAAAGGGATGCTCTCCAGATTGGTTCTCTGTTGAAGGTGAAAGTGTGTACTTCACTACAGACATACATGTACACATGCACAAAACAACAAACATGAACTTTGCACACATGAGGGGGCAAATTTTTGCATGTGTTTGTGATTTCCCAGTGGTTGATTGCTTCCAAAATCTCTGACTATGTACCAACCAGTGCTACAAGTAACATTATTGCTTGTACTCACCTTTTGTGTATGTACATGTTCACAAATGTAGGACTTCCTGGCACTCTACAAGGTCATTTGCTCCAATTCACCATATGCAGATGAGACACACACCAAGGTACATGTGCATGCAAATGTACATGATGTACAATCATCCCAACAAAAAATATGCACGAGGCAATAGAGGAAAATCTACATTCAAATGTACATGTTTCTCAGGGCAAGCAGTGGGTGAGGAACCTTTTGGCTCTTGGGCGCTTTGAGGGATTTCAAAAGAAGAACATCACTCCGTATATACACTGCATGGTGTATTACATCCCTCATCAGATTCGGCAGTATGGAAGTCTACTACAGTTCTCTGGGCAGGGTATGTAACATGTATATGTTCAAACAAAATACCTAATCACATATGCTTGGTCAAAATTGCAGGTGTTGAGAAAAACAATGAGGATGCAAAGCACCGCTTTTACTCAAGTAACCGTCATGACCCCTGTAGCCAAGTTCTGAGAACTGAGAAGCACTTGGAACAGTTGGAGAGTAGCTGCAGAAGGGAAAAGCGAGCATAGAAGAAGCACGACAGTGACTACTGGAGTCATGGCATTTCAGAGCTCAGGGAAGCCAAACGACACAGGAGCTCCCGCTAATGCCCAGATATGTCGTCCCTCACCTTTCTTGTGTGGGCACTTCAAGGGAAGTACTGCGGTAGGCAAGCTTTGTGTGCAAGTGCTGTATTGGTGTAGCAACAAAGGTCAGATATAGTGTAATAATTATTAACAGCGCTTCTTAACTACCCGCAATGTAAATACTTCTTCATAATGTCTGTTCTTAGGAATAATTCCACTCTCACTGCTGGAGTATACAATAGGTGACCACTTCACTTGATTGTACATCCGAACAGGGAAGTCTAACTCGCATCCATCACCTAGTGTGTTGTGTATCTATTCCAGTCTGGTGGAAAGTACGTACTCTCGAAATCATCAAGTGAATATTGATGTCCTCGACTACGTTCAGGTTGACTACCCTTGTTTTTAAACAAAAAAGTTAAGACATCAGTCCGGAAGTTTACCATAAATTGACACCCTCTGTTTACTCCCTTCCTTAAAGACTTGTTCACAGCATCAGTGAAAGAACTGACACAGTCTAAAATGTCCCTTTTCGAAGGCTGGGGATCTTGATTGTACATCCGAACAGGGAAGTCTAACTCGCATCCATCACCTAGTGTGTTGTGTATCTATTCCAGTCTGGTGGAAAGTACGTACTCTCGAAATCATCAAGTGAATATTGATGTCCTCGACTACGTTCAGGTTGACTACCCTTGTTTTTAAACAAAAAAGTTAAGACGTCCGGAAGTTTACCGTACTTTGACACCCTCTGTTTACTCCCTTCCTTAAAGACTTGTTCACAGCATCAGTGAAAGAACTGACACAGTCTAAAATGTCCCTTTTCGAAGGCTGGGGATCACAGAAGTACCTGTGGGTATGTGTATTCGTTGATATAATAACAGTCAATTGGGTCTGTGGTACTTTAAAACCTACTGAAGTGCAGGGCAGGTTATATCCTCTTCCTTTACCCAGGAAGCGTCTTCCTTCCTGTACCCCGCCCATAGAACTAAATATTTGACCCCACCTTATAAGGAAAACTTAATTGCAATTTGCAATTGTGTGACTCTAGAAGTACGAACCTTCACTCTTCTAGAAGATACAAGACGCTCTACCTCGAAGACGTCCGTGTTGTCTGGCCGGTTCGACATCCGATGGCCAATGGCGCCTTCATACAGTTCGGCTATGCTCCTGTCATTTAAAGAGCGGTAGTATCCAGCTGGCCTTGGAAGAGAGCGTGTACACTAAGCCATACTTCAAGGAAGACAAAGAAGACCTGAATGCGTTGCTAGAGAAACTCAGCTATGACGTCTTCTATTACTTTTAAACAAGCTATTTTACAAGTTCGCAAGAGCTGCATGTGCATATTTACAAATCGTTTACAACATTATAACTTCTTTACATCATATTTACATGATGACCGCTAATCTCGGGCAATTGCTGGTATTGACCATGTAGTTATTGGTGACATATTATGTAGTGTGCATTCCCACTTAAGAAGTCTACCATATATGTAGGAAATTTTATTCCAGTTTCAATTCCTCGTATATAAATATGTCTGCAGCACAAATAGCCTAATATATGTGACTACTATATACATATACGAACTTTATAAAACTTACTTTATATGTCGGTTGTGCACTAGTAATAATAATAATAATATAACAAGGGAACACCGAAGAAGATAGAACAGCAAGGTGTTGTAAAGACAGGAAGAGGGCTAGTCATATATAGGCATGTGTCTTGTTACACATGTCAAGACACATCTGAGGGAAACATGTAACATGTTTTTTTCAGGGCTCTTACAGCACACAGAGGCAAAAATATGCTGTCATGTATGTGGTTCCTGATAGATGCATTGTACTATATTTATGACTTAAGCATTTCAATGTCCTACATAATTTGGAATTTGTCTAATAAGTCTAAATGAAAATCAGAATATTTCGCATATCCTGCTAATTGTGAGACATAAACCCCACATGCTGGAGAAGTGGGAATATTACTATTTAAGAAAGGAAAATATATATAAATATATTATCTCTTATCAAAAACAGTAGTAGAAAACCAAATACTAATATCTAAATAGTACAAACAGGGCTAACAGTAGTACATTTTAGCACCAACTCAGGGGGATAAATTGCCCAGGATTATTAATACTAATAAATGAAAACTATCCTTCATCAGCCCCTTAAAAAATAAGTATAGATTAGCAAGTAACAGAGTGCAATCACTACACATAGGAATTTCAACATGTTGTCTAAACATCCTATTACCAACCATATTATCTATCAAATAATCCAACACAGCGCTGCCTTCAAGGTCAGAATGGCATCAACCTCTGTATCAACAATGGGGTTTACCCTGACTAGAGCATTCCCATTTCTTTCTCTGTGCACATGCACCTTTGTTGTTAGTGTGGAGTTGTGGGTATCCTCATTAACCGTATGCCGGCCAACACGGGTCTATTTGACCTGGTCTATACTGGGTCGATTAGACCCTCCGTATTGCGCATATAGTTACGTATACGGATTTGAAACGGATATGAACGGAAAGAACACACGCTGCGCTTTCAGACGGTACCAAGAAAGCAGGTGGTCAGTATAGAAAGTTTTTGGCTATGGCAGCGTCAACTTCGAGGACTTACACAGCTGAGGACGTCCTTGCTCTACTAGACAAACAAGAAATAGTTGATGAACTCCTGAGTACCGTTGATCTTGACGCTGAGAGCGAAGAGAAGACTGCCCTGAGGGTGACTTTTCAGACCTTGATGGAAACCAGTTGCTACTACAACCAGAGTTACTCGCGAGCATACATTAAGCATACATAAGTTGCAGTGAATATTATAATATACCACTGTGACCTGCGCACTAATGTACCTGAAAATGCAGAGTGTCATCAACTGGGATGATACCACCTTCGCAAAAAGGACATTTAATAGTTGCAGTGAAAACATGGCCGATGTATCATCTTACGACTGACGTACCTGAAAGCGATCATTGCAATTGTGAATCGGAGCAGTAGCGAAGATCAGGCACATGAACCGGCAGGACTCGGGACTCTGTATTTGATAATTGCAGTGGATACGAAACCTACAGTAAACTGACGTACCTGAGAGTGATTGTACCGCCAGGCTAAAATAATGAAAGTGAAGTGTCAAAATGACGATGAACAGCAAGCAGACAAACAGCAAAAAAAAAAACATCAATGCAGCGAAAAGCAGCACAAAGACCAGCCCCGGCAGCCTTTTCTACAGTACCTACTTATTATTGTTGCATGCTATGCTTCCTTGATTTTCTAAACTCTTTGGTACTTCCATGCCGACATCCTCCAGCGTTTGTTTTTTCACTTGTTTTACTGGTTCTGCAAGCCTGCGCATGCACGAGCCCCACCCCCTTCTACTCCTGCGTGCATGAGCCCCACCTTCTATGAAATGTGGAATGGACGTGCACATATACAAAATGGCTTCCAACAAATACGGAAATTTTTCGTTAGAGTAAACTTATGAAGATTCTCTTGCAAGGATGACACCCGAAACAGAAAGGAGTCGTTTCATGCAAAAAAACAAGAACAGTTGTGCCACTTTTGTGGTAGGCCAGTTCAATTGAAGAAGATGAACCAAAAAATCCAAAAAGGGGGTGTGACATAAGTCATTGTAGCTGTGTACTTTATGTACTTTGAGGGTCTTAGCGGGTACAGAATCACTCGTAGAGTACGTGTATGTGTCAAAAAGGGCTTGTAACTGCCGTGTTTGGGAGTTCTGAGCCATCCTATTTTGGAAAATGGGCGTGTCCTGTCGGCGCCATCCCTACATAGTCTACTGACTGTAAGGTGGACCACAGGGATGAATGGGGCTACAAACAGTGTGGATACACTAACCATGAAAACCGACAGCTAGTGCATCCACTCCAACCTACTGTGTATTTATTTAGCCGCTTAACCAAAATAGCCTAACAGTTGTCCGGTACTTGAAATATGTACTTTAAAGGCAGAGAGGGAGAGAGAGAGAGGCAGAGAGGAGAGAGAGAGAGAGAGAGAGAGAGAGAGAGAGAGAGAGAGAGAGAGAGAGAGAGAGAGAGAGAGAGAGAGAGAGAGAGAGAGAGAGAGAGAGAGAGAGAGAGAGAGAGAGAGAGAGAGAGAGAGAGAGAGAGAGAGAGAGAGAGAGAGAGAGAGAATAGTTATCATCGCCTTAATCAACAAAACCATGGCTCAGTCAATCAACTGCAACTATGCAAGGGTTGCTATCAGGCATTTTGGCAGCAAACACCGAAGAGGTGTTGTTTCCCCAAGGGAATGTTCAGCAAAATTCAGGCTGACACTTCGTTGACAATGCAAACCTAAGGGAAACACAGAGCAGAGCAATGAAAAATTCCCTGCTATATATAAGCTATTCAATAGCTGATGGCATCGCACAGAGAATTTCTCACTACGTTTAGTATTACTGCCTGGGCAAAATTGTCAGCAGAAAAAGCAACAACACAGCCTACAGAACTGTAGAGTGTGTACTACACAACATCAAACTCTGAGCCTGGCTTTCCCATGTAAAAGAGTTATTAAGAAGAACCCTGCAATCTTTTTCAATGCCTAAACTGTTTGGTCACAAGGCCTTACGGGAGCTAAATGGGATTACACAAGAGGTTTGGCCTAACTGCTCAACAAGTTCTTAGTGAAACACCCAAATCACAATTGTTTAAGAAGCCTACAAGCAATGAGAGAAGGACTGAAAGGAGAAGGAAATCAGAGATGACATACAGAAACGTATGGATGAACACTGCCGTAATACAAAATAGAATAAGCTGGAGTGTTTTCGACAAAATCAGAAAGACAGAAGGACTAGGAGTACCACCAAAGCGAAAACAGCTAGATGATAGTGAAAACCACCACCCCCTAAATGCATGTGCCATGGTTGCAAGACTACCTCAGATATGCCAAGCATTGAGCGTGAGAGTCATGTTTTTTTACCATCAGCTCACACACTCTAGTCATAAAATGTCACGCATCTTTCTGATAGCATGGTGATACGCATTATGAGCGATTAAGAGGTGTGGTCAATTGAGCTCCCGCGTATGTTTCGTAGCTTGTACACAAGCCTTTGAAGTTCAATACCGAGTGCATTTCTGGGTGTGGCTTTGCTCTGTGACTATGACATCACACGTCGTACCTCTGTGTACAGTCACCTCACCGGAGTCTTGTATGCATGCTGTCCTGATACAGATCGGTCTGTGGTCTATGACTGGTTGGAAGCCAGCGATCTCACTCATTGGTATCAGCAACCCTTGGCATCTCTGCAACCTGGCAATTGACACAGCAAATGCAGCTGCTGAATATTGTGGACCATTGTCTGACATTACACACTCTGGTATCCCATGACAGGAAATGATCGACTTGATATAACACTTGATGCGGTTGTAGTCGTTAGTGTTGCTACCTCTATAAATCTGGAGTAGTAGTCAACCAATAAAAGGTAATCTGTTTTTCTCCACTCAAACAGATCTGTCCCCACATTTTTGCCATGGTTGCTGTGGTAGCAACGATGGTATTAATGGCTCAGATTTTTGTATTGCATACATACAACATGTGGAACAATTGGAGACCATCTCATCAATATTGTGTTGACTCCAGGCCACAACACAGAGTCTCTGTCGACACTTAGTCATTCCTTGATGACCTTGGTGCAATTTCTCCAGCATGTCAGCTTGTAGCCACTCAGGTATTACTATTCTTCCCCCCATAGCAACAGTTCGGATGGGATATTATCGCTTTATAGGTCCAGTCCATTCAATTTCTTCATAGGCCTTGAGTTTACGGCACACTGGATCCTCGCATTGCTGTTCTCATATGATTCAAAGTTTCTCTTCAGTAGCAGGCAGGCTCTTTAGTATCATTTTCACGTAGGCCTTGATGGAAAGCCTTGTCATCATCGTCCACTCTGTTGGCTGGTGCTCTGGAGAGAGTATCAGCAGTGTTCAATGCCGCTCCCAGTACATGTGCAATGGTGAACAAAAATATCATTAATTGTAATCTAAATCTCTGGACTCTTAATTGGTACTGTATCCAGAGGTTTAGACAAGAGAAGGGCTACAAGAGGTTTGTGATGTCTTGATTCGAAATGAGGTAGCGAGAAGATACTCTTGAAATCGCTCGCATACTCACGTTACCGCCAGGGCCTCTTTTTCGATTTGAGCATATCGCTGTTCGGCCTCCGAAAGTGCTCTCGATATGTATGCTACTGGCTTGAGGCTTCCATCGGGTTGTCGTGTCATTACATTTAGTAGTAGAAGTGTGTATGTCAGAGAATGTGGCAGTTGTTGCTTGCCATCTGGAACAAATGCATGCAATGGAGGCGTGGTTTATGTTTTGTGGGTGGAGTTATCTGTCATGTTGCTTCTCCTACAGATAAACATTCACATACTGGGAACTGAGAGTCATACCCTTGATCTAATAGGCAACAAATTCAAAATACCTGTGCTCAGTTCTTTTGTTTCATTGTGGATCAGCCTATTTTCGCATAGTCCCAAAACGAAGGCACTTTGGAAAAGAATTCACAGGAAAAGTATGGCATCATTCAGCAAAACCAGATGGTGGAGCTGGTGGGAAGTGATGCACCAGATCATGGTGCAGTTTGGTGATGTGATGCCTTTTCTTACCAATGCTGACCTTGGCTCTAGTGTCACTCGCTCCAATTCGGTGCAGAACACTCAGCAACACTAGTTCTTGCGAGTTTAGCTGGCTACTGTGGTTGATTGTGCCCATCCAATTGTCAAGGCAACATGTCGACGGGAAGGAGATGGCCCCCTCATATTCAAGGCTTATGAAGAGATTAATACTGTTAGAGAGGCAGTTCGAAGTGCACACTACCCAAATCTTCTTGCAGTTAGACAGGAGATTGCAAATAGTGATTCTAACCTACAGCGATGTTTGCAGACTTATGGTGGTGATTGTGTTCATCCAGGGCTAGAATATTTCGACACCAAGTTTGGAAATGACCTTTCACCCCCAGTTTCTGTCTTTAAGGCTGCTCGGCTGTTCCTGCCAAGAAAGGTTCATGAAATGAGAATACTTGCCGCTGACATAAACGCCCTCTCAGTATTCCCATTTCTCAACGATCCAACTACAATCAACAGTCTGAAGGTTGAATTGCCATCATATGCTGCCAAAGCCTCAGATGTAAGCCCAGATTTTGATGTACTAGAGTGGTGGAAATGTAACAAAGACGACCTACCCCACTGGTCATTGGCAGCAAGGAAAGTGCTAGTAGTGCAGCCATCATCTGCGGCAGCGGAAAGAGTTTTTCAGTCCTCTCAAGTTCCTTTACTGGTCAACAAGAACACGCTTTAGAAGATTATATAGAAGGCTCGGTTATGTTGCAGTATAATCAACAGTAACGTAATGTATGACTGCTCATTGCGATTTTCAATTTTTGGTTCTTGGTTGGGCATAGTGGGTAAAACACTAAGCGTAAAAGACTAAGCATTATGGGTACAAATTTCAGGCACAAGAGAGTAGCGTAATAGGCCAAAAATAAAGCATAATGTGCCTGAGCCTAGTTACAACCCTCTTTAGACACACAACCTGCTCTACGAAAGTTTCTATACACGTTAACACTCAGGTAAAATGTGCAGCTACAAGGAGGTCGTTTTCTTCACCAATGCACTCACCTTTATTCTGGCATAACGATTCCTTTCTCTCCGATGCACCTATTTAACTTCTCTCGTCCTTCACCTACGTTTCCCCGACTTTCTATCCCTCCCTCTCTCTCTTCTTCGCCCATACGATGTAGGATCTTTCTAGAGCGAGAATTCCGTATAATTCATTGTAGTTGGAGGCCATTACATGCGCTCACGCCTGCGTCACGAATCTGGGCAGCAGAAATAGGTGGGACTCGACACACACATAAAAAGAAACAGGTTACACAATGATGCATATATAATGATGTAAAATGACAGCGGCACTAAACAGTGAAATAGAGAAACAAGGGCAGTAAGGATGGTAAAGCACTCCACAAAGAAGCAGAAATGAACACTGCTTGGTACCCAAGAAAAAATAGTGAAACAAGTGTAAAAAAACATTTGAAGGATGTAGGGATGGTAATGCCAAAAAGTAATAACATGATGAACAACTGATTATGATATGACCTTACACAACTTAGGTATGGAGGAAATACTTGAAAAAAATGTGCATGCATGACAATGGTAGACTAACAACATAACATATATAGTTTGGAGTTCAGAGTTCATGGTACCACAAAAATGAATTTATGCAGATAAGGGATAATTGCAACAATAACAACATGTGTAACCCCTCCCTACATTTTACTTGCGGGGTTATGCATGTTGTTTTTATTGCATGCAATTATCTCTTACATACATGTAGTAAAACATCACGGCCACAACACGTTTCAATATCAGACGTAGTAAACATCACCAGAAATGCAGAAAAGGCGCTTCTGTGTATACTTGGTATGTATATATGTTTCCCATGATCGTGTGTATGATAATATTCACAGGTGAATGAGGTCAGGAAGTGTCCAGACCTCATTAGGTGAGCAGTCTACTTTGACCATGGGTTCCAAGAAATGTTATAAACACCGCTGACAACACCCCTTCCTTGTCATATTAAAATGCTATGCTTGTGGAGGGTTAGTGCTTTTTATCTTGTAATTAATGACATGATGTGTTGCATATGTGTACATGTATGAGCTTCCTAATTTCGTAGGTTCAACTGAACATCCACAAGAGCCAGGCAGGAGGCAGCAGTGGTGGTGAGAGTGCAGGAAGTGGTGGTGGTTGGTTGAAGGGATTGTGGGAGGCGAAGCTTGTTGTTGAAGTGACAGCAGTGTTGGGAGGATGGTTGGACCTATAAACCAAACCACTACGGTGGTGATAGTACCTTTGTAAAACCATCCTGCTGTGTTTATAGATATGCTGGACGCTCCGAACTGCCAGACAATCCCACAGGGTTAAATTACACACTGTGCATATGCTATGTTAACTTCTTTTCCACTGCAAACCCACAGGTCCTGTTCCATACCGTGGACTATGCCATGATTGGAGAGACCATGCTCTACTGTTATGGTTTTGTTGGTGCCACAAAACTCACAGTGAAGATTGTAACGACCTACCGGGTCTGTTCAGAGGTCAGGGTTAATTTGAAAAGCCTGGATGAACTGGATAGCGTCTCTCCCTCTCCCTCTCCCTCCAACTCCCCCTCCCCCCTCTCTCCCTCTCCCTCTTCCTCCCCCACTCCCCCTCCTATGCAGATTTTACTCCTTTTCAGACCTGATGCATATTTTACTCTAGAATGTGATGAACTGGTCACTGTGTGTGTGTGTGTGTGTGTGTGTGTGTGTGTGTGTGTGTGTGCGTGTGTGTGTGTGCGTGTGCGTGTGTGTGTGCAACACACAACTAAGAATCGATTGAACTTCATTCAAGGCTTACCATGACAACTGAGGTTCATGTAGTGCTACCTTGAATCACTGGGCAGAAGTCCAAATTTCCTAAGCCATTATAGCAAAGGACATGTGACAGAGAGGTAAGTGTTACATTTCCTGTACATAATCTTTTGCCGACATGTCATGTTGCCAGTTAATTGTCCTGCAGTTAAGGATAGACTAAATTTCCTTTAAATGTCCAGTATACCAACACCCCACCCTACCCTGCGCCTGATCTTTAGCCCAGTTCGGGTGGCCTGGAACCTCAGCTGTCCAGTACACCGACACCCCACCCTGCCCTGCGCCTGATCTTTAGCCCAGTTCGGAACCTCAGCTGTCCAGTACACCGACACCCCACACTGCCCTGCGCCTGATCTTTAGCCCACTTCGGGGGGCCTGGAACCTCAGCTGTCCAGTACCCCGACACCCCACCCTGCCTTGCGCCTGATCTGTAGCCCAGTTCGGGTGGCCTGGAACCTCAGCTGTCCAGTACACCGACACCCCACCCTGCCCTGCGCCTGATCTCTAGCCCAGTTTGGGTGGCCTGGAACCTCAGCTGTCCAGTACACCGACACCCCACCCTGCCCTGCGCCTGATCTGTAGCCCAGTTCGGGGGGCCTGGAACCTCAGCTGTCCAGTACACCGACACCCCACCCTGCCCTGCGCCTGATCTGTAGCCCAGTTTGGGTGGCCTGGAACCTCAGCTGTCCAGTACACCGACACCCCACCCTTCCCTGCGCCTGATCTGTAGCCCAGTTCGGGGGGCCTGGAACCTCAGCTGTCCAGTACACCGACACCCCACCCTTCCCTGCGCCTGATCTGTAGCCCAGTTCGGGTGGCCTGGAACCTCAGCTGTCCAGTACACTGACACCCCACCCTGCCCTGCGCCTGATCTGTAGCCCAGTTTGGGTGGCCTGGAACCTCAGCTGTCCAGTACCCCGACACCCCACCCTGCCCTGCGCCTGATCTGTAGCCCAGTTCGTGGGGGTCCTGCAACCTCAGCTGTCCAGTACACCGACACCCCACCCTGCCCTGCGCCTGATCTGTAGCCCAGTTCACGGGGGGGGGGGGGGGGGGGGGGGGGCTGGAACCTCAGCTGTCCAGTACACCGACACCCCACCCTGCCCTGCGCCTCCAGTTTTTGTGGCCTGGAACCTCAGCTGTCTAGTACACCAACACCTTACCCTACCCCATGCCTGATCTGTGGCCCAGTTTTTGTGGCCTGGAACCTCAGCTGTCCAGTACACTGACACTCCCTGCCCTGCACAGAACTGTGACTCAGGCTCAGTTCAGGTGGAATGCATTTAAGATTTTGACTTGAGCACCTAAAACTATCCTGGTTTTAGGATTACTACTGATACTGTATATACAGATTCATCTGTATGTGTGTAATAATACATGATAGTACATGTGCAATGCTAACATTAATCCTTAAATAGAGAAGACATATCCCTTATGATTTCTTCAGCAGTACTTGATTCGGCCATGGCTGTCCTAACAATCCTTCCAGTGCGGGATTTGGCGAATGCAATCACTTCATAAAACTATCGGATTCGTTTAATTTCTACTTTGTGCCATGCTTCAGTTTTTAACTTTAGTTTCTTCAATTCCTCCACTTCCTTCCTGCAGGAATCCAATTTGCCCATGAGCTTTCGTCTACAATCAATTAAATAGTTGTAGGAGTATGGTGCACCATCATCTTGGTGATATGTATCATACACAGTCATTTCCAAAAGTTCCAGGTCTTGATCACCGATTTCCGTCACAGATAGACTATCAGCATGCTCTCCACTGTAATTACTTGTTATTGAGATAGACTGTTCCATGTTTTGCTTATGATGCTCAGTCATAGATACAATGTCAGGATTGCTTTGAGCATCAAATCTATCAGAAGAACTTTCACAGTTGCTATTTTGTACATGAGCTTGTGCTAGTTTGTCTTTCAGTCTCATCTTCTGTCTTTTTCATTTCCTCCTCCTTGTCTCCAAATTAGGGCGTCCCATTACACTCGAAAAAGGAGTAAAAATGAGTAAAGCAAAGAAGTTAAAACCACAATTTGACATTGAAGTTTAAACCACAATTTGACATATTGACAGCTAAAGAGCCACAACGCCAAACATATCAGACTGATGCCCACATGGCCACAAAGACCAACATATCAGACTGACGGCCATATAGCCATAAAGACCAATATATCAGACTGATAGCCACGCGGCCACAAAGCCCAACATATCAGACTGACGGCCATTACAGACACAAAGACCAACATATCAGACTGACAGCCATATAGCCACAAAGACCAACATATCAGACTGACAGCCATACAGCCACAAAGCCCAACATATCAGACTGATGGCCACACAGCCACAAAGCCCAACATATCAGACTGACGGCCACACAGCCACAAAGACCAACATATCAGACTGATGGCCACATGGCCACAAAGCCCAACATATCAGACTGACAGCCATATAGCCACAAAGACCAACATATCAGACTGACAGCCATACAGCCACAAAGCCCAACATATCAGACTGACGGCCATACAGCCACAAAGACCAACATATCAGACTGACAGCCATACAGCCACAAAGACCAACATATCAGACTGACAGCCATACAGCCACAAAGTCAAACGTATCAGACTGACAGCCATACAGCCACAAAGCCCAACATATCAGACTGACAGCCATATAGCCACAAAGACCAACATATCAGACTGACAGCCATACAGCCACAAAGCCCAACATATCAGACTGACAGCCATACAGCCACAAAGCCCAACATATCAGACTGACAGCCATACAGCCACAAAGACCAACATATCAGACTGACAGCCATACAGCCACAAAGTCAAACGTATCAGACTGACAGCCATACAGCCACAAAGCCCAACATATCAGACTGACGGCCATTACAGCCACAAAGACCAACATATCAGACTGATGGCCACATGGCCACAAAGCCCAACATATCAGACTGACAGCCATATAGCCACAAAGACCAACATATCAGACTGACAGCCATACAGCCACAAAGCCCAACATATCAGACTGACAGCCATACAGCCACAAAGCCCAACATATCAGACTGACGGCCATACAGCCACAAAGCCCAACATATCAGACTGACAGCCATACAGCCACAAAGACCAACATATCAGACTGACAGCCATACAGCCACAAAGTCAAACGTATCAGACTGACAGCCATACAGCCACAAAGCCCAACATATCAGACTGACGGCCATTACAGCCACAAAGCCCAACATATCAGACTGACGGCCATTACAGCCACAAAGCCCAACATATCAGACTGACGGCCACACAGCCACAAAGCCCAACATATCAGACTGACGGCATACAGCCACAAAATAAAGCCCAACATATCAGACTGACAGCCACAAAGCCCAACATATCAGACTTTCGGCCACATGCACAATGCCCAACATATTAGACTGACAGCCACACAGCTCAACTTACCACACTAAGAGACTTACACCAATCAGGGAACACGAACCTGCATGGCCAGCTGTCACATACTTGAGCGCGCGTCTTCCATGAACTTTGACCTGTCTGCGCATGTGCAAATTACTCAACTGCAATAATGGACTAACAATGGTGAAACGAACTATTCAACCAATGGTACAACAACTAAGAGTTCTTCATGATTAACATACTGTAATCCATGTGTACATTGTTAATAGGTAGGAAAGAATGTGTACCAAAATGTTCAAACTGCTAGGGCACCACAATTCAGCTGGTTTTCCAAGAGCATCACGATCCGGATGAGGATAAAACCAAGAAACATTTGCAAAGAACACATAGTCAACTGAGGTTTCAACACAGTAGGATATTTTCATGTAATAATGCACACACACAGGGCGAAGAATTGTTGAGGAAGGTAGTAAGGATGAAGTTGGTAAGGGTGAGGGGGTAGATCCAAAAAGATTCTCATCCCAAACAGCAAGCAAAACAACAGGATGTTTAGACTGCCTGCCAGAAGACGTTAAAAATTTTCCATTTACAGTGAGGAATATTTCGCAAATATGGAACAAGGAGTAAACTCCTTTTGTGTGAGTTTCATATAAAGTTGCTCTAGAGCATTCATTTCACTTTCACTGAGTACAGATCTTGAGTAGTTATTAGGGGGAACAATAATATCTTCTGATGCAATAGCAATCTTTGAGTGAGGCAACAAGTTTATTCTTGGTAACTGCATTGCAAACATTGGGCAAATTCCTCTTGAAAATCTTTAGGGTAGGTCAAACAACTCGCAAGATTGTCTCTCAGAAATCTATGCATAAGTTGGGGCTCTATGGAACGGTTATTGCTTGGTTGTTTTCCTAAAACACCATTGTACCGTTCAAAACTGAACAACCAAAATTCCTGCATTGGACCAAAGTCTAAAATAACATCCTTTAGATGGCCATGGAGTGACTCAATAGTTGTGCAAAATTTCCTTAGAAATGCATCTGCGAGGTTCAAGTCAGAATGTCCCATCAAATTCTGGCACAAGCGGCAGGCTAATACAAAATAGCGGCAACATTCAAGGTGTACCCTTGGCAAAACATCAAAAAGAGCTGGAATTGAGTAGATCAATATCCAATTTTTAAATTGATCAGCCGTAAACCCACTAAATCCGGTTTCTATTTTTCGGGGAATTCGCCCTACATCTGCAGGAACTGTAAAATTATCCACACACTCTTGAATCTTCACAAATTTAGAAGTATCCAATAAGCAAGTCTTAATCCATAGAATTAGCATGCGTTTCCCTGTCCCAAGAAATAGGTTGTGCATGGGATCGATTGCTAGCATTCGCGGTGGATCAAAATAAGGAAGTTCAAGTAAAACTGAGTATCTGCATCCTAATTCAGACTCCTTTGCCTTAACTGTCTTTGCAGTATATTTCAAAACTTCATTAACATTATGTCTATGTGAAGAATTTGACCTCGGAAACCAAAGAGATCTACTCAGGGCCATTAAGGAGTGACCGGAAATATCGCGCGCATACGCGCATTGCGAACACGTAAATTACGCAATTATTACTCGCGCGCGGCGCCTGGCCGCCTGCGTATCTCGTACCGTAATAATATATATTATGTTGTATTATGCGTATGGGAAAATTTAAAGTATACTTGCTGCTCAGGGTGGTTGGTGTGACACGCACAGAACTGGCACCAAGACGGGCGTGTTTCGTAGGAACAACAGTGTAAGTATATTCTATGTGCCACTGTACAACATGTGAATATTTACATGTAACGTGAAGATTCTACAGAAAGTCTCGTGAGCTGAGGAGTTTTTTTGTGTACCGCTCGGCTTGTAGCATTTTATTATATTCTGATATGTCTTCGCTTGGCAGCTTATAATGTGTAGTATAGTATTTGTTCTCGAACTTCTTGATGTCAGCTCTGTGTGTATTACACTGGACGAGAAGTCGTCGTTTAAAGGTAGAGAGTAGTTTTCTGTAACGATCTTTGGCAGAAGATACAATTGAATGGCCACAATCTTTGAGTTCTTGTCGCAACCTGTCAAGTTCAATAAGCTCATCTGACGTTTCAATACTTAATGCATGAGAAATGGCTCTACACAGCTTTGTAGTGAGTGTTCGGTTGTGTGGTATCTCAATTTCTTCATTCAAAATTTCTACTCTGCAATTCATGTCAGCCTCTGTTTCCTCTTTCGTCATAACACTTTCGCTTTTCTCTTTGTCACTTAAATCACCCTCTCTATTACCTTCTCCTGCCACTTCCAGTTTTTCTCTATCTTCCCGGTCACTCTGCTCCTGATCATCTGCTTCCCCCACTTCCCACTCACTCTGCTCTGAATCTTCTCTTTCTGTTTCTACTATTACACATTTGTCTGTCTTGCTCTGTTTCCCATTCACCCTCTCTTTTTGTTCTACACATTTCCAATCATTTGCCATCTCTCCTTCCTTAATAAATTCTCGTCTGCCCAGATATGTTCCATTGGCATCAAAGAGCCTGATGTATAGTGTAGGCAATTCAATTGAGTCATTTATTATTTGACTCCACGCCTTTTCCTTTTCTATATGTATATCTTGCAGGTCTGTGTCACGGAAATGCCGTAGAAAAGGACCATCACCTCTAACATCAGCCTCTCCATGTCCATCCATGAACATATATCCAGTATGAGTCTTTTGCCACCAAACACCTTCTCCCTTTGTTAGGTATGGAGATATCCTTTGTAGATGAGCCTCCCAGCTCTGCATGCGATTGGAGATATAGTCTAGCTCCACCACTGTGTTTTTTGGTTCCCCTCGCATTTCTTGAATTTCTTTTGATATTCTGTTACAACTTTGATGGTATTCTTTGTGTAGCATACCCTTTTTTTGGCGTGCCTGTAGTCTTAGCAACACATTTGGAATGACTGTTGCAGGCTGCCTATTTGTTGTATTCTGAACCATATTTTTGGCCTGCCCAAATAATCTCTCTTCATGTTCTGTGTTGGCACTCTTGAGGTTCATAATCTCATATTGAATGGGTGCATGTATTAGCAGAGCATGCAGGTAGATTCCAAACATTTTCTGGTGTGAAATTGTGTTAGTTGTATGAAAGAGTTCACAGCATAACTCAAAATGTATCCATGTGGTATTATAGAACCTAAGGATTAATTTGGGAGATCTCTTACTTTCCTCAGCATATAGAATGCTAGATATCTCGACCAAGCTTTCGAGTAACTGCAAAACCTTTGGTGGGGTGTCACGTTTCTGTAACAGTGTTAACAGATGCACTGCAGTTAATCGGTAATCCCGCCCTGTTTTCATATCCTTACTAAGATCTGTTGCAATAAGTTGTTTTACTTCCATCTCTAGCTGCTTATTAAGTTTGGAAGGTACCTCATCTATAAGATTTTGAATATGACCCTTTAGGTCATGTAGTGGCTCACAATCCAACACAGTGTAGTCCCTCTAGTTCGTATCAGCCAAATTTTGTGTTGGGTTAAGAAGGAGAAGGGATGGTACTCGTTGTATGCCACATAGGACAGATTTTAGAGATTTTGTTAGCTCAGTTTTTCTGGTTCCGAAATCATAGACTTGGTGTGCTCGGAGTTCTTCTTTTAGCTCTGTATTGGTTAGGTTTTCAAATGGCTTAGAGCAACCACTCTTCCTACCAGATGGTCCTATGTGTGGCAGAAAAGATATTAATCATGTCTATAAATTCTATGTATAGGGTACGTATATTTGTATCTCTTTATAAATGAGATGCACTTGTAAAGTGCGTAACCCTCGCGCAGTTATGACTACCAAGTAAATGCATTAAAGCTCCTGACTCTCTTTGTGCTCTGCATACTTGTAGCTAATGCAAAACTATATCTAACAACAAGTCGTGCAAGTTGCAATCTCCAATTAATGCGCACCTTCAGGCATAAACCACTGCCTAAAACTGATACACTTCTGACGATACAGCTCCAGACTTACTATTACGAAGTAGCAATACTGCTTGTCAATATATCCATGTTTGGCAATCTTAACCATCATGGTTCACGAAAATCGGCAATTTACCGCTTTTATTCAATAATGCAGTTCTTGTCTCGATCTTCTTTCCGCTCCAGACGTTAACTGTGCCGAGTACTAATGATGCTTCTTCATATCTCCAGGTTTGGTAAACATAGGAGTCACAGTTTACGAGAAAACTTGTTTACAGACAGACAGACACACACACACACACACACACACACACACACACACACACACACACACACACACACACACACACACACACACACACACACACACACACACACACACACACACACACACAGCCTGACTACAATAACCCTCCCGTGCATGCGCGAGGGTTGATAAAAAAGCCTGATAATATATGTCACATGACCTTTGTGTTGGAACAATAGGGGGGTGCGTGTAGGCTTAATACCTGGGGATTCCCCTTGTGGCATGTTACTAATTAAACCACCAGCTGTGTACATGTGTATACATGAATATGAACTCTATGCACACACCTTTTATAGCAAGACTTTGTAAGTCACATGTGCTTCTCCATTTGCAGTTGGTACTGTAAGCGAAATCATCAAAACGTGATACATGTGTACCGCAAGACCCACATGGATAATGGCCACCAATTTGCGTCCCCCTCTCAAATTGCGCTGCGGGCTTGTCTCCATAGAAGAATTTAAGTTTATCTGTAATAGGTACACCAGATGTTGTGCAAAGAGATGTACTCATATCTTGTATACATTCCATTCTGTCTGCAATTAGGGCTGCTTGGTCTTGAATGGATGATGAAGACATGGCAATAATGCTTACTTCAGGTTCTTCAATGTATGCTTGTATATCCTTTGCTTGCATGTGTTCCAGATTTGCACAAAAAATAGCAGAGTCAAAGAAAACTTTTACGGTTATTAAAATGTAACCTCTTCCCAAAATAGATGAATGGTCATGCCATATACCAATGGTACGTGTTCTTTCAGCTTGCTTTAGTTTTCTTTGAAGAGTTTCTGTTGATAAGTCATTGGGTAGAGAGATATTTCGTGTTTTTAAGATTTGTAGTAATGCTTGTTTATCTAAGCTAGCAATTTCGTCATCTGTGTGCAACTGCATTATGTTCTGGTGTTTGTCCAGTAGTTTCTGTCGCAATTCCAGAATGGGAATTTTTCGACCATATACCACTGTTGTAGTTTCCTGTATCTCTCCATTTTTGATGATGTATTTCTTCAATGTGTGAGGGTGACATGGCTCACCTAGTGTGAGTTCACCACTTGCAATTAATGCAGCCCAATCCTCTTTTATTCCACCTACAGAACGGTGTGTGGGGACAGACACTGCTCCTCCAGGCATTCTGAGCTTCCGAGCCCGGACACGGGTATTTGGTGGACGTTTATCAAGGTCAAAAACATTGACATCATTCTCCATGGCGAATTCCTTTACAACTTGTCCCTTGTTCCGTCCAGGTACTCCAAACTCTCTTCCTATTTCTGTCCAGTTTATTTTGTGTTCTGGAGGCCAGTTCCTTAATCTGTTGAGTAAACCTTCTTTGTCCCACTCAACAGCATCAAATTTGGGAGAGTGCTTCTTTTTTGATGCCGCTCGTTCACAGCTCTGAGGAGACTCAAATGATTGTGAAAGTCTTAGCCTTTTGTAGGAGGCTAGTGATTGCCCTTCAGCTAATACATTAATGGCATCAGTACTCTGTAGGTGTTGTTCAATGTGGTGTTTACATTCCTGTTGTAAACGTCGTTTCATTCTCTTGGTCTCAACATCGGTTTTCTTTCTCTGTATTCCTGTGCCTGTGCATTTTACCAATGATTCGGTGAAAGAGTGACCGTAGGCCTCTTGATAGAGTGGCTGTAGTTCAGCTAAAATTTGTCTGGTTGTTGTTTGTTCAGAAGGTTTTGCCAATGCATTTTGTTCCACCATAACTTTAGCCGATTCAGCCAGGGTTTTTCCTGGGGAAAAAGTGGGACCTGGAAAGCCCTGTTGCAGCTCTTTAAATGTGAGTGCACATTCTCTGCACTTTCTTAGAGTGTGCCTTTTCTTCTTAATACTAGAGAGCTTCTTCCAGTTTTCAATAGAAAAGGTTCTTAGGTATACCTGTCGCTGTTCTCTGTTTTTCCAGTTTCTTATGTGCTTATTGATTCGTTTGCACCACCGATCGAAAGTGCTTTCTCTACCTTTCACTCTCTCAAATATGGAGTTTTCAATTCCATGCTCTGGCAATGGGCTAAACAAAACATGAAATTCCTGGTTTCTCTCTGTCACGTGAGTTAGTGTCAAATGTTCTCCTTTTCTTTTCACAGAGAGCTGGTGAATTGCTACTCGACCAAAGCCACAATTTAGTTCAAGCTCCATTTCTACAAAAGGGATTAGTGTACATTTATCGTTTGCCCTTATTATGTATATACTTTATACTTACCTGGGAATAACACAAGTTGTCAAAACTTCGCAGCTGAAAGGTTTCATAACGTGCGCGCGCGCATGGCGCGATACGAAATTGACCTTTGAACCGTCGGTTAAAAACGCAATGCCTCCGTCCGTGCCGTAGTAGTTGGAGTACCTAGAAGCATTTGTTCTCGTGCCGCAAGCGAGATTCACTAGCCTTCATGTGATGCCTTTTGATATTGTGTCCTTGTATATTTTGTGGGAAAGCGCGGTGATGTCAATGTCCAACGTAGGAAGCTAAGGTACACCCGTTTACATTCGTAAATTGAGTCTTCAGTCAGTTTCTCTCTTATTTCTTATTGATTTGTTTTCCCATGAGAAATCTAGATAGTCTAACCCTACATCGTTCTGGCCACATAGGTTTTATTGGCTTAACAGAGTGTTAATAAATGCTGCTTGTGAGTGCAAAAACATGTCTTTGAATTTAGCCTAAAACCACAACATGTTGATCACGTGACATAGTAGGGGGCGTGGTGTTTGCTATTTTCATTTTCATACTGATTCCATAAAAGCATGCTGTTTGAATGTTCAGATAGGAAATTATAGCATTAATCATGTTACTAACTCCAACCATTCCTTAATGCCCCTGAGTATCAAATCCAGCATAGCATACACTGTTATTACCGACAGAGCCAGGAAAACTTTAGTGCACTTTGAGCACCCCTTTCCTGCAGCATGAGATAAAAAAAAAACACACTTTACGGCCTGCAGGCAAGTCGCATGCCACACACAATAGTGCACACCGAACCACAACCTCTTTGGATTCATTAACTGTTTGCGGCACTTTCATCCTAACTCCAGACCATAGGTTCTGCAATTCTGAAACCAGAGGTTTGAGAAAGCTATTGACATTGTGGTTAGGCTCTGATGGACCAGGGATGATCCCAACCAAGATTATGTTTTGCCGTTTATACCTGAGATGACGAGGAATATTCATGAAGGCAAGATAAATTACTCCAACAGATGCTACGGTATGAGCATATGGTTGGAACCAGTCTATGTTTAAAACAAGAGCGTAGGAAAATGGAGCAGCAAGAAATGGTGAACCAGACACATTTTGAAAACTCTTCCACATTTGTCCGTCGTAAACATCCCTCAGAATATCACTAGAGACTCTGCTGCGCCAATTTTCCCATTCTTGGATAAAGTCAGGACGAAGCAAAAACTCTTGAATTGTTGATGTCAGGGGTTTGTAGCAATACATTTTATAAGGATACAAGGCTTGTTCAGATGGTGTTTCAATAGATTTAAGAAGAAAACTATTACAAGGTGATCGCCTAGATATTTGAGGATGCCTTGGGTAGGGAACAAAAGTGCATTGCTTGCTAAATTCACGAGAGCCAACCTTTTCCTTACAGTTTTCAAAAGAGTACAAACTGAAGCACTTTGGACAGAGCACATACTGTATAAATTCAGCTTTGGTACCCAAATATCTATGGGCAAAGGACGTTGACCTGGGAAAGTCCTTCACAAAATCACTTAGGAAAGGTGAAAAATGACCCAGCACAGAAAAAAAATGTACAAAAATTGAAAAAGCACATCAAGTGCAGCATCTGATATATGATACTTAGCTTGCAAAGAAAAGAGGAAGATAACCAGCCAATGCAGAAGTGAAGCAGCCTTAGAACTTTCAGGAGACTCATTGCCAAAGGTAAGCAGGCATCCAGCCATTGTTGGAGGTGAGCCTTGACAGAAAACATCATCACTTTCATCTTCCCACACTTTCTGCTCACCTTCCCCTGCAACTGTATTGTGTAGTCCTATAAAAGCAAGTCACAACTGAAAATTAAGACAAACCTGACTCAGTCTCAGAGGTACTGCATTCAGAACATTCAGCTTCAATATTGCCACTGATATCAGTCTCAGAGGTAATGCATTCAGAACATTCAGCTTCAATATTGCCACTGATATCAGGGCCATCTGTTTCCCGAGCAAAAGTAGGTAGAGCTGGAACCATGTTGGTGGACCTGTTATCTAGAAGAATTGATATCATATGGACCTAGGTGGAACCTTTACTTTTAGTCCAAGCCTTACCTTCCAGTTCAGAACCTGAGGCTTCTTTATCCTTATCTGCACGTTCCCATGATCCATCACTTCTTAGGAAGAGTTTCTTGTGCTTTTTGACGGTTGTTAGAGCTAAATTCTGATCACAGTGGGGGCAAAACAGACGATTGGTTGAGGAAAGTGACAAGTTCGGTCGAGAACGCTTTTGCGACATAGCAATACGAATAGCGAGAACTCCAACCTGCTCCGCTGGATCATGACCTGGGGTATCCAAGTGACCAATGTTCGCCATTGTACGTAGATGGGTATTAACTAGAACATCTAATGCGCATGCGCACATTTTGGGCGGGCTACTCCAGCTGGTGTTTCTACAGTCTAGTTCTCGGTTGGTTATGGCCGAGTTTATCAATCCGAGGCACAGCACGATGGTCAACCAAATCGAAGTGTGTATTTGAGAGATGATACTGGATTGTCTATGCCCAGCAATAGCTCTGACACCGATTCGAGTCAGTTTTCTTTAAGCGCAAGTTCTAAGTCTAAGAAGCAGCGAAAAAGAAGGCTTATTTTCACAGGTGACGAAAGTTCTGATGGGAAAAGCCGTTTTAAAAGTCGGGAGAAGAAAACACGGAGACAGCGAGATCACTCAACACGTGTACATGCGCATGATTGGAAAGTTCTGAAGGAGTTGCAGAAGAGTAACAACAGTTTGCTTTCATTGCTGGAACGTGCCGATAAAACCGAAAAGCGTCTGAGAATTGTGGAAGAAGAGATAAGTAAGGCTAGTACAAGTATTAGTAGTTCTGATACTACACCCCGTCGCTCTCGTAAGTGTGCAAGGGAAAAAGCTAATGTGCCACAAGTACTGAGGGTAAGTTCTATTATAGCTACGTGTAAACCTCCCATTTGTCCTCTGTGTTGTTCCACCTCTGGAACCCCTAGTTCAGCATCATACTCTACCACAACCTAGGCGTTAACCTATAGGTATTGTACCATGTATGTCAGTTGTGTTCTGGTGTACATGTACATGAGACAACTAGTCATAGTGTGTTATTTACAGCATGTACAGCGTGAGACACAAAGAGTGTACACTTTGTTGATGAAGGAAGATATAGAGAATTTTGATGGATGGAAAATACAACCAGGGTGAGTTTACGTCTTCTGCTTTTATGCATGTTGCCTACACATACAGTACATGTACACATACACACATTCATTATGCACACATGTATCCAACAAAGGAGGGAGACTGATCATTAAGAGCAGAGAAATAGGCAAAGGGTTTAAAAGTGAGGGTGGTTTTCACTTGCAGAAATATTTTGAGGGAGTGAATGTGTCTCTGACAGCTACTTACAAAAAACACTCCTTTACACACTTGTTTACCCTCAGGGTGACATACAATGACCCAGCAAACCAGAGAATATTGAATCGCCTTCTAAAGGAGGTGAAGGCTCTCAATCCGGAGTTTCTCACACAGCACGTTAAAGGTAATGTTTTGGCAGACATGTACATGCAGTACTGGGGACTAGTCTATTTGCATTCACTGGGAGCCCAGAAGTTGCTGAGGTTTTACATGTTACGCAGTGTGCATCATTTTGACAACTTCCTGCATGTTTGTGGGTAGTGGTATGTGCAGGTAACCGGAGAGAAACCACGCAGCAGTGCTGAACACTACGAGAAGTGTGTTTTTTTTGAGTACTGTATAGGCTTGGTTAGGCCAAAGACTAGGGATAAGTGGGTAACGGTGAGCCATGATGCAGGAAGTGCATTGATCCATGGTGTCATAGTTCAGTTGTACCGTTTTGACTGCTACGCTACATCTCATTGAAAATATGGGCACCCAGCTAGTATCATGGGAGCCTAGCTAGAGCATTACTAATGTGAGAATCCCGGGTAGCCCCTTTCTTGCTGCTTTTCACACAGAAAACACTTCGAGCATGTAGGGAGCCTTCGCACGCATAAATGGCATGTTTGCACGCACTACATTCCTTTCGGTCAATGGAAACTCCTTGTGGAACATACAGCTATCTTCGGAGGGATAGAGATTCAGATTTAGTGAGACCTATCACTAGACGTGGCAAAACATGAGGAATCCAATGGTACTCTTGAAGTTATTGCCAAAATTCGAGGGTCCAGGTGAAGTCAAATAGACAATAGCTATGATAATCCAACACACAAATGCACAATTGTTGGTGGGCCTACCTACATGTAACTAACTCATCTGTGAAATTTTTCTGCAGTGGGAACAAATGGCTATGTGCACAATTTGCATGTTCATGTTTTGCAATGTGCATGGTACCGTACCACACAGCATCCCTTGCCTGTAGCCTTATAAGATCTCTATGTATTTTAGACGCTGCATACCGGTTCCAGATGACACCAACCGTATACCATGCATAGGTATAGTACAGTACGTTTCTGGTATTCGAGGACGTGTAAATACTGAGGAAATATTTGTGTGGGGTATGTCATTCGACCTTGAGAGATTCCGAAAGCTGGATTGAGCAACGCGTACAAAGTCGATTCCATTTGCTGATACAGCAAAAATTAGTGGGTGTTTTCCTAGAAATAATCAAGATTTGTGCACATGTGCACACAGTCGATACCAGGCCGTCTTTTCTGCCCCCACAACGGCCTGGATACGAGGCTAGTATACAACCATGTATGGAGTACCTTTTTGATTGTGGGTCCATTTTCAACATTGTCATGTCTAGTGTACATGCATGGAAGCCACAGTTCTGCAATTCACTCTTGCATTCCTCCCAGTTAGCTCAGATAGCTATGCCATGTTGTGATGCTGTATTCATGTGCCCTGTGTGACCTGTTTATTTACCGTGTTTCAGAAATACAATGAAAGGAGAGCTATGGCAGCAAAGGGGCAGTATAAAAGTGTGGAAGAAGAGGAATAGTTCATGAGTTCATTAAAAATGACTCATGTCCAGTGATTCGAGTGGTGAAGATGATGGAGATGAGGTTATTATTGTTCACCCTTTGCCCTGGATTTCTGCTGATAGGCAATCATCCAAGTCCATGTTAGATGAAGAGATTAAAAAAGGTAGAAGCCCTCAAGCTCGGCGGCAGATGAAACGTAGAGTTACTGGCACTCCCTCCTCAAGGCCATGCCCTGCTGATGTAGATGTACCTTCCTGAGTCCTTGGGAAACAGTAACTCTGTAGCTACTGTATTTGGTCATATTAGTGTCATCCTTTCAGTTGCAGGTATTTGTGTAGTGGTATTTATAACACATTGTTTGTCACATGTCAGAGAGTGGTGCATGTAACCTGACTGTGGTCCAGGAATAATGCATTGTACATCCACATGTCAGAGTGCAGGAAAGGTGCAGGTCGAGCAACCCAACCATGGCCCAGTAACAATGCATTTTACGTCACATGTCAGAGTGCAGGAAATGTGCATGTCGAGCAACCTGGCAATGGCTCAGGAATAATGCATTGTATGTCACATGTCAAAGTGCAGGAAAGGTGCACGTCGAGCAACCTGACAGTGACCTAAGAACAATGCATTGTACATCACATGTCAGAGTGCAGGAAAGGTGCACATCGAGCAACCTGGCAGTGGCCCAGGAACAATGCATTGTATGTCATATGTCAGAGTGCAGGAAAGGTGCACATTGAGCAACGTGACAGTGGCCCAGGAACAATGCATTGTATGTCACGTGTCGGAGTGCAGGAAAGGTGCATGTCGAGCAACCTGACAGTGGCCCAGGAACAATGCCACATGTCGGAGTGCAGGAAAGGTGCATGTCGAGCAACCTGGCAGTGGCCCAGGAACAATGCATTGTACGTCACATGTCGGAGTGCAGGAAAGGTGCATGTCGAGCAACCTGACAGTGGCCCAGGAACAATGCATTGTACGTCACATGTCGGAGTGCAGGAAAGGTGCACGTCGAGCAACCTGACAGTGACCCAGGAACAATGCATTGTACGTCACATGTCAGAGTGCAGGAAAGGTGCATTGTGCATGAACTAACATTTACCAAGAATAGCTGCTCTAAATATGATATTTAATGGTGCAGGATCACTGAAGTGTCATCTCATATTTCATGATAGAGTACGGGTGCCTGATTGAGTATAGTGGAAGATGCCCTGTCCAGTGCCCTTCCAGATAAAAGAAAATCCACAAATTTTCTTACTATAGACTAGTCCACAGGGAAGGTCAGGACAAAAACTTAGAATATGATCTATCCTGTACCTTTACAGGTATAGGAAATTTCAAAATGAATCCAGTGAATACAAGTCAATGTAAGGGAGCGAGCTCCTTTTCAGCTCCTGAGTTTCTGCCCCTGCATCTTCCGTATTCTGTTGTTACACACCAAGGGTTGTGTTTTCTTTATCTTTTAATGTGTATCCAAAGAGTAGAACGAGTGCTTTCTTAACCAAATATATGTGCAGGAAAATGCCTAATAAAACCCACCTGTATAATGTGCACACCAAAGGTCGGAACAGTCCTTCAACTCGCAAATGGCAATTCTGTACCTCTACAGTGGTGTTTCACTTCCTTGTCTGCTAATGTATTGTACAAGTAGCACCTCTACAGGGCATTTGGTGGCCCAATACTGAATGCCATGAAATATACACCATTCTGTAGAGCAGGAATAGGGGATACAATATATATATATATATATATATGTATATACAAGTAAATAAAAAAATTAGGAAATTTGAAAGGAAATATAGGGATTGCATAAAAAGGAACGGAGACAAGATTGGGACACAGACATGTTATGAAATATCAACGTAACATTATGGGTACGTCGATATATCATAACATGTCTGTGTCCCAATCTTGTCTCCGTTCCTTTTTATGCAATCCCTATATTTCCTTTCAAATTTCCTAAATTTTTTAATTACTTGTCTCCCATCATTTTTTTCTGGACCTAACTACATGCATTTTGCTATTTTTGTAGTTTACTTGGTAGCAAACATATTAGCTAATAGAGCTTGTAGCCTGAGGCTATCCAACATTTTTATCGCAACATCAATTGTTTGTGTATTATATTGTACCAAATTTTACTTTTAGTGGAGCTTTTGTTAATGAAATACAGCAAAGTAGTGCCTGGGGCTACTATTTACAAGATTACAAGATTTTATCTCAGCATTGGGATATTAAGCTTTAACACCACACAAATTTCCACATTTTGTGCTACTTTTTTAGTGAGATATAGCTAACTATTGCCTGAGGATATTTTGTTGTTATATTACGTTTTACATTGTTTACAGAGATTTTATCACAACATTGATCATTGGGGTATTAAGCTCTACCATCACACCAATTTTCACATTTAGTAGAGCTTCTGTTAGTAAGATACGGTAATGCTAGCCTGAGGCTATTTTTTACAAGATTTACATGGTTTACAGAGATTTTATCACAATGTTGATCTTTGGGGTATTAAGCATTACCATCATACCTATTTTCACATTTAGTAGAGCTTCTGTTAGTAAGATACAGTAATGCTAGCCTGAGGCTATTTTTTACGAGATTTACATGGTTTACAGAGATTTTATCACAATGTTGATCTTTGGGGTATTAAGCTTTACCATCATACTGATTTTCACATTTAGTGGAGCTTCTGTTAGTAAGATACAGTAATGTTAGCCTGAGGCTATTTTTTACAAGATTTACATAGTTTCCAGAGATTTTATCACAATGTTGATCTTTAGGGCATTAAGCTCTACCATCACACCAATTTCCACATTTAGTGAAGCTTTTGTTAGTGAGATACAGTAATGCTTGCCTGAGGCTATTTGTTGTTGTATTACAAGATTTACATTGTTTACAGAGATCTTATCACGTTGATCATTAGCGTATTAAACTATTATTACACTTTACCATCATACTAATTTCCACTTTAATGGAGCTTTTATTAGTGAGATACAGTAATCCTTGCCTGAGGCCATTTGTTGTTATATTACAAGATTTACATTGTTTACAGAGATTTTATCACAACGTTGATCATTGGGGTATTAAATTATACTATCATAAAAAATTTCGCATTTAGCAGCTAACCCTTTCATTAGTCAGATATAGGATTGTGTGGCTCCATTAATAATACATGGCCTGAGGCTATTTTTGTTTATTTTACAAGAAGTACATTGTTTACAAAATTTTTAACATGACGATGCACTATCCCCAGTGGAACTACATAACTGTACCAAGTTTCATGTTTAGATGTGTTACCGTTAGTGAGTTACGCTTGTTAAAGCGGAAGAAGAAGATGGAGAATTTACAAAACGGACTTTTGTTAATTTAACACCTTTCTCGTGCATCAAATTATACCATTTTATAATCACAGTTAGTTTCTGGGTATAGTTACACATTCATGTCAACAGAAGTCCAGTAGGTAGCAAACTGAAAGTGAAAGTGATGAAAAACCTTATATATGGTTTTCAATGGGGATAGACCATAGCAATTCCTATATACACAGTACTACCGTACTGTGTGATATATATATATATATATGATACTTTTGTGCGCAGTTTCTGCTACAGAGATACAAGTGTTGGTACATGTATGTGTACATAAAGACAGTATATGCATGGCGCAAGACTGATATTAAAATGTGCCTCAAGCTGTGCACTGGGAGAATAGTGCAATGTCCTGTAACAGTACAGTTATCTTATTGACAAATGACATGTCAAGTGTCAGAAATATGTCGGCACCTGTTGTACTACCTGGCAGATGGAAATTTCCTCTGCATGTCATGGAGTTTCCTGCACCATTTCCTTGGTACATTTTGCACCCAGTAGATGACATGTCCACCATATTTCCTTGATATGGACACATGATTAATCCACCATATTTCCTTGTCATGGACATGTGGTTATGTTTCCTTGACATGGACAGGTGATCAATCCAACATACTTCCTTGACATTTCGTGCATTAATCCATGCACCATATATATATATATATATACCTCACATAGCACATATTGATATCAATATGTATGTATAATGCATGATTAAAGGAACACAATGCAGAACACAAGGCTACAATTAGAGTTTGGCCATCAAGTCGTAGTCAATCTTAGGTTTTACTTTTCAATAGCCCAGGTTAGAAGGCATCCCAATGATGCGATGTTTGGTTTGCCTCATCAGTTGGTTTACTTGAGAGGAGCGCCATGGGAGGGTGCGGACAACCGGCACATCTTCTCCATCGATATCACTCTCTTCACTAGACGTGAAATCAGGTTTCATGACCTCTAGCCATCTTACTCGTTGGTCTTCATCAGTAAAAACCATTTTCTCAAGAGTAGCTTTCCTATCCTGCGTTTTCTGGATTGGGGGATAGAAACATATGTAGTGTAAGTATTCATAGAGCATGTGCTATGCTATTGCTACATGTCAACTTATCCTAGTGAGACGCTCTCGTCGATGTTTCCATTTCTTCTTTGTATCTGTGATTCCAGTTTCACTTACGGTTAAATAGTATCGATAGGCAGCAGCTGTAGAGTAGTAGAATAGTACGCATAAACTATTGAGTTGAATAACTACATTTACCATTGATATGCTTGCTCAAGAATTCAGGATTGAGAGCTTTAAACTCTCTCATGAGAACGTCAACAATACGCTGGTTCGGTTGATCCTTGAATTTAAACCTTGAGGATAAACTATAGTGACTGTGATACTGTTTACTGTAATAAGTAAAACTTACCCTGTTCCAATGCAAAGTCCTCTTCTTCATCTTAAAGAACTTTGTAAATTCTCTTTACCTCCCACTAAATTTTGTAAGGACACTACGCACCATATAGATACACATGTGTACCTGTACATTTGAATGTAAAAGTGTTGCACGTTGAGTTAAACATGAGTAAGTGTATTATATGCTTACTTTCACTTCATTGGGAACATCCACCATTCGGCTCTTCCTTCTTGGAGTACTACTGGAACTGCTACTGCTGCTACAAATTCCTGGAGAGTCTAGCTTCTCTTCAATGTTACGAATACGCTCTTCTGTTTAGAAAGTAATTCATTAGTGTCCGACTTTCACCACCTACGTTTTCTTTTATTGCCTATGGTTGGGTTATATGACGTAGAGGGTCAATTACACGGCTTGGCGTCTACTCGACTCACTCGCATTTTTTTGTTTTCATTTCCACATCAGTGACTCAGAAGAGGATGAGACAGAGGATGAGGATGAGATAGATGATGAGGAAGAGCAAGAGGAGGATGAAGAAGACATTGCTCGTCCTGGGGCCAAACGGCGAAGGGGGGTGAATCTAAGTAGGGGAAGAGGGAATAGTAGAGGAAGGGCAAGAGGAAGGAGAGGAAGGGGAAGACGGAGAGGAAGGGGGAGTGAAGATAGGTACATTGTTCATATAATTATATCAACATGGACATGTTTGTACGTTGTTTATACCCAGAGGCATGTAATTGTGTGCATATACTGTACACTGCAAAACATACATGTACATACATACACATGGGTGTTTTTGTTACGACAATGAGCCACCAGACTCCTGGACTTCCGACATTTCTGTGGCTCCATTCAGAGAGGAAGTGGATGCCTCTTGCACCAACTACATCTGTCCTTGCTCTCTTCCAGATATTTTTACAATGACACTGATGGGAGTGATTGTCGAGCAGACTAACATCTACGCTTGCCACATCCTGGGAGAGAGTCGGCCTTGGAGAGAGGTCACAGCAGAGGAGTTGTGGGCCTTTTTGTGGGTTTTGCATCCTAATGGGGATGAACCACCTCCCTGCCATTCACCATTATTGGAGCTCGGACCCCCAACTTCACTAAGAGCTGGTGGCAGGACGCATCACTCGAGATAGGTGGTTCCTCTCTATCTTTCCTCCATTTCACCGACAATGGTGCACTCTCATCATCCCCACCAGATCACCTCTGGAAGGTCCGCCCTGTGATATCATCTGTGGTGGCTGCCTGCCGCACCAACTACTGGGCTCATCGGGAACAAGCTGTGGATGAAGCGATGGTAGCCTTCAAGGGCAGATCAAGCATGAAGCAATATGTCCAAGAAGCCCGTAAAATGCGGCTTCAAGATCAGGGTGCGTGCAGACAGCCACAATGGTTACATCGGCCAGTTCGAATGTTACACAGGGTGGAAGGGTGGCACAATGGAGGTTGGGCTAGGAGGTGCCATTGTCCCACGTCTGACGAGAGATCTGGTGGGGAAACAACACCACATATTCATGGATACTTTTTTCATCAGTATCCTTATACTATAGCTTACTAGTAGATGGCATTTATTGTACAGGGACATTACCCCAAAACACCATCTAAGAAAGGCCTAGGATGCAGAGGGGACAGGGCAGTGAGGCAGGATGGGAATGTTTGTGTCACTGTGTGGCAGGACACTTGGCCAGTGACCTTCATGTCATCTTGCCATAATCCTGACCGGACTAAAGTTGTGCAGAGGAAGAGGCACGATGGTAGCATGATTGATGTGGACTGTCCTATCAGTTTATGTGGGGTGTGAACACCTGGGACCAATACAGGCAGTACTACCACATGCGTGTGAAGTCACGCAAATCATGCAAATACATTTTTTGGTTTCTGTTTGAAGTTTGTGTATTCAATCTCAGCCCATGCACTCACAACAAAACATACTTATCATTTAGGCAACAGTTAGCACGCGAACTTATTAGTGATTATAATAGCCGTAAACATAAGTCTATTACTCATGCAGTTATTCACCATGACTTAGTATGTAATGCACAACACTTTCCATCAAACTCGGGTAGTGATAGACGTGGTCTTTGTAAGTTGTCAGGTTGTCGTCGTCAAACAGTGTGGTATTGTGCTAGTTGTGATATGCATTTGTGTCATACTGGTAAGGATGATGATTGTTTTTGAAGCACCATGCTAGGCACCACCTTTTCAGCTCCTTAGTCTCTTGGTCTGCCTCTTTATGTCTTTTGTCTCTAAGTGTGCCTCTTCGTGTCCTTTGTCTCTCGGTCTGCGTTTTTTCTCACCACTATGCACCTTTGGGTTGTTCTCACCACTATGCACCTTTGTGTCTTTGTTTTTTCCTCACCACTATGCACCTGTGTGTCCTTTGGGTTCCACTATGCACCTTTGTGTTTTTTCCTCACCACTATGCACCTTTTCAACTATGCACCTTTGTGTTTTTTTGTCACCTTTTCTGTTCTTTTCGTGATGTATGTCTGTTGTGTTTGTGTTTGTCTTGTGTTTGTCTCGTCAAACTCCTCTCATTCAACGTCAGTCATGTTGACCTGTCAAACACCCCCCAACTCGTGTTTGACTCGTCAAACTCCTCTCACTGTGGTTCCCCACCCCCCAACTATCTGCCCAACCCCTCAATTCGTGTTTAACTTGTCAAACTCCTCTCACTGTGGTCCCCTACCCCCCAATTCTCTGCCCAACCCCTCAACTCGTGTTTGACTTCTCTCACTGTGGTCCCTCTCTCCCCAACTATCTGCCCAACCCCTCAACTCGTGTTTGACTCATCGAACTCCTCTCATTGTGATCCCCCCCTGCCTAACCTATTTGCCTCGTGTGTATGACTCCCCCTTGACTCGTCAAACACCTCTCACTGTGGTCCCCCACCCCCCAACTACCCCTCAACTTGTGTTTGACTCATTGAACTCCTCTCATTGTGGTCCCACACCCAGTAACTAACTCATCCCCTTCACTGTGTCAAGCTGAAGGTCAAGCTCTCAACCCAGTACATTTACTAGGAGGCGCTACGTTTGCTTACTAACAACACAGCCTATACACCTCCATACTTATTGTAACATACCAGTAAAACGCATGGACAGTATAATGTGAATAAAGTTACTTTATCAACTCACCAAGAGGCCTTGTATACAATCACAATCACGCATATAACGAAAACTTCCGTAGTTCCGTGGTAGATCACGCAAATAGCTTCTTGGAATGTCTTTTAGACGTATCCCTTGCTCTAAAACAGCTACACAAACACAGATACTCAGAATCTATGCGCTGAAGGACGAGAGCAGTGCACACAGCAAATCACGCAGCACAATACCAGCAATTGCCCGAGATTAGTGATCATGTAAATATGATGTAAACAAGTTGTAATGTTGTAAACGATTTGTAATATTGTAAATATGCAGCGCTTGCAAACTTGTAAAATAGCTTGTTTAAGACGTCATAGCTGAGTTTCTCGAGCAACACATTCATGTCTTCTTTGTTTTCTTTCGAAGTATGGCTTACTGTACACGCTCTCTTCCAAGGCCAGCTGGATACCACCGCTCTTTAAATGACAGAAGCACAGCTGTAGTGTATAAAGGCACTATTGGTCATCGCATGTCAAACCGGCCAGACAACATGGACGTCTTCGAGGTACAGCATCTTGTATCTTTTAGAAGAGCGAAGGTTCGTACTTCTTGTTTCACACAATTGCAAATTGGAATTGCGTTTTTCCTTCTAGGGTGGGGTCGAATATTTAGTTCTACGGGCAGGGTTCAGGAAGGAAGACACTTCCTGGGTAAAGGAAGAAGATATAACCCGCCCTGCACTTCAGTAGGTTTTATAATATCACAGACCTGATTGACAGTTTTTATATCAATACATGATTGAATACACATACACACAGGTACTTCTATGATCCTCAACCTTCGAAAAGGGACATTTTAGACTGTGTCAGTTCTTTCACTGATGCTGTGAACAAGTCTTTAAGTAAAGGAGTAAACAGAGGCTGTCAATTTACAGTAAACTTCCGAACAGATGTCTTCACAAAACAAGTGTAGTCCACCTAAACGTGGCCGAGGACATCAATATTCATTGTGGGTAGTTAAGAACCGCTGTTAGTTATTATACTATAGCTGACGTTTGTTGCTACACCAATACAGCACTTGCACATAAAGCTTGCCTTGTGGCAGAATGCCTATCGCAGTACTTCCCTTGAAGTGCCCATACAATATACATATACCTTGCTCACCTTAACACTTACACGACTGCGTGACGGTTCTAATTAAAGATCCCTGAGAGATATGCAGGTTACGAATTGGCAGTCGGACATGTTTGAAGTAAGTAGACACTGCAGGATTGTTCTAGGGATTTTAAGTATCTAGATCTATGTGTGGGTTGTGTTCGTGGGTTCGACTCCAATCCCACGGGAGGCAGCCATTTTTTCTTTTGTATACGGTGAGTTGTGTTGCTTTGCCTTTTTGTTGCCTTGCCTGTCTTTCTAAGTATCATTTGTCACATTAGAGGTAATGTGCTGGAGTGGGGCTCTCATTATGCACAGGAGAGATGGTCTTCAGTATCTGTGGTAGCTTTTAAAAAAGCCGTTTAGAAAAAAAAAGGTGAGGGATGACATATCTAGGCATTAGTGGGAGCTCCTGTGTCTTTAGCTTCCCTGAGCTCTGAAATGGCACGACTCCAGTAGTGACTGTCATGCTTCTTGTATGCCCTTCTGCAGCTACTCTCCAACTGTTCCAACCGCTTCTCAGTTCTCAGAACTTCGCCACAGGGGTCATGACAGTTGCTTGAGTAAAAGCGATGCTTTGCATCGTCATTGTTTTTTCAACACCTGCAATTTTGGCCAAGCATATGTGATTAGGTATTTTGTTGAACACATACATGTTACGTACCCTGCCCAGAGAACTGTAGTAGACTACCATACTGCCAAATCTGCTGAAGGATGTGATACACCATGCTCTTCCTCAAAGCGCCCAAGAGCCAAAGAGTTCCTCACCCACTGCTTACCCTGAGAATAGGTCAGGAACCTGTACATGTGAATGTAGATTTTCGCCTATTGTCTCATGTGCATATTTTTGTTGGTATGATTGTACATCATGTGCGTTCGCATGCACATGTACCTTGGTGTGTATCTCGTCTGCAGAGGGTGAATTGGAGCAAATGAGCTTGTAGAGTGCCAGGAAGTCCTACATTTATGAATATGTTGTCTCTGCCGAACTTATTGTCAAACATGAACGGTAAAACCTCGTAACAAATGGACTTTACAAAACCGGTAGGTAACCATACAAAAACATCCTTTCCATCAAAAATACACTTCATACATTCCTTTTGTTCGAGTCTGAGGGACACAGAAGAACATGCAACTCTCGCGAGAGCGTAAACAAAACACTGCTCCACAACGATCTGACATGACGTCATAAATATACGGATGTATTGCAACAGTATCCTATCGCCCTGGAATTCCGGGGCGATTGCGCGCATGTGCATACAGTGTGTACCAGGATGTTTTCCCTCCCCCGAAAAGAGCCTGGGTATGAAGGTAGTACATGTATTGCATTGAGAGAAGTGTTAACATCAGTAATACAAGAATTACAAGGGTTAACAACATATACTTTTGTTATGTTGCTATTAGTGATGATATCTGTATATATGCTGACTTTCAGGTTGATGGTTAGCATTGTTGCTGAGTTTTGGTCATTAGTTATCCTCATTTATAATATATTGCTGGGAGAGATAACGATCAGTAGTACATGAACTACAAGGGTTAAAAAAATTATACGTCTATTCCCCAGTACGTATTGATATACTTCCACATGCAAAGATTCAATTGCATTGATTTTATGGTTATGGAGTTACGCTTCTTCAAGAAGAAGTAGAATAAGAAGATGAAAAACACGGACAAAATGTGGAAATCACATCACCACACAGCCATTTTTTGTTTCATGGTTATTTTTCCACACATTCTTCACCTTCATATCATTAAAAGTGAAATCACTGAAAGTGAAAATGAACAAATCCTTATATATGGTTTTCAATGGGGATAGACCATAGCAATCACTATATACACAGTACTACCCTACTGTGTGATAGAGGCATGCCTTACAGTCCAACATGTAAGACATGGAGTTCTCAGACATGGCATTGGAAAATCTCCTCTCTTCTGTATAGAGTATGTAACTGTTCACAACTGCCATGTCCAACAAATACAAGAAGGCCCGTCTCCACGGTACGGTGGCTGAATCGATAGTACGATAGCAACTGGTCGGCTGTGTCAACGCCACCCATGTATTTGTTATATTGTGCCACAGCCAATGGCTTCTCCTCTGTCTCTAGCATGTTTTGAACGCTGCTCTACAGTGACAACTTTGTTAGTGGCGGTTCAGTCTAAGTGTCAGTCTAAGTGTCAGTCTAAGCCACGGCGGTTCAGTCTAAGTGTGCCACATGCACCAAATCCCGTTGGCACGGAGATCACTAAACACCTGAGGAGTAGTGCATGTAAACATGGTTCCCTCTGTCCTTGATGGAGTCAACAAGCTTCATGACAACAGCATGTGTCATTCCCAAATCGCCACTTGCCAACGAGTCATCTTTGCCTGTATAGAGGATAAGAACTGTGGTCAACTGCAGACCATTACTTATTTCAGTACCTGTTTACAAGTGCCAGTTGTAAATGTAGCCAGTTTTAGCATCTGAAACCACAAAGGCCTTGAGTCCCCATTTGGTAGGCTTCTTTGGCATGTATTGAATGAAGCCCAAACGTCCTTTGAAGCCTATCATGCTCTCGTCAAGTGAGACGTCATGGTTGAGAGTGTACGATGACTGAAAATTTTGGATGAGAGGTGATAGAAATGGCCTCAACTTGAACAAGGGGTCGTGGCCTGGCTCTCCCCTTCCTCCTATACTGGGTACTATCGTTGAGGTGGAGGAATCTCATGAGTAGAGAAAAACGGTCTCGCTTCGTAACCTGTAATAGATGTATATGTATTGAACTTGTTTGTGTGTTCTATATTATTTTATTGTAGGAACTTATGCTGGAGAAAGCCTCAGTGGCATAGGGCCAGGAGGTGCTCCAGTGACTCTCTAGTTTTGGGTACCTTACCAGACTCATGACAAGGATGAGTGCAACGAACTTCTGAAGTTCAGAGAGAGTGTGGTCCTGTTTTGTCCATTGCCTAATCCTGGAGCGAAGTGACAAAGAGTGCGAGGCTATGTACTGTTCAGCACAGAGGTTGGTCTGCTCCACTATATGTTGAAGCTTGTTCCTGTCCACAAAGAGTGAGAAAAGATCATGTGGTCTATCACCACTGATGGGCACTGAGATCCCTGCTTGACCGGTGTTGTGGGGGATGGATGGATTAACTGTATCCATTTGATCTTTGTAGCTCTGCTCATCTTCACTGTTCTCTTCACTATCATCTTCCAGAGTCTCCTCCATGTTCTCATCTAAGTAGCCTTCAAAATCATCCTCACTCTTACTGCTGTTATCATCACTTTCACTCTCACTGTTCTTCAAGTCTATCAATACGTCTTCAACTGTCATACATGTTGCCATTGTTAGCGTGATGCAAGCGCTGAGGGAGGGGCTGGCTGCGAACGTCGTTCAATGTACAATTGCACTTTCAATTGCGTTTGAACGTACAAACTTTGCGTTGTGTAAAAATTGCATGTGCATGTACATGTATGTGCAGTCTGGTGCACGCGCATGTACGAGCTAGATCTTGTGTTGTGAGCATTGTTTGAAGGCGCTGAAGAATGGAGTTTGTAAACGCTACCTTCAGTGGTAGTAACCCTAAATCAAAGGCTCAAGCAACCCACCTGCGGATGGGGTCAGAGGCTGCTCCCGCCAAAGTGACTGCAGTGGCTGGAATTGTCACCGCTACAGTGCTGAAAGTATGTGTATTTACCAACGTATAAGATAGAGAGGAGTGCCCTTTCTCATAATGCTCGTATGTTTAGTGTATGTGTCTGCTGTGATATTAGGAACATAACTCTACAAGTGGGATTGATGTGCCTGAATCTGCACCAGACCTTAGCCTTGTTGACATGGGATACATTGAGTCAGGACATGGAGCAAAAGGGAGAAGAATTTGGCTTTGTGATGATGGTGACATTGAAAAAATGTATTCAGAACACAATAAAAAGAAGATCACGTTGTGGTGCTACACAGGGCCCAGCTCAAAGAAAAGAGAAAAACAGTGCCTCCAAAAAGTGGAAAAATGGAAGATGCTCCCGTGCGAAAGTCAAATTATGACTCTCAACTTGAGGTAACAAAAGAGGTGGATGGAATATGTCAAGATTCGAAGGAAAGACATGGCAGAGTATTTCACCAGAGCAACTGCGCACATGGGTACCCAAGATTCATATGAAGATCCTCCTGATAAGCCATTTTACAAAGGAAATGCCAACAAGCGGAAGAATCATGTTCAACTCCTGATAGGAAGAAATTGGCTGTTTCCCACTCACCAGGAAAACGTGTGAATATGCTCAGTGAGCTTATTGATCAGCTGAAGAAATGTTCTGACTTGGTTAAAATGGGAGCTATATCACAGGATGTGTTCCGTGACCTACAATCCTATCAGACAAAAAGCACCTTTAAGTTTGAGAATGCTATACATGTATAGCAGTTAAGGTCATTCCCACTTCAATGTGATGATTGAAGTATGCCTGTTGTATACCCACAACATATATATACATGTGTAATTATGTACTCAAAAGTGAAGTATATATACAAAAGACTAGTAACCAGCATGCTCTATCCAACCATTGCACTGTTGTGCTGTAACACTGTTAAATGCTGCATTCAAAACAGGAACCATGCTGGTCATGGATTGCAGAACTAGATCATGTTCTTTTAAATAATACTTAGATTTGCATAACTGAATTATCCAATCAAATTACAGAACGCTAGGATCCTATTTTCCATAGAGTCCTAGTTCCTAGGACTCTATAGTGGCCTCTGGCTTACATGGATTACAGCAGTCACGTGCAGCTTAGCGTGCGACTTACGCGTGGCTCTACAACTATCTACGATCTACATAGCGACGCGCATCGGTTTGAATCTTATTGTCCAATGAATTTACAGCACGCAAATCTAAACAGGTTTTACGTGGTGCGTAGGGATCTACATGATTTAAAAGGCCTCGGGCCCTTAGTAGCGTTCTCGCTACGCTTGGACGCTACAGCCCAGGGCCCTCGGCCTCTTAAATCACGTAGATCCCTACGCGCCACGTCTAAATATAGCTGAAAAGCTCTTCAACAGGGTTAAGGTCCGGGCTGTACGGTGGCAACAAAATTCCTGCATCACGGAGATCCTTCACCTCTTGAACATGGTGTATACTACAGTTATCAACAGTGTTTACTTTCTCCATTGAATTGCTGCATTTCTGTTACGAGTTCGCCTCGTAAAAAATCAAAAAACTTACTGCCATCAACTGTACCCTCTTTGGCTATCACACCTTCACATGTCATTGGTACTATAGCTGATAACGTGTTCCTCTGTTAATAAAGCGATGAAACACTGGACGTTCTCCCCTTAATCCACAGCAATACCATCTCTATGGAGGTTGCATCAACTACCAATAGTGCTGGCTCCTTTCGCCCTGTGAGAGAAGAAAGTGGGGATGTCAAATTGTGGAGCAATGGTAATGATTGCTTGACAAACCTGTTTTGTGTTCCCGCACCACAATCACGGCATGGTCAGTATCTCCCAACCTTCTTCTCTTCAGCCCCTCTAGTAACTCTTCTCTCATCATGCCCGTTACTGAGCTAGGGCACTGTGCATTGCTGTGTAGAGGAAACAAAAATTTGAACAAGGTCATGGAAAGTTGAGAACTCACCATAATATGAGGCGGGCAGCTAGCACTCCTAAACACATATAGCTGGCACGTATCACGTGGCCTTGGAGCAGATTGGTCACCTCTAACTTGAAGGTGTGGAGAACCTGAGGATCACCTCGGAACTGTCTTACTGCTTTCATACACTTCAATCCCCCCTCCAGTGACTCCCGCAGTAAAAGTTCTCTCGCAGTTTTCTACAATCTTATACGTCTTCTCGACCTGCCCCAAGAGTGACATTATTCGGTCAGCCTGACGCAGTTGGGCATCCCCCACGTGAAACAGGGCTATGCACAGTTTCAAATAACACTAAACAAACTCACCACCAGACGCATGTACTGTATTGCAGCTTTGTGCGAAAGGATCCGGTGAAGGATGCCACTGCTGCCAATACCTGCTTTCTGTACTGCGTCCAGGTATGGGACTACTGGAGCAGTGTCCAACAGCTTCTCCTCCATCACTTTATTGGCATTCAATGAGAATAGATACTTCCCAATGTACCGGGTCATCTGTGTAGCTGCGTGGTCCCCCCTCTTCCCTCCAGCACGTGTCATGAGATGCTGGCGAAAGCCATCTAGGAACTGCCCTCCTTGGTGAAGCTTTCCACTACTGATATCAATGTACAGAGGATTAGGTGATCCATCAGATGAGGCAGCAGGAACTGTGACGCTCAAAGCAGAAGAGGAGGTTTCTGGGGAGGAGCCTGAAGTAATAGAAGTGGAGGACACCTTGGACCACTAGAGCGTGTGTGTGGGTTTGGGGTCTTGAGTCTCATGGCCTCTGCTGGGGCCCGACGCTTCTTCTTGGCGATACGTGCAGCTGTGGCCGGACTCATCTTATGAACCTTCTGTAAGTTCTGTGTAATATTCTGTACCGGTCCAGAGGCACAGTCCACCTCGGGACACCAAAAATAGTTCCTCTTGTGTGATGATGATGATTTTGTTGAAGGGACCACGATCTGAACATCATCATCAACCACACTGCCACAATCTTCTTCACCTGTCTCATCAGGAACGCCTTGTCATCAGCTGCACTTATTGTCTTCTGTCCTGCCTTCCCTGCGCTCGTCTCCTTGGCTCCACACTGTGTCCCCTGCCCTACCTTCCCTGCTCTCGTCTCTTCAGCTCCACGTGCACTCCCTGTCCCCTGCCCTAATGCAACAGCATGTCTCTTGGACTGCTGCACTTACATGTTCGCTGCCGGAGGGTGAGCTCTCTTTTCTCAGCTTGGCAGCGCCGTAGGCTGCATATCCATATTTTCGCACTTGATCCCTTTTGTCACACCCTGTTTCGTCCACCCAGACAAACATTTCCTTCCTAAAGAGAAAATCTTCACTCATAAAAGCTCCACGATATGCTACAGACCTTTGCAGTGCCACTTGCTGTACTTTCTTTCTTGTTAATCCATTTCTGTGAATTATATGGTATTGGTGGGTGGAGATACAAGAACACCAACAATTCGCAATATTTTCTGGCATATTTCAGTAAGTTGTGCATTCATCCCACAGTATGCCAAGGATTAAAAATTCTGCATTAAAATTTCTGTTCTGCTGTTCAGAATTCTTCTCTCACTATGGTCTGCCTTCTTCGGGGTGATACCTCCAGTCTCAGAAAAACGCTGGTAAATGTTGAAGGCTGTTCCAACTGATATATTGAAATTTTTGGCGATGTGTCTGAAGGGAAGTTCCATTCCCGCTCTTTGCCAGACCACCCTCCAGCAAATGTCAGCGGAGTAGGGGGCTTTTCTACCCGGCTCAGATGAAAGATGACGACCTATCATTTCCACTGTACATGTACATGCACACCGTTTTGCGCATGCGCCAATACGCAAAAATTATGCGTTCAAACACCAATGAAATTGACTGTAGCAGCAAACGTGTTGCGTGTGTGTAAATTAGCACCCGCCCCCAAAGCTCAACCTTTGAACTGAAGCTTAACTACCGTACGGTTTTGTGTAGGTACACTCTCGTGGATTTAGATGCTCCAAAGAGAAGGGACAGTAGTTATGCAGGTAAGCAGTGAGAAACGTTAGTGTACGCAAGGTCATATGTGCGTATATATATGCCCTCCGCGGGGAACGGTAGGTGCGCGCATGCATATATATATGCCCTCTGCGTGCAAAGAGTTAATTGCTACATTGCTTCGCATTCTATCAAATAGAGAAAGTTGAGAGAGAGAGAGCTGGATAAGTTCAAAGATCTGGTCCAATGCATTTTGTATGATTTCACATTGCTAGGTAATGAACTGCAAACACAAATTCAAACTGTGAGTGATAAAGTGAACATAAAGAGCTCTAGCATACTCCTTCTTCATCAAAGCCTGCACCCCTTTCTTCACTCCACCCATATTTGTTGCCCTGTCATATGCTTGTCCAACACATTGGGTAATGGGGCATGAACAACAAAGGAGTATATCCATGACAGCAAATAGAGTCTGCGGTGTGGTATTGGATGAGACCAATAGAGTCTTCATGAATCTCATATTCGATATCTACATAGCGAATTGAAATACTGATAGGTGTTGCCTCATCGGCAATAATTGAATACCATAGGCTCCTCCTAATTTCAGACAGTATTTCTCGTAGAACAGATTGGCCCATAATGGTTATATGATTTCTGGTGAAATATACTCCCTTTTGTGTAACCAAGCCTTCATTCCACAGCAGTCACTTGACTGAAGTAATAACAATTGGTAAAGATTTCCTGCAAATGAAGCATTAGTTTCAACATGACCACACATTGCTAAACCTTGATGGGCCCAATATCTAACACTCGACAGCACTTTCGAAAGCATTTGTTGATGAAATTTGATGTGTGAACTGTGCTGTACACTCAGTTGACAAGCAATATCTATGCCACTCTCTCTAGCTGCAAGTTTCTCAGTAGCTTGTTTATGAGCAAACCATTGAAGTGCCTTACTCCAATTACAAAACCCTTGATCAATAAATATGCTTGTTTGATCCGATAGCAAGTTTTCATCTTTGGTGTGTCTACATAAAATGCAATATATCCTGAATGCTGAAGAGCACACAGTTATCCATGGGAAATTTGCATACCAATGAAGCTGAATCCCTAGCAACTGTCGGTACTCTCAGTGTCAGTGACGTCTATGCTTGAGCCAGAGAATTCTGTTATCATGGCAGTAGCACTCAAGATGCTGTTAGGTACGGTCTTAGGGACGAAGAACAGTATATCTCGTTGCATCGCCATAGGCATGCTTTCAACGTGTAGCAGGTAGAAGTGCGCATGCGCAAGAATATAAAAATTTGAAGGGGTGACACCAGCACCCCGTGCATCTCTACTTCCTACGCTGCTGCATGATGCTACAATTTTACATACATGACATCAAATTCAAATTTCAAATTGAATTTTAAAATGTTTTAAAGAGATAGCAGCAGAAATATGCCTTTTACTCGGTCTAAGGCGAAAAGGAAAGCTGAACATGCTTGTCAACTGAGTGGAGATGCTCTACAGCAGCCGTGGTTGGGCTCTGAGCACATCAATCAGTCATCACAGTGGTCGAAACGAAGTGAACACAGAGCACGTTTATTGACTACGTGGTAAGCATCACTTTTTTAAGCAAGGTACCAGGTGTCTCAGCTGGTATGGGAGGAAATGAAAACCTGCTGTAGCAAGTGCTGCTCGTCTGAGCTTCGTGGATAAGGCGGAGGGAGTGAGCGGGGTGGGGGAAATCGGCGAGGATAGTAAAGCACAGACACTGACAGGAGCACTGGTGATATATGGACATCCTTAGGAATTTCTCTATGCATTATGGGCAAATTAGTTTATGATTGACTCCAGAATTTGCCGCATAAATCTAAACGATCCTGAAGAATAATGGAAAACACCTAGAAGACGGATATACCTACATCGTAAGGGATGCGTGCAAAGTGGAAGCAGGTAAATCTTCTGCTAGCTGAAGAAACCTGTGACCGATTTCCATTTACCCTGTGTTCCCGCCCTACCTTACCACATTTGCAAATAAAAACTCATGTTCATGTAGACTTTCATCTGGCTTACCACACACATCTGAAGCTAAAAATGTAGGGTTCTGTAAGCAAACTAGAACATTGGACACACTCTGATTGCCATCAGTCTTGGACTTGCCCTGTTTTGATGCCCCAATAATACCTTACCACATGTAGACTTTCATCTGACCTACCACACACATCTGAAGGTAAAAATGTAGGGTTCTGTAAGCAAACTAGAACATTGGACACACTCTGATTGCCATTAGTCTTGGACTTGCCCTGTTTTGATGCCCCGAAAATGTTAGTGATTGACCCAATGCGCTGCTTGTTTTTAGGATTAGAAAAGCATTTTGTTTTAATTGGAAAAGGGGTTCTTTCAGAAACTGAATTCGCAATTAATCAACAACGTGTTTCTTGCAAGGCACAGTACACATAGCCCTAACACAGACTTCTTCTTGTTGTACAAAAGCTTCTGCATATGTACCTTCTATGAGCAGGCGGCCCCACCCCTCATCTTTTACTTCCAACTAATATAGTAGATTTTACATGTGTCACATGTGAAGATGCAAAGGTCCGATATATGTACAACCATTTCAAGGTTGTGTGTATTAGCCTCATAAAATGCCATGGCATGCTCCACACACACAGCCAAATAACAACACTACCTACATATGTAAATTAAATCATGTGAACAGTGTCAGTTGGTTGCTTAGGCAAACATCAGGTGGACATCAGGTACATGAACTTCTTCTATTGACAGTACTGTATATTGCACCCCCCTCAACCAATCACCTAGACATCATTGCTCCTCTCCCACCATCTGCCCAGCCACATTCATCTGTCCAGCTACAACGTTTTTTTATTTACCCACTGTTCACCTCTGTCCCTCTCCTCAGCTACTACCACAATCACAGCTAACACATTGCTCCCCTTCCACCCACCCACCCAACCACCATCTTTCACAACCCTGTACAATGCTCAGCCATCACCAATACTCCTATATGCTCCATCTTCACTCCTATAAAATATTAAGATCACTTGCATGAAATTTTTCTTCAAGCGTATCACCACCACCACTCTGCTGCCACCTCAACATACTCATGGCTGTGTACACACAGCTTTGAGAACTGGGGTGGTGGGTTATACCAATTCTCCCCACAAGTCCACATTGGTGTATGAGGAAGCAGTCTGTGGTGTGATCCCTGTGTGACAGAAGTGCTTGTCGCAAGTACCATGTTGTTTGTGATTTGCACGGGTGAAGTTTGCATCTACCTTTACTGGGTGCTTTGCATGGGTAGTGGGGTGTGTTGACTACAAGGTGATGGTGTATGACGGTTTTGGATATGACATGACGTTTACGACTGTTTAGCTAATTGTAATCTATATGCCAAATAATAAATAAAAGCAGGGTTGGTGTTCCGGTAGAGATGTAACTGCGGCAAATGATTGATACCCATCAACAGAGCGAACCCCAGGAATGCCCAAATATCATCGGCCGTAACATCAGTCCACTTCGCACTAGCCTCATCCCCCAACACCTGATGTGTATACAAGTTTGTCTCATGGACAATAGATCCTACCAGAGCGGAAGTGAAGAAGAGGCGGAACATCCCCACCACAGTGTAAGGAATTATTGTGGTGGGTCCTACTGGCTCCACAAACTGATTTACAGTGACATCTTACAACTCCTCACTCCACTTGTTCTCGCTGTAGGGGGGAGTGACCACTGTTACAAAGTATATAGACGTCACCCTTTTTTGAATTGCCTGTATGAGTGTATGCCTTTGAGGACAGGGGTTCAGGGCATCTTGAAGTACCAATTCTGCCATTCCTTCACAAAAGACACCAGTTCTGTCAAGTCTCACGCATCCGGCGTGAGACACGCATTTACATGCGATTTTCACGCTCTCATGCGAACGCGTATGAATCTCACGCTGTAGCGGACACAACCTCGCTAACGGATTGCCTGCCGCATTGCCAGCTGTTCATACCATTAATAGCTTCATAATCCTGAGCCATGTTATGCTTTTAAACCATCAAATTAAATGCTAAAAAATCGAAGAAGGCAACCTGGCAGTATAACCCAGAACACTCCAGCAAATAACTCAGTTCTTTTGTCATAACCATCTAAATGTATGCAATGTATCATGAGCAATGTTATTTATAAATGCATGTGCATGGTGGCACCACATCTCACTCATTTCGTGTCAATCTCACTCATTTTGAGTTGATATCTCACTCAAGTGAGTTTACTAACCTTGACAGGTCAGAGACACATACATGTACATGTGTACTTCAGATCTAACCTGAACTCTAACCTAATTTGTACTACAGGCATCAGCCTGTAGTACAAATGATGCCTCCTCTAGTTCTGAGCACCTCTCCATCCTTTACTTCAGGAATACTACCCCCTTTCTTGACTCAGCTAAGCATAGTGATCAGACAGGCTCTGAAGAGGGATGAAGGTAGTAAGCTACATGCTTTGGGCGAGGTGTGTTATGTGGCTTTGTCCTATTGTATTGTGTTGCCTTGTGTTGTCTTTCTAAGCATTTCATGGATGATTAAAGTCATGTACATTAGACATGTACACATGTACATGTCTACATCTACTATAGTACCTTAGTTTCAATTTCAAATTTTCTCACTAGTTCTTCCAATTTCTCAACAGCATCTTTCCTACTGGATACTTTAGCATCTTTCCTACTGGAAACTTCATCAGCAAACAATGTACATGTACTTTGAACTGACCTTTCCTCGGTCTGTTGCCATCTGGAGTCCATCTCGTTGACCTTCCCCTCCAGTCCTGGAGGAGGGGGGCTACTGGTGATGCGGATTATACGGTCCTTGGCAGCTGTCAGCTGCTCCCTCTGAAAAGAGTGTAAATTGAACATGTGTATAACACACTAGCGAAGAAGCAGTGGAAAGGAACCCAGAACCCTCACCCCAACAAACTAAACATGATGCTCTAACCACCCCCGTCAGATGCTGGCTACACCCAATGCTCCCTCCGCTCTATTCTACTCTTCCACACTAAACACATAGTGAATGTCCACTAAATGTTCAGCCCACTTTCCTAGAGCACACCACTGAGTGGCTAAGCCACTGCTGAGTGGCTGTGGGCTTTCAAACCCAAATGCGTAGCATATAAAGGGATACTGAGTGAAGAGCTGGCTTTTATCCCTATTCACTACCAGAGCAGTAGTGGTTTTCCCCACCATCCCTGGTAGTTCTTAGACTAATTTTTAATATTAGTCGATCTACCTCTACGCTCTAACCACCCCCTCAGATGCTGGCTACACCCAAAGCTCCCTCCACTATAATTAGGCACACGCGCATTATTTGGGAATTTCTTTGGGAATAATAGGCTCATTCTATAAGAAAAGAATTTTAGGGCGATACAGCTCAATTACGTAATTTGTAATTACGTAATCCCTGTGCGCGCGCGCCAGTGGGTGGAGACTAACTTGATGGCGGCGAGCAGCAGTGACGACCCTCAAAAACTGGCTAGTAGTTTCACTTCTACTTCTAGTGACAGTGAGCCACGACCTGTAGCGAGTTTGCTAGAGAAACTACGTTCTCCGTGTGCTTCGGAGTTAGCTAGAAAACGGAAGATTGACGCTAACTCAGCACCGCCTACAGGGAAAAAGCGCTCGACGCAGAACGTGAGGAAGTTCGTCCCAAAGTCAGTGCGACCGTCTCAACGTGTCAGTGAGTTTCCTGGCGAAGAACTGACAGAATCTGCAGGTAAACTGTTCTGCAAAGCATGCCGGGAAAATATTGCCGTCAAAAGGAGCGTGGTGCAGAATCATATCAAATCTAAGAAGCACGCAGAAAGCAAAGAGAAGTTGAAAGCGAGAGTAGCAAGAGAGTGAGATATTGCTGAAGCGCTCAAGGCCCATGACGCAGAGACACAGAGAAAGGGAGAAACTTTGCCTATCGAACACAATGTCTACAGAGTGCAAGTCGTAATGGCTTTCATGAGGGCTGGGATTCCACTGTGGAAGTTGGATTGTTTTGATTTACGAAATCTACTCGAGCAAAATGGATATAGGTTGACTGATCCCAGACATCTCCTGGATATAGTCCCCTTCATCTTGAGGAAGGAACGCGCCTGCATACGATCAGAGATACAAGGCAAGTACTTGTCGGTTGTGTTTGATGGGACCAGTAGGCTAGGTGAAGTACTTGCAGTTGTTGTCCGATTCATAAGTGACTGGAGCACTGAACAGCGACTTGTACGATTAGAGTTCCTTCAGAAAAGCCTAAATGGCGAAGAGCTGGCCAGGCAGCTACTTGGCACACTTTCAGTTTCACTGGGCATTGAGAGTGATAAGTTGATTGCAGTCATGCATGATCGAGCTAGTGTGAACCAGGCAGCTATGCGTACGGTGCAAGTGATATATCCTACAATATTGGATATTGGCTGCATATCACATACACTAGATATAGTCGGGGACAAGTTCAATGTTCCAACCTTGCATCTGTTCTTCACTCTCTGGGTTTCCTTGTTTTCGCACAGCCCAAGAGTTAGAGCATTTTGGAAAGGAAGAACCGGTCGAGCCATGTCATCTTATAGCAATACACGTTGGTGGAGTCGTTGGGAAGTACAAAATCAGATTTTACAGCAATTCGGAGACGTGGAGCCTTTCTTGCAGCAGCATGAAGACATTTCTCCTGCAACTCGCACAAAGATCTTGGCTCTCCTTCGTAACCCTCAGGAACTTCTATCTCTGAAGTTGGAACTTGCTGCAGTTGTTGACATCGGTTCTCATTTTGTTAGGGCTACGTACAATTTGGAGGGTGATGGGGCTCTATCTGTTGGATGCTACGAGGAGATACTGAAAATAAGGTACGCAATCAATGCCAAGCACTTATCCAAATATCCAGGCTGCCACAAGAGAAGCATGCCCTGGTAATGCAACATTGTAGCAGCAGCTTTTGGACCTTGCTATATCACGTGTGCAACCTGGGTTGGACTACTTCAACAGCAAGTTTGGAGATGATACAAAGCACCCTATGTCTGCTTTCAAGGCTGTCCGGCTACTCAGTCCAACTTTAGCGACACAAATTCAACCAACTGCACCCGATATCGACCAGCTAAAAGTTCTCCCTTTTCTCCCCGCAACTGTGCTAGAGCATTTGAAAGAAGAGCTTCCAACTTACCTAGCAAAGGCGTCTGTTGTGGCTTCATCTGACAGATCTCTTGACAGTTTGGAGTGGTGGAAGAACAATGGTACTAAACTTCCATACTGGTCCCAAGCTGCACACTGGATCATTTTAGTACAGCCATCTTCTGCAGCAGCGGAACGTGTTTTTTTCCATCCTCAATCGATTCAGTGATGCACAGACAAACTCCCTTGAAGACTATGTTGAAAGTACAGTTATGTTGCAATATAACAAGCGTAATAATTTTGAGCTATTTATAATACCAGTGTTTTTGTTTGGAAAAATGTTAGAATAATGTGCGTGTAGCGCGCGTCACGCCTTCGATTTAGAAGGCGTGGCTCCGCGGTGATACGCTTTTCCTTGAGAATAATAGGCGTTTTCGAAGGAATAATGGGTAACAATCATGGGAATCAAGGAATAGAATTTTGGGTAAACTAAAAAGCATAATGTGCGTGTCCCTAACTATAATGCTCCCCCACTCCCTCCCTCAACTCTAATGCTCCCTCCCAGTCTCTGTAGTGGGTTTGGGGGGGGGGATCCTGCTGTATTCTTTCACCTTCCCAAATGAAAGCACTAAAGACCCTCAGCGTTATGACAACTATGCACATACATGTATGTATGACATTTACATTGCAACTCTGCCTCCCTGTAAATGAAATCATGTAGAGAATAGCAAGGAATATACTGACACAACCACAGAGAAGGCTTGAGAAGCTCACTATACTGTTTAGTACCCATTTAGGCTTTTAAGCCAGGTGCCCTCTATTTCCCTGTCAATAATGATGGTGAATGTGTTGTACTTTACAAAACCTAATCGGTATACGAAACAGTAAATCAAACAAGATGACAGCTAGCTAGTGTGGGACCCAAAACACACTGTCTTAGGTGCAGGGATTACTGTAGCCAAGATCTCTTCTCTCTCTCCCTCTCGCACACACACACACACGCACACGCACACGCACACGCACACGCACACGCACACGCACACACACACACACACACACACACAACTGCACAACACACAACAAAACCTAATTGGTATACGAAACAGTACATGATCAAAGGAAATTTACCAGCTGTTGAAATCAAACAAGATGACAGCTAGCTAGTGTGGGACACTGTATTAGGTGTAGGGATTACTGTAGCCAAGATCTCTCTCTCTCACAAACACACACACACACACACACACGGAAGCATCAAAACATGATTACACACACACACACACACACACACACACACACACACACACACACACACACACACACACACACACACACACACACACACACACACACACACACACACACACACACACACACACACACACACACACACACACACACACACACACACACACACACACACACACACACACACACACACACACACACACACACACACACACACACACACACACACACACACACACACACACACACACACACACACACACACACACACACACACACACACACACACACACACACACACACACACACACACACACACACACACACACACACACACACACACACACACACACACACACACACACACACACACACACACAGGAAGCATCGAAACATGATTGGTGTACATTAGGAAATTTATCAGCTGTAAAATCAAACAAGATGACCTGCTACTATAGGAATGCACTCTCCTGGCTAAAATCAGATTACTCTAGCTAAAATCTCTACTGACACTCACCATCTGTAGCTAGACTTTGTATTTCCTCAAAAATAGAACCCAAACATTCTGCTGTTGGAGGCTTTTTTGTAGAGCGCCATATCCCCCCCAAAAAACGTGTTGCCTGCACCCACTAAAACAAAATAGATCAGTGTATGTGTCAGCAGGTTGAACCCCAACTGCCGTATATGAGGTGGTAGTTCATTGAGGTGGAGCATAACAGGCCACACTTGCACTGATGAAGACTTAAACTTGGGAGCACCAACAAAGTTAAGGGCAAATGATACATTGTAGGGTGACTCGAAGAACTCTGACTGTTTAACGTACTCCTCCCCATCATATATGTCGGAGAAGATGCCTAACTTTCTCACACAGCGAAAGCGATATTCAAGAAGATGCATGAACTCTAAAGTGATTAATTGGTGGAATGTAGTAGCTCCATACAAGTAGCAAACACTCCGTATCCATATTATTGCATGTACGTGTACAGATTACCTTCAAATTGTTCCCTTAGCTGCATGCGTAGAAAAACACGAACAAACACAGCATGTGCCATTTGGGCTTGAATACACTGCTGATCACAAGAAGAGCCAGACTCAATGGGGCATGTGCAGGAGCCACAGAAATGCTGTACAATTGCATCATTTTTGAAGTCGATGTACTGGTATTCTGCTAGGCAATGGAAGTAGGATCGTGAACAATTTTAAAAGATCAGACTGGCATGCGTAAGTCAAATTGTGTCGCTGGACAAGGGACAAGAACACTGCATTAAAGCTATCATCTCTAATGCTTGATTCGGGATAGAGAGGGACACCGCAGGCCCGTGTACTGTCAATGCTTTCACTCTGAAAATGCTCAAAACAATCCTCCTCACTGGAATCGTCAGACAAGTTATCACTGACTAGTTCACTGCACTCACTGAGACTCACTTCTACTTCCTCAGTACCAAAGGAGTTGGCCTCTTCACTACTGTCATCCCCCAAATCACTCTGATCCTCTTCGTCATCGGCATACTCTTCATACGACAGCCCTGGTGGCGGCAAAGGTAGTGAAGAGGGTGAAGTTGGAGTAGGAGGACTTGACGTTTGGGAGCCGGACAAGGACGATTCGTCACCACAATCAGAAAGACAGCTCAGAACACTCCTGGAAACGAGCTTTCTTGAATGGTTGTCCAGCTAAGTGCTGAGCCTCTGTCTGCCGCAAGCGATGTTGCGACCGTTTGCTCAGTCTTCTGTCCGCCATTTGGCAAGGCTAAGAGCAGAACGGAACAGAACCGAACTACACACGTGCGCAATTTTTGAATCCACCAGTAGTATAAACTCTGCACTGTAGCTGTAGGTATAGTCTGCGCGCTCTCTCCGTTGCATCACCGTTTAAGTTGTCTCTCATTGGCTCTGAGATATGTAGTGGAGAGTCCAGTGAAGTCGGCGGCGAAGAATCTAGACACTGCCACATATCCGCTGTATTCCAGGCTACGGCAAGCTGCGGGCAAAAGCACAAGGAAGCGAAGGAAAGAAATCGACTTTTCAAAGTTGGGTGTTTCATATCAGACTCAAGCAATAATCTGTGCAATGTTCCGTTGTGCAGCGTATAGGCAAACCTATACAGCTGTGTGAAATATAAGTGAATTCATAAAGTCTGGATGTGAGGGATCTTTGTTGTGTTACTATATAGGCATCAGGGATTTTCTTTCAGGGAGGGACCTAAAATTGAGGGGGGGGGGAGGGCTAGCCTTGTGTTGAGACTGTCTTGTGTATATAAGGTTGAGATGGCCTGGAAAGGAGGTTTAGATGGAGATTGGCATGATGAAATTATGTTTGTGTGTGTGTGCATTTTTGATTGGAATTGATCATAGCACATCAAAGCCATTTTCAGGGGTGAATTGCCCCCCCCCCCACCAAAGAAAACCCTGGACATTACAGTGAGGTACAATGTATATTCCTGCTTCCTATCCCTACGGCATATGCACTTTCTGGTATATGCACTTTCTTCATTAGCCATACCAATGTGGCATGATGCTTGTTTTTGCCTGTCAGATAGTTACCTTACCACAGTATATAGACTTCAATGGCTTCAGATTGTGAGTTGTAGTGTACAAATATGCTTTTATGTGAAGCTTTAAAGATGTAGCGAACTCAGCTCTTACCTGTAGCTGGGTATGTCATTTATTTCAAATATGATCATTAATGGTAAAAGATGTAGTTCAGTCAGACAGTGGCGGTAACTTGAGTAAAAGTCATTGAGGACAAATTTAGTTGCTCATCTCCATATGCTTTCAAGAGTCCTGTCAACAAGGAGATAGGGACGCCAAACGGGAGAACAATAAGTGATCTTGGATCGAATCTATACAGGACCTTCTTGGCTAGTGGACAGTATCTAGATGCAAACACTCTTCTAATTAGACACAGTAATTTGTAGGCTTTAACTAACATTGATTGGTAGTGCTCACTCCATCGGAGATTTTCGGACTTAACAACCCCCAGATCTCTGTGAGTGAATTTGATTTGTAGAGTTGTGGAGTCCACGTAGTATTGATGATTAAACTTTGCTTCAGAATGGCTTGGATGGAAGGAAAGAACTAAGCACTTCTGAAGATTGAAATGCAGGCTCCATGTACTGTTCCAAAGTGAAAGACTGTTGAGATCCTCCTGTAGCTTCAGACAATCAGTGATTGAAGGTATTGATGTGTTAACACTTTGCATCATCTGCAATGAGCAGCACTCTAGACATAATTGAGTCAGAAAGGTCATTAATGAACAAGAGAAACAGAAGAGCGCCTAATATACTGCCTTGAAGTACCTTTGATTTGACTGGCAGTGGAGTGGAGATGGCTGAGTTGATGGAAACACACTGGGTTCGATTAGTCAGGTATGCTTGTAGCCAATTCCAAACAGAGCCAGTCAGGCCAATATTCGTATAGGAGCTTATTGTGGGCTACAGAGCTTTCTTGAAATCCAAGTATATTACATCAACTTGTAAAGAGTAAAATATACAAAGAGGAGTAACTGCTGTAGGGTGAATCAAAGGTGCATGAAACCAAATTGATATAGGGAAATTTTGGTTGTCACACAAACTCCATGATATGTTTAAATATGATTTTTGCAAGGACCTTTGAGGACGCGCAAGTAATGAAATTGGTCTGTAATTTTCTACAGAGGTTCTATCGCCAGATTTGTGTATTGGCTTCATTGTATGTACACGCCATTCAAGTGGAATACACGACTGAGAAAGACTGAGGCTAAAGAGGTGGTGGAAGACTTCATAAAGTGATAAAGCACAGGATTTCAGTAATTTTGGACCAATTCCATCACCGCCAGCAGGTTGCAGGCATACTAGAATTTGGTAGACCTCTTCTTGTGTAATGGTTGAGAGACACGGGTATATCTTTGGCAATTCAGTTAAGTTTGGGAGGGGGAAGGAACTTGTGGTGAATATGGAATGATTAAACAACTGTGCTTTGTCTTGATCAGATTCGGCAGTGGTACTTTTGTAATGAACATGAGCTGGCAAACCACACTGTCCTGCGAGGCTGTGACTGTAGTCAAAAATTTTAGATGCGTTGTTTGAATTGAATTGTAGGAGATTTTGCTTGAAGTTTGCTTTTGCTCTGCATAAATCTAGCTGTAACTGTGTTTCGTATTCTCTGATTTTATTCAATCTTGAAGGTGTTGGATGATATTTATATTTCCTACGTAGTGACTGAAGGCGTTTAATTTTGATGGCAAATTGAGGAATTAAACCACCAAGGGTGATTTCTTAAGTTCAGGTGGACCTTATGAATACATAGACACATTGCATGATACAGAAAACATTTAATCATAGACCAAAATAATTCGATGTCGTGTTTATAAAAACACATTGAAAAATCAACATCTAAAAGAAGGGCGGAAATGCTATTGTAGTCGGCTTTAGAGAAGTCAAATACATACGTAGGCTTGAGACGAGGCTGGCTAATTAAAAAACAGGATGGGATGAAGCTAACAATAAAATGATCGGAAGCTATATGATTGGGTGGCTGGGTGATAAATTAGAAATGTTAATGCATGGGCTCGTTACGACTAAATCTAAAATATTACCTTTGATATGTGTAGGGTCTAGTACATGTTGAGTAAGATTATAATCAAATATGAAGTCACAGAAATTAAGGGATGAAGTAGTAGAGCAAGCGATAGATGCCCAGGAGATGTCTGGCAGGTTAAAATCACCAACGGTTATACACTTGTCATGAGCACTTATATCAGAGAGATAATTGATTACAGAAACCAGATAAGAATTACAACATTTGGGAGCAATATACACGGTACATAACATAAGATCACAAGAAGGAAACTTAATAGTGAGAATCTCAACACTGTGTAAAAATTAAATTATAGCTATTGCTTATTACATTGTTATAGTAGCATTATACTACTGAGCTATATTCTGCCTCCATATAAATCTGTTATTATCATTAGTATGTTATAATGCTTAGCTATAATAGTTCTACTACAAAGTTATGTTATAAGCTGTGGAGTCTTAGGAAGGCTATATTAGATTGGTGTTTTACTACTACATCTATTGTGTGTTTATAACTCATAATGCCAAATAATAAAGAAAACCACTCATTCAGTGTCATACAGTTTTTAAGAAGGGGAATAGCAATACAAACTCTGTCTTCGCCAAACTCAAATGTATATGGAACATCTTGAGCAATAGCACAACGTGCGATAATTCGTGAAAGTGGTATGAAACTAGCTGAACTTTCGTGAGTGTGGGTTGTCGCAGAGATTATCACAGAGTGGTGCAGATGATGTCTGTACGGGTGGTCTTCAAGCCACTTTACTTGTGCAAATATGTGAGCCTTAGTTGTAGACATCATAGATGTGTTTTCTCTGATAATTGCAGAATGACGAAAAACAGAAGTTAAAACTCCAACTCTCACTGGTGCCTCTCCATACTCATCAATAGATATTACACCTGGCCAATGTGCAATTATTGCTGCTGAGCGTTGTGAGTGTGATTGTGTAGTAATAAATTCTTCACCATTGTATACAATTTGTTTGCTTTCATAATAGAATCTTTCAAGATGTGAAATTTCATAATCAGGTTCAGGATAAAGCCGAGTGTACACTCCTTGTAAAAACGTCATGCTCAAGTCACTAGAGCATTTTTCTCTTACCGGTGGCAAAAGCCTGTGACATGACTGCTCTCTGCCATTGATTTGGCTGACTGGACAGGAGTAATACTGACTCTGATGTAAAATGTGTTGTATCTAGCATTGTTTGCTGTACTGTTGCAAAATCAGTGTCTGTAATTGGTTTCATTGTCTTTCGATAAATATCCTTGAAAAAATCACTGCTGCTCATTGTATTAAAGGTACTCAGTAACTGGAGATCAAGAAACTTGGTGAACATCTGCTTTTCTGGACCACTCCATGACAACTTTGTATTCTCCAAGATTCCATTATAACGTTCAAATGTAAATGCCCAAAAAGCTGAAAGTGGACCATAATCAAGCATATTTTCACATATATGGCAAGCCATATGCATGTTAGGAGTACAAAATTCCTTTCCATACAGTCTCTCAAACTGCTTGCAATACTGGATAAGGTGCTCATGAGCATTTTCTATATCCTGATGAGTAACAACAAGCTGACAAATGGCAGTGCAGGCTTTTACAAATATGAGCCAGCAGGAGTAATGTTGGGACGGTAAAGTTTCTTTCAATGCATACATTGAGAATATTAGAGTCCAATTTTTCCATTCTTCTACTGTAAAAGAACTAAATCCAGATCCAATCTTCCGGGGGATCCTGCCTATCTTTGGAGGGGGTACCATAGCATCAACTCTACTTTGTAGCAGGGCAAAGTCTGATGATTTTAATATTGAAAGTGATTTCCAGGTCTCAATTGTATGCTTAGCAAGGCCCAAAAATAAGTTATGCATAGGATCCACGACATGAAAACGCACTATATCAAAATAATGAAGTCTTAGTAGTTCAGTATAGCGAGCTCCATTTTCTATTTTATTGCGTTCTGTAGGTGTTGTAGCATTTTTAGAGAGGATACAATGTTGGTAATGTTCCATATGTGTTCGAACTCCCCAAGTACTGGATTCATAGCCCGAGTAGTCAGGCTTGCTTCCAAATGTGGTTGTTGGAAAACATTTCTTGCATTTTGAACATCCTTTAGTTGCATTCACACCTAAAAATCCACACAGCTTTCTGGTTGCTGGCAGATCACAAACAACACATGTCAGTAGAGCACGAACTCTTATTTTATTGGATGTGAAGTTTGGATGAGGAATGTCAACTCCATGAAAAAGTTGACGTAAATCATCAACTAACAAATCTAAATATGGGTTTATTGACTTAGGCTCCTTTGGGCCTGGTATTAAGCCAACCAGTATGATGTTACTTACTTTGAAACGCTCACTGCGGGGAAGATTTTGCACAACTAAATATATAGCTCCCACTGAGTATTGCGTTTCTTCATACGGATTGAACCAGTCCACATTTAGCGTAAGGCACAAATTTAAATTGCCAGCATCAGCTAAAAATGGAATTCCATTGACATGCTGAAAATCCTGCCACACTTTACCATCATAAATATCACAGAAAACACCACTTGGAATGCTACGGTTTCTCCACAATCCACAATAGTTTAAAAAGTTTTCATTTTGTAAGAGCCTTCCAATACCAGCAATTACACTCTGGTAGATAAATGTTTTGCATGGAACTAGCTTTGACTTACCACCTACACGAACCCACTTCATAAGGGGGGTGTTGCATTTCAACCTTCTTGAGCTTTGTGGATGCCGGGGAAACTCAACATAGTCACAATATTTTGATTGTTCCTGTCCATGCTCATTCACAATACATTTAGATAGTTCATAGAGTGCATGACACTTTGAGGACACTACAAACTCACACAGTAGCTCATGATTACTTTTGTTATGGATAAGCTTCCTCATGGTTTTCAGTGATTTTGGAATTATGCTGGATAGATGAATAAACATTGGGATCTGTGACATAATAGACACATAATTAAGAAGTCGTCTTAGGAATGTAAGTATTAATGCCATCGCCCGTTCAGATATTCTATAGGTCAGTTGTAAAAAGTTTACAAAAAGGATATGGTGTACAAGATACTAATCGCTTCTGGCTCAGCTCTGGCACTTTCACTCTCACTTTGTTCAGCCTCTTCAGCACTGCTATCTTCCCAAATTTCTTCTCCGGACTCTAGTAAAATACTAGGAGTACTGACCTCACTTTGATAGCTATTTTCTTCATTGCTTGAACCCTCCAAACTACTTCGTCTTTGTAGGATGAAATCTTGAGAATATTCGTACTCGTCATCTTCAGAGGAATCAAAACAAAAACTGGATTCCATCTCAGAATTATGGGAGGACAGACAAACAGAAGAATCACTGTCTAACTCAGCGGAATTGCTGCTACAGAGATGTTGAGGTTTCTTAGGGCATACTGACTGATTAACATGGCGATAATATGCCGCTGATGCAAAATATTGTTCACAAAAAGGACATTTCTTTCTATCTTCCATTTCGCTTTGATGCATACTATTGAAACTGAGCCACGCCTACTCTGCAGCTGACCGAGATGGTGTGACTTCGTGAGAGACTCGTGCACATGTTAGTAATTTTCGCAACCAGCTGGCTTCAGTAAGGCATTAAAGGCAGGAAAATGGACAAGTTGGAACGCACTAGGAGGTGGGCAGAGATGCAAAGATCTACAAACCGGCACCAGAAAAGCAGCCGAACCACCAATAGGAGAGCGAGTACTGGTACTACTGGTGTTGTTAGATCATTAAGCTTCCCCAACCAATCGCCAGCTGCAGCAGCACTAGCGATGACACAAAACGGTTTTTACCATAGTGGTGACGGTCTCAGTAGTCAACCTTCAATCAGGTACGTGTATATATACATGTAATCCCTATATAAACGCTCATAACCCGTATGTTTTAGAAGCGAAGACGATGACTTTCATTGGGAACCCGGGCAGCTGCTCCCGAACGCAAATCGTGCTCAACACGTGTCTGGTCTTATGCCAGCTACTCCCAGGTGAGTAAATGGTAGCTAAAGGATCTTCATCACACTGCTCTGCATTGTTTTCTAGAAATGATTTATATATTCCGAGTGAGCTAACGGAGATGCTAACCAACATGAAGCAGAGCCTTGATAAAGTGTCTGACAAGCTTACAGGTATCGATTCCCGCATGGAGAACTTTGAGGTGCAACAAAAGCTGCTGGAAGAAGAATTGAAGGATTTTAAGTCCACTGGCCAACCCAACCCAAAAAATCGAGAACGAATTGTTCCTCCTGCTTTAGTGGTAACTATACACTTCTCTGTAGTCTATACTTACTTACCTGTGCACATTTCTTACATATTTACCCAGAGTCAAGTGAGACAGATTCACAACTCATTGGATGAAGAAAAACAGTTCAAAGTGAATGAGCCGTAAGTGTGACGTTTGTGTTGCTCTATTTTTATGTGCAGCTATATATACAGGATAACCAGTCAGCATAACACATCTGTTATTGAAACAATAAGAAGTTCTGTGAAGGGAGACTATCCCAACGAGCTAATTAAAAGTATGTGATATTCCTTTAGTGTACATTATGTGAATTTTATAGTGTTTTCATTCAGAGGGATGCAAAAATTACAAAAAAAAACGATATGTGCCAGGAATAAAATTACTACTCCAGTGAAAAAGAAGAAGTATACTCGTTCTCTTAAACAAAGGGTAAGCTTTGTGTGCATAAATTTGTGAATACAAAAGTAACTTATGTTTTCTCTTCTGGCACAGTCATATGAGAGGAGGAAACGTGTAGTGCGGAAAGGCAAGGAGGCGCAATACTTTCTTGATATTAAAGCTGAGTATATGTCAGATGAGGAAAAGTGCAGTGATGGCACATATATACGGCACCCACCCATGTATCAATCAGTGAAGTTTGACAGTTTCCTTAAGAAATTGGATGAATGTGCAGAAAAATCGAAAAAAACAACATGCTAGTTTCCAACGAAGGGAAGGATCTCCTCATGATGTTCCAATTCCAGAAGGTATAAAGACTTGGATGCTTAATGATAAATACCGTCAAAGAATGGAAGACAACGAACATGAACTCAGTGCGAGTGACAATGAAAATGGATTAGATGGTGAAGAGAGTGATGAAGAGTCAGGATCAAGTTGTGAACTCTGAACTGTAGGATCAAGTTGTGAACTCTGAACTGTAGCTGCAGGTTCCAATATGCTGTATATACATGTTACTCTGTACACACCTGTTTTCATGTTGTAATATATTATGACTGCAAACAATTGCAAACCAACAATATATCTACGTTATAAGCGGTATAGACTATAATACAGGAGTGTGTTATAACCTGTTATAAACAATAGATTCCTCTGTAATAGGAATGTTATAGCAGGATATATCCATGATATAGGATGGTGCTTATGACTATGTTATAAGCCCAAGCCTAAAATAGATCTATAGCTTGTTATAGCCACATAAAATCTCCCGTTATCAGCTGGTTTATATCATAGATATTCGTAAGTTATTCCTCAGTTATAAGGCAGCAGATTTCAGTCATTTTACACAGTGCAAGGTTAGGGGGAGTAGGAATTTGATAGCTCTGAATTGAATTGTGGACAGTAACTACTACCCCACCACCTCTAGAGACTCTCTTTACGATACAACAAATAGTCAGAAGAGATAATTTCAAGATCAAAAATTGAACTACTTAACCAAGATTCAGTAATACAAAACACATTAAAATTGGAGGCATAAACAAAGGATTGGAAATTGGGTAGTGTATTAACAATACTACGGATGTTATATGCGCATATATGTAAGTTGGAGTCGGCAGATAGTCATTGAGAGGGCATTAGGTGGTTATTACTATTGAGGGGGGGAACTGTTAGGGGTTCAGAGGGGGAAGCATGGGAGTTGTCAAGGGCCAATTGTACTTCCTGGTTGCAGGTAGCTACATGGAATATTTAGTGAGTGTAAACTAAAGGAAATTGGGGAAAGAATAATATAGATGTGCAGGAATCTTAAAATAGCTGTTGAGGGGTATAAGTGGTTTGAAAACTCTGTGGGAATCGAAATTGTCAGAGAGGTGAGGGTGGGGTTGGCTTTTTAGTGCGAGAATGCCTGGTAGATGAGGTTGAGTTTATTACTGATGTGCATTATGAGGAGACTGTGTGGATGGAAGTAAGGGGTGGAAGGGGAAGTTCAGCCTTTCACATTGGGGGTGTGTATATGCCTACTGATTGTACGAATAGTGCTAGCATTGAAGGTTGTTACAAAAAGCTTAAAGATGATGTGCTTAGCTTTAAGGAAAAGGGAAGGGTGGTCTTACTTGGGCACTTTAATGCCAGGGTTGGTAAGTCTGTAGAAATGGATGATGGCATGTTTGGAGAGGAATGCTAGTGGTAATACACTGATTTCTTTCTTGAATGAGGTGGAGTTAGTGGTTTTTAATGGTATAAGCTTGGCAGTGGAGCCTGAATGGACTAGAGTTAGCCCTACTTTAAAACAGATATCTATAATACTATAACTGATGCTCAGCTTATGGCAGCTTATGGGAATGTACAGGTAGATAATACTGATATTGGATGTTGAGATCACTTTCTTCAGCTTATGGGAATGTACAGGTAGATAATACTGATATTGAATATTCAGACCACTTTCTTCTCTGGTTTAGTGGTAGAAGCTTGGCAGTGGAGCCTGAATGGACTAGAGCTAGGCCTACTTTAAAACAGATGTCTATAATAGTACAAGTAAATAAAAAATTTTGGAAATTTGAAAGGAAATATAGGGATTGCATAAAAAGGAAAGGAGACAAGATTGGGACACAGACATGTTATGTTATATCAACGTAACATTATGGGTACGTCGATATATCATAACATGTCTGTGTCCCAATCTTGTCTCCTTTCCTTTTTATGCAATCCCTATATTTCCTTTCAAATTTCCTAAATTTTTTATTTACTTGTCTCCTGGCATTTTTTTTCTGGACCTAGGTACATACATTTACACACACCTACCCCCACTAAGGCCCATTGTATCACAAACTGCCTCCATCCTCTCCCCCACAGCCCAATTTATTGACCACATCCTCCAACCTCTTGCACGCTCATATACAGACTACTTCCACAATTCCACTGCACTATCCATTATGCTCCAAAACCTTCATGTTCCAGACGATGCAATACTAGTAGCCATAGATGTAGAGAGCCTGTATCCATCTATGCCTAAACACAATATACCAGGAAATGCACCAACATCTCCATCTTCTCACTTTTGACCCCAATCTTATACACCTTCTACATGCAAATATCAACTATAACTACTTTACCTTTGACAACTTTATTTTTCAACAAATAAAGGGTACAGTAATGGGAGCAGTCTTCTCGCCCACTATAGGCAATATATTCATGTCTACCATTCTCCATGACTTTCTACACACACAGAAAACTGTACCACTCGTCACTAGACAAAATACTCTGGTTCGAGCACTAGACAAAATACTCTGGTTCGAGCACGACAACGACTTACTGCTGCCCAATTTGTAGACATAACCTTAACCCAGGACACCACCCCTCAAATGACTCACACAGAAACAGTAACACTTCCCTCCCTACTCTCAACACCCACAAGCATTAAACCCTGCAAACAACCTCGATGTCTCACCTGCCAGCTTCACCTCAATTGCTCCCCAACATTTAGGTCAAACCACCCCCGTCATCGTAACACATACTCAATTCACCAGTCGTTTTCCGGCTCATCTTGTATCTTATCATGCACTAAATGAAGAAAGCAATACGTTGGGTGCACAAGAACACAACTAAACACTCGAATAAATCACCACCGGACCAGTATTAACTGCAAGAAGTCAACATATGTACACAAACATTTCAACCTCCCAGATCACTCAATCACCAACCTGACAGTACAACCAATTGATACTCCAATCAACACTCACAATACACAAGTACTTTATGACTTAAAACAGTACTGGATAGCAACATTACACACACTCAATCCATATGGTCTCAACAGTAGTCCTGGCAATCGTATCACCTGAGATATACATGATTATATATCCACACAGTCTCTATTATCATTCTTATATAATGGTTAAAACAAACACAAAACAACTACAACAAAATAAGAAGCCCTCTGGTGTGGGGGTGCGGCCGTCCCCACAGTGGTGGGTCCCTGCCCCCACCACTGTGTTTTTTTTTATTACACACACACACACACACACACACACACACACACACACACACACACACACACACACACACACACACACACACACACACACACACACACTTTCTTCATTAACAGTCACAAAGGTAACAATAGTAATGTACCCGTTTATACTTACAATATTCCACACACTGAGATACACAATACATCCTTCCACCTAACCACATCCATCTGATTTAACACACATGTAGTAACATGGCATTCCATACACCACATGACACAAGTGCCTGTCCTATAAAACCTATACACCACCTTTTAGCCTTTAGTTTGTCAAAGAAACTGCAATACCAAGGTGCGTTCTGCATGGTTTAATATATGTATGCAATAAGCACAACTTGAAACCTATTGTGATTAACCATGACATAATTTACATGTCACGTGAGCTTCTAGGTGAAACTGCCGGACTCCTTGCTTTTGGGAGTGGTCCCTTGTTCCAGCAGTACCAGCAGCGACCTCTGACAATGGTGTCATTTTCACTGTACTTCACTGGGAAGTGAAGGAATGGAAGGTTAGTGGGTGGACCAGAGTGTCGATTGTGCCGCTTCTTGGATTGATAGTCCCCCACAAGACCCTTTGCCAACTCCAATCTGAACTCCTTGTAAGGTTGCTGTTTTGCACCAGAGTAGTGAGTGCGAAGAATGTGTGCATTAGCAACAGGCACCTCAAACAAAAACCAGAAAATGTATCTGTAAAACTTGCGACACTTCAGCCTTACGTGGTAGTACTGCCGCAACTGGTCATTCTTGTCGACCCCTCCCATGTAGCTGTTGTAGAGGGCCATTGCTGCTGGGCATGAAATATGTGTTCGATATCCATCCTGCTCACGTCTCTGGACAGTGTCAATCTGTTGACAGTGTCAATATGTTGAGTAGATTTTATTATTTTTATTTTATTCATAGAAAACACCATCACTGCACTCTTACCCACATTAGCCTTTAGTCTCCACCTGTTACAGTACCTATATACAACATCAATGAGCTTCTGTAGGCTTTCCCTTTTCTCACTAACACCTACAAAATCGTCAGCAAACAACATTCCTCCCATCCTCTTACCACTACTAATCTCTATCCCAAGCCCAGCATCTTCTACATCCTTTAATAAGCCATTTGTAAATACTGAAAATAAAATTGGGGATAAGCTACAGCCCTGTGCCACACCTTGCTCTACCCTAATGAGGCCGACTTCTCCCCTCTAACAATATGGCACTTCTAGATGTTTCGTACATGTTCTTAATTACACGCCACATCCTTCCCTTCAGACCCATATCCCATAGCTTTACCCACAAACCACCACACCACACAGTATCATAGGCTTTACGTACATCCATATGTCCCTCAAACTGCCTTGCACAATCTCATTCAATGAGTAAACATGAAACTTCTGTTAACTCTAAATCCAGCCTGACCTTCATGCAATACCCCTCCCTTACAACACTCAACCTCTGCAGTTCCCTGGATCCTCCCTATCCCCTTTGGTTAACAAAAAGGCCCTCTCTCCATTGCCTAGGGAGAGCTTCGTCATGCCAAACAACTGAAAATAACTGCTCTAACAAGCTAACTATTCCAGAACCACCATACTTTAGGAACTCACCCACTAACCCACCTGTCTTCTTATTCTTTAGTTTCCTAAGGCATTTGGCAATCTCGGCCTTTTCTATCCCCTTATCTGAAAAGGCATCCTCACATGACCCTGATATCCTACCACAAGCTTCTACTTTACTCTCAACCTCCTCTTTCCATCACTATCTACACTAACCCTACCCAAATGCTAATAATGCTTCTGTAACACCTCCATTGTAGTAGTTACAGACATTCCCTCAACACCCTTCAAGGAAGCAATACCTCTGGTCTTAGCCTTTGTTCTCCTACCAACAAATGCCCAAAAATCTTTCCTACTCCTATCAAAATTTACATTCACTTTCTCAACTATTTCCTTCCACACTGTAAGCTTCTTTTGCCTTACCAACGCCTTCACATCCTTACGCAATCTACAGTATTCATCCCATAGGTCCTCTCTACCCCTGATAACCTTGTAAACCTCTCGCCTCAGACTAATTTTATCCTTAAGCTCACTATTTCACCATCTAGTTGCTCTGCCACAAACAATCATTTTTTCCCTAACCTCATTTTTTGCTACCCTATTTACAACACACTCCCACTCATGCAAAACTCCACTCACTAACTGGTGTCCTTTAATGCCCTTTTGCACCTTATTTTTAATGCTCTCTGAAAAGCTGTGTACTTCAGCCTTTAATGCCTCCTGATATCTTACTCTTACCTCCTCATTTGTCTAATCTCCACCTTCTAATTACACGCTTCTCCTTTCTAGACCTGTTGGCTATCCTCCCTAATTCCATCCAGAGAAGAAAGTGATCTGAACATCCAATATCAATATTATCTACCGGTACATTCCCATAAGCTGCTGTAAGCTGAGCATCAGTTATCACACAGTATGGTAGTACTGTGCATATAGGGATTGCTATGGTCTATCCCCATTGAAAACCATATAAAAGCATTTTGTTCATTTTCACTTTCAATTTGAAGTTGATTTCACTTTTAATGATATCAAAGTTAAGAATGTCTGAAAAATAACCAGTATACAAAAATTGGTTGATCTGTGATGTAAGATATGCGTAATATCTCAAAAAGTGCTTTCCACATTTTTGCCATGTTCTTCATCTTCTTCTTGAAGAAGTGTACCTCAATAACCATAAAATCAATGAAATTGAATCTTTGCACGTGGAAATATATCATTACGTACTGGGGAATAGAGGTATAACGTTAACCCTTGTAGTTCTTGTACTACTGATCGTTATCTCACTCAGCACTGTATTATGAATGAGGATAACTAATGAGCAAAAATCAGCAACCATGGCAACCATCAACCTGGAAGTCAACATGTGTAGAGATACCATCGCTAATAGCAACATAACAAAAGTATTTGTTGTTAACCCTTGTGATTGTGAAGAGATATTATCGCTAATAGCAACATAACAAAATCATATGTTTTTAACCCTTGTGATTCTTGTAATACTGATGCTAACTAACACTGCTGTCAATGCGATACATGTACATGTATATTGGTGATTACGTAATTTCATTATGAATGTACGTGCATAGTACATACGTTGTACTTAAGCGTCATACAATAAAACGATTACATAATGAAACAAGACTCGTTAAAGACGTCATTACATCTGCCGCGCATGCGCATATGCTTAGCAACTAGCGCGTAGCAACTAGGTGCAGAGTGAACTGGCTGACAATGGAGAAACATGAGAAATGTGTTGACGATTTGTATATCAAGTAGCAACTTAGTACTATATAAGCAAAAGAAAGATGTGTTGACGAACTCTCACCGTCAGAACACGCGTACAGTGTGCCTCTACGGATATGTACTATACCACGGTAAGGTCCGTGGTGGAGAAACGGCACGCTATATTACCATGATAGTAATATATCACCAAGCCAAAGCGCCGGTAACTGATAGTACATAGTACATGAGGTTTGCTTATAGCTCTAGTATTCGTAAGTGTAAGCAGCCGCTTGCAACCAAACCACACCCTACCAATCACACATATAGTTGCTCAGAGTGGGTAATACTTGGCCAGACGTTTATCACACAGTACGGTAGTACTGTGTATATAGGGATTGCTATGGTCTATCCCCATTGAAAACCATATATAATGATATTCTTCATTTTTCACTTTCAATTTGAAGTTGATTTCACTTTTAATGGTATCGAGGTGAAGAATGCATGAAAAATAACCATGAAACAAAAATTGGTTGATCTGTGATGTAAGATGCGCAATATCACAAAAGTGCATTTCACATTTTTGGCCATGTTCTTCATCTTCCCCTTCTTCTTGAAGAAGCGTAACTCAATAACCATAAAATCAATGAAATTGAATCTTTGCATGTGGAGATGTATCAATACGTACTGGGGAATAGAGGTATAATTTTTTCGTAAACCCTTGTAGTTCATGTACTGCTGATCATTATCTCTCCCAGCAATGTATTATGAATGAGGATAACTAATGAGCAAAACTCAGCAACTATGGTAACCATCAACCTGAAAGTCAGCATGTGTAGAGATACCATCGCTAATAGCAACATAACAAAAGTATTTGTTGTTAACCCTTGTGATTCTTGTAATACTGATGTTGACACTCCTCTCAATGTAATACATGTACATATCACACAGTAGTACTGTGTATATAGGGATTACTATGGTCTATCCTCATTAAAACCAAATATAAGGTTTTTTCATCACTTTCACTTTCAGTTTGCTGCTTACTGGATTTCTGTTAACATAAATATGTAGAAATTAACTGTGATTATAAAATGGTAGATAAGGGGACAAAGTCTCTTTTGTAAATTGTTCACCTTCCGACACTACTTCTTCCACTTAAAAAAGCGCAACTCACTAATGGTAACACATTTAAACATGAAATTTAGTACAGTGATATAGTTCCACTGTGGGTATAGTGCATTATCATGTTAAATCAATGTACTTCTTTTAAAATAAACAAAAATAGTTTCAGGCCATGTATAATAGTGGAGGCCACACAATCCTATATCTGACTAATAAAAGCCCTGCTAAATGTGAAATTTTGTATGATAGTATAGTTTAATACCCCAATGATCAACGTTGTGATAAAATCTCTGTAAACAATGTAAATCTTGTAATAAAACAACAAATAGCCTCAGGCAAGCATTTCTGTCCACTAAATGTGGAAATTGGTATGATGGAAAAGCTTAATACCTGAATGATCAAAATTGTGATAAAATCTATGTAAACCATGTAAATCTTGTACAAAATAGCCTCAGGCAAGAATTACTGTATCTTACTAACAAAAGCTCTGCTATATATGGAAATTGGTGTAATGGTAAAGCTTAATACCCCAATGTGATAAAATCTATGTAAACCATGTAAATCTTGTACGAAATAGCCTCAGGCAAGCATTACTGTATCTCACTAACAAAAGCTCCACTAAATGTGGAAATAGGTGTGATGGTAAAGCTTAATACCTGAATGATCAACATTGTGATAAAATCTCTGTAAACCATGTAAATCTTGTACAAAATAGCCTCAGGCAAGAATTACTGTATCTTACTAACAAAAGCTCTGCTATATATGGAATTGGTGTGATGGTAAAGCTTAATACCCCAATGTGATAAAATCTATGTAAACCATGTAAATCTTGTACAAAATAGCCTCAGGCAAGCATTACGGTATCTCACTAACAAAAGCTCCACTAAATGTGGAAATTGGTGTGATGGTAAAGCTTAATACCCCAATGATCAACATTGTGATAAAATCTCTGAAAACCACGTAAATCTTGTACAAAATAGCCTCAGGCAAGCATTACTGTATCTCACTAACAAAAGCTCTGCTATATATGGAAATTGTTGTGATGGTAAAGCTTAATACCCCAATGTGATAAAATCTATGTAAACCATGTAAATCTTGTACAAAATAGCCTCAGGCAAGCATTACGGTATCTCACTAACAAAAGCTCCACTAAATGTGGAAATTGGTGTGATGGTAAAGCTTAATACCCCAATGATCAACATTGTGATAAAATCTCTGAAAACCACGTAAATCTTGTACAAAATAGCCTCAGGCAAGCATTACTGTATCTCACTAACAAAAGCTCTGCTATATATGGAAATTGTTGTGATGGTAAAGCAAGGTTTGCGGAGTTCTTCATTGAGATATTTGTACAGAAATTTACTGTAAGAAGTGAGTTGTGACTTGAAGGCAATTAGGATGGGTGATAGCTCTTTATGAATAGTGTCAGTACGGTAGTGTGTTGCTAGTCTAGGGTAGTGTGTTGCTAGTCTGTATGTATTGGTGTCAGTTAGGCGGACCATACACTGCTGAATATAGGTGTTCATCAGGACAATGCCCAAGTTTTTGTCTGCTGGTTTTATTGTGATGGTTTGTCTAGATTTGTGTAATTTATGAAGGGCTGTTATTTGTGGTCTAGAGAGGTTAGCAATGTGTTAGGGCAGTAGAGTATAGACAGGTTATCTGCAATTAGTTTTTGTATTGTCAAGGTAATCCTCTAGTAAGGTATGGCCAGAATATTGTTGTACTGGTGTGTCAGGGATGGTTAAGGGTAAGAATTTCATTGTTCTGTGTAGGTAGGATGTCGTAATTGGAGTGGTACCATGTTGTCTCTTTTTCGTGGGTAGTGCACGCAATATTTCAGTCGTAATGATTTTGCGAAGTCGTTAAAGTAAGGAAAGGTTAGTGATTGTACGTCTTCTGTTTTGATGTTGGGAGTTGGAGAGAAACTTAGGCCTTTGTCCAGTATTTGTATGTCATGTGGAGTCAGCTCAAAGGAACTTAAATTATGTATTTTTAAGTTGGATGTTTGTTTGAAGGGCGCTGGGACAAAAAAATTATGATAAAGGTGAAGGCAAGGTGGTGTAGAGTTTGGGGGTGGATATGGTTTCTTTTGTGGTGGTGGCTTCTTTTGTTTCTCCCTATCCTTGCAGCGTTCGGTAGGTAGACTGGGCGGAATGCATGCTGCAGCGTGAGATGTGGGTTCTGTTACTGTTTTCTGTTGTAGGGTGGATGTGGGTTCAGGGGCAGAGATATCTATCGAGAGGACACGTTGGAGGTCTGGGTGTATTATGTGGTGGGCAATGTTGTTCTCTGCTAAGAATTTTTGCTGTAAATTTTATTTATTTTATTTTATTTTATTTTAATGCTTCACAGTACATGAACATAAAATAAAGGAGAAAATGGTGACAGGCATACTTAGTACTATCATGTACTGACGGAACACCAACATAAGATGATGTCCTAGTTGGAAGAGTAATTAGTAACTACAGATAAAGGAGCACACTTAGCACAAGGGCAACAATAATGTAATGAACAGGGATTAGTACTTTGAAAATGAGATTTGAAGAAGTTGGTTCTTAATTGTAGGAATAGAATGATCAAGATTAATTGGAGGGAGAGAGTTCCAGAGTCGTGGGAGCCTGTTGAAATATAGATGGTTAGTAGTGTAACATACCATGTATGTGGCACGTGGGTTCACGTGCAGTAAAACAATAATTGGATTTTAGACAACACGTCTATTACATGGTGTCAGAGGTACATGGATAAACTACAACCCCCAGGGCCTCTAGCCCTTCAGGGCAACCTCTCTGAGAACTGGAGGAAATGGAAGCAACGTTTCGAGCTGTACTCAGCGGCAAGCGGGCTCAACGAAAAGGACGAGAAGATTCAATCAGCAACCCTGCTACATGTAATCGGAGAGGAAGCATTAGAAGTCTACAACACATTTTCGTGGAGCGCAGAGGGTGATGACCAAAAAGTAAGCAAGATCACAGAAAGGTTCGATGACTACTGCAACCCACGAAAAAACGTCACGTGGGAACGGCACGTGTTCAATACGCGAAACCAACAACCAAGCGAGACCATCGACCAATACGTCACTGACCTAAAGACAAAGGCAAAGTCGTGTGAATTCGGTGTCCTAACAGACAGCCTCATCAAAGATCGAATTGTATGTGGCATCACAGATGACCGAACTAGGAGCAGACTCCTCAGAGAACCAGACCTTACACTGCAAAAGGCATTAGATATATGTCGAGCAAATGAAGCAACAGCAACACAAATGAAACTACTGACCTCAGGTGGTGGGGCAAGTGCAGAAGCAAGTGGCATAGCAGACATTGACCTTCATACAGTGGAGAGAAGCAAAGCACAAACAAATAAGCAGTGTGGGAGATGTGGAAGCCGGCACACTTGGCAGCAGTCATGCCCTGCCATTGGTGCCGAATGTCGCAAGTGTGGACGAAAGAATCATTTTGCAAGAGCATGCCGCTCTAAGCCCAAGATCGACACCATCAAACAAGAACATTCCGAAGACGAAGATGACGATATGGTTATCGATACACTACAGAAGGCCGCACCCAAAACCAAGGAATGGCAAGCACCAGTCAAGATAAATGACAAAAAGGTACTGTTTAAAATCGATACTGGTGCACAATGCAATGTCATGTCCAAGAAAACCTACAATCATGTAAGCAAGGAAACACTACAGAAATCACGAACCAGGCTGGTAACATTTGGAGGCCATAAAATACAAGCCTGTGGCAAAATAACCCTAGCCTGTGAACATAAGGGCAGGTACACACCAGCTAGATTTGAAGTGGTGGAGCAGGACGTTCCAAGCATATTAGGACTGAAGACCTGCACAGAAATGAACCTAATTAAAAGGGTTGATAGCATTGCACATAAACCAAAAGACATGCTCGAAGAATACAAGGATGTTTTCACTGGTTTGGGGTGCATCGAAGGTGTCGTGCACCGTATCAAAGTTGACAGAAGCCACACTCCAGTCGTACACCCACCACGAAGGGTACCTGTAACTCTCAGATCAAAGGTGAAGAATGAACTGCAGCGCATGGAGCGCCTGGGTGTAGTAAAGAGAGTGCATGAGCCCACCGATTGGGTAAACAGCATGGTCATTGTCACAAAACCCAACGGCAAGCTTCGAATCTGCATTGACCCACGTGATTTGAACAAGGCCATCAAACGTGAATACTACCCCATGAAAACAATCGAAGAAGTCTCCACACGAATGCAAAATGCTAAAGTATTCTCAGTTTTAGATGCTAGTTCCGGATTTTGGCAGGTCAGATTAGATAAAAGCAGTGCCAAGCTATGCACCTTCAACACCCCATTTGGGAGGTACATGTTCAAAAGGCTCCCATTCGGGCTGTCATCAGCCCAAGATGTCTTCCAGGACATCATGTCCGAGATATTCAAGGACATTGAAGGAGTCGAGGTAATTGTGGACGAATTGCTCATATGGGGTGAGACCGAGAAACAACATGATATTCGCCTGAAGCAGGTTCTAGAACGTGCACGCCACCACAACCTCAAGCTCAACAAGGACAAAAGTCAAATCCGGTGTGGTGAAATAAACTACATTGGACACATTCTGAGCAAGGATGGTTTGAAAGCAGATCCCAGGAAAGTCGAAGCCATACAAAAAATGGACTCACCCAAAAACAAAGAAGAATTACAGAGATTTCTGGGCATGACCACATACTTGGGTAAATTTATTCCTAACATGTCACAAACAGCAGCACCACTTCGGTCTCTCCTAGAGAAGGATGTCGAATGGCACTGGGAGGAAGAACAGAACAAAAGCTTTGAAACTCTAAAGAAACAAGTCACAGAAGCTCCAATCCTACAATACTTCAGCCCAGACAAGCCTGTAAAGATCTCAGTTGATGCTAGCTCTAAAGGGATGGGAGCTGTACTTCTACAAGAAGAACATCCAGTTGCCTATGCATCAAAAGCTTTAACAAGCAGCCAGCAGAATTATGCTCAAATTGAAAAAGAAATGTTAGCTATAGTCTTTGGCTGTACCAAGTTCCATGACTACATATTTGGGCTACCGGATGTGGAGGTCGAGACCGACCACAAACCCCTCGAGATGATCCTGAAAAAAACCCTCCACCAGGCCCCTGCAAGGCTACAAAGGATGATTTTGACAATTCAAAGGTATCCTATCACAGTAAAGTACCGTCCAGGAAAGGAACTTATAATAGCAGACACCCTGTCCCGAGCATTCCTCCCGGATCACTCAGACAGTGTTCTATCTGACAGGTTTGAAATAAACATCATACATACATTACCAATATCGGAAAGGAAGCTCAAAGAATTCAAACAAGAGACGCTGCAAGATCCATCCCTACAACTTCTGAAATCCATCGTGGAAAATGGATGGCCACAAATGAAATCGGAAGTACCACCCTCCATAACCCCATATTGGAATTACCGTGACGAAATAACCACCCACGATGGAATTATGTTCAGAGGTGCCAAAGTCATTGTGCCAAGAAGCATGCAACGCGAGATGCTTCACAACATACACAGTTCCCATTTGGGAATGGAAAAGTGCAAGCACAGAGCAAGAGATGTCCTCTACTGGCCAGCTATGAGCAAACAGATTGAAGACTTCGTGTCAAAATGTCCAACATGCCACAAATACCAGAGAAAGAACACGAGAGAACCACTAATGTCACACCCAATTCCGAAACGACCGTGGGCAAGAGTTGGTGCTGATCTCTGTGAATTAAATGGACATACGTACCTAGTAGTAGTGGACTACTATTCTGGGTTCATTGAAATCGACGCACTGCAGACCACCACCAGTCAACGTGTCATTACCCATTGCAAATCACACTTTGCCCGCCATGGCATACCTGATGTTTTGATCACCGATAATGGACCCCAATTTTCAAGTGATGCATTCCGAGCATTCACACACGACTATCAAATAAAACATCACACGAGCAGCCCCCATTACCCACAGTCAAATGGCTTAGCAGAAAAAGCAGTACAGACAGTTAAAAACTTAATCAAGAAAGCTACCGATGAAGATGCCGACCCCTACCTGGCACTACTTGAATTTCGAAACACGCCAATAAATGATAAGTTGGGTTCCCCTGTGCAAAGGCTGATGGGAAGACGAACAAAAACACTTATACCGACCACTGAATACCTCCTATCCCCCAAAACAGTCAAGCCTATCATTGTCCAAGAAGAGATAAAACAACAGAGAATAAAACAAAAACATTACTATGATAAACATGCAAAATCGCTAAAAGAGTTAAACATTGGGGACAATGTATCCATACAAAGAGACAATAAGTGGATGCCGGCAATCATCACAGCCGCTTCAGGAACACCACGTTCATATATTGTCACAACACCTGATGGGCAGACATACCGAAGAAATAGGAGGCATATCATTAAAAACACATCAGAACAACCAACATACCTTGATGATGAAAGTAGTGAAAATGGAGATAATGTGGACATTGAAGACACCCCAAACTCAGAAACAGTTCCTTGTGATGAACCAACAGTGAGTTCGACTACGGAGACCGAACCTCCATCAACCACACAAGTCAGGCGATCATCTAGAGTGACCAAAAGACCTGATTGGTACAGTGAGACGTTAACTCTAAAGTCATAAATGTCACATGCACATTATATTACTATATAATTTGTGTAATACAGTAATATAACCGTATCCACGTACATGCATCGCATTATATGTTTGTGTATCACACTCAATACTACAACAAAGGAGATGTAACATACCATGTATGTGGCACGTGGGTTCACGTGCAGTAAAACAATAATTGGATTTTAGACAACACGTCTATTACAAGTAGCATTTGATTTAGAAAGGGAATGTCTCAGTTTCAGGTGAGTCGAAGACCTGGTATTACCTTCACAGAAATGAATGTAAGTTTGAAGAGGAAAGGTGTTAGAGGTATCAGGAACTTTGAGGCTACGAATGAAGAACATAATGTCATACAATTCAAGTTGCATAGCCAGAGGTAGAAGTCTAAGTGACAGTAGACGATGCTTGTAATCAGACTGGTAGTCATTCAAAATATACTTTGTAGAACGTCGCTGAATTCCTTCTAGCAACATGAAGTCCTTGATAAGATGTGGCCTCCATATCTGTGAGCCGTAGGTAAGTTGAGATCGAACTAGAAGGAGATAGAGTCTTTTTAGCTCTAATATCAAGACTAGAGGAAAATGAACGCCGAATGAGACTAAGCACTTTGTATGCTCGAGAGTTAATGAGCATAAGATGGTTGCTCCATTTCAGGTCACTTGACACTAAAATTCCAAGATCTCGATGGCAGTTGAAAACTTGAATTGTAGTATTGTTAATGGTATAGTCAAAAAGGACACGAGGAAGTTTGGAACAGAATCTGAGTACAACACATTTGTTTTCATTGAAGTGCAGATTCCACCGTAAGCTCCAAATAGACAGGCGAGAAAGGTCATCTTGGACTGAATGCCAGTCAGAGGAGGAAGATATTTTCTTGAGACATTTAGCATCATCTGCAAATAGGAATACATGGGAGTGTTTGATAGAAGATGGAATATCAATGACAAAAATTAAGAACAGCAGAGGACCCAAAATACTTCCTTGTGGCACTCTAGAGATCACGGGGAGAGGGTCAGAAATGCATTGGTTCAGTCTAACGTGTTGAGAACGGCAGGAAAGATAGGCCTGAAACCATTTCCACATATTTCCAGTTATTCTAAATGACCAGAGTTTAACTAGAAGTTCATTATGTGAAACACTGTCAAATGCTTTCTTGAAGTCAAGATATATAACATCGGCTTGAGAGTTAGAGGCTAGAGAGTCCTGAATGAAACTTAGGAAGATCAGTAACTGTTGTGTTAAGGAGTGCTTAGGGCGGAACCCAAACTGTGATGGAGAAATTGAAGCAGAGACAAAATCGATAATTTTTTGTAGATAAGAACTTTTGAAAGAGTACAAAGGAGTGAAATAGGTCGATAGTTGCAGACAAATGACTTATCACCAGACTTAAAAACTGGTACAATAAGGTGAGTTCGCCAATCGGAAGGCAGATAATGCTGAGAGAGACTTAACAAAAATAGGTGATGGAGGGGTTTGTAAAGAGCAAGAGCACAGTGTTTAAGAACCTTTGGACCAATTCCATCAAATCCCATGGCTTTTGATGCATCCAGGGTAGACAGAATCTCAAACACATCCAATTCAGAAATGCCAATATCAGATAGTGAATTAGCAGGAACTGACAACTCTTCCAATGGAGGAATTTGGAATTCACTGTGGGTGAATACCGAATGAAAAAAGGTATTGAACAGGGAAACTTTGTCACAATCATTAGAACCAGTAGAGGAATCCAGAAAGACAATTGGTGGCACAGAAGTAGTGGAAGAAAGGCTTTTAATATAACTGAAAATTTTGGAGGAGGATTGTGATGTGCGATAGTGGTAGGGGATGCATCTATTGTTGCAAGATAATGTTCAGTGTGGGAGACAATGGACCTTAACCTAACTCCGAAGTGATGGTGTTGTAAGGAATGACTTGGTTCAGGTGTTCAAAGAAAACATGATGGTACTTCTGTTTAAAGTCAGCTGTGAGGGAAGGGTTGTCAGCAGAAATGCTGAGGAAGGATGAAGGTAGGTATTGCTTGGGAATTGTCTTGTAGTTCCTGATGTTGTGTTGAATGGTTAGGGTGGTGTCTAACCGTTGTTTGGTGGCTAGATAAGCCTGGTACTCCTTGGACTGTTTCTTGAGGGTAATTTCAACCACAGTGGTCATATTATAACTGGGGGTAAGCAATTGGTATATGAGGCATTACTGTAGATATGATGTAGTAGGACAGGCTAATAGTCCGTTAGGTTTAATTGTCTAGGGGTGGATGTCTGTGGGTGTTAATGGGTGATAGGAGGGTAACTGGTGGGAGGGTAACTGGTTTTGTGATAAGGGGAAATGTAAGTGGGTTCACAGGTGGGGCTAGTTACCACAAAACCTCAAACACTTTGATAGGGGTCTGCAGGTGTTGTCCTATGACTTATTGTGGGGGCTTAGGAGGATGGTGGCCCATGGAGAGACGGTGTGTATATAGTATATAGAGAGAGATGACAAGAAACTAAGAAAATTGACTTCCACCAGGGAGCCACTTGTAAGAAAGTAACCCCACCCTGAACAGAGCTGTCGACACTGGGTACTCGACTGGGGATTTACAACCTGGCCATGTTGTGCCACTACAGCACTAGGCCCCGCACTCAGAGAGCATGTGTGTGTTTGTTATGTGGGTGAAAATAAGAAAGAGAGGGAAACTCCTCAGAGGCCGGTAAAGTGAAATCAAATCTCTCTACCCAAAACATACAATCTCAACCCTATTGCAGGTGATGAGACATCAGGAGATGAAGTTGGAGAGCGACCAAGAAGGAAGCTGTGAGTGCACTGCCTCATTTTTCACTGGTACATATATTACAGGGCCTTGACTGAGCAGGAGACCCTCACTGCTGGCCCCCTTGGCCAAACCCGCCTTCCACAGCAGGAAGCCGTGGAGATGGGCCCTCCAAAGGGCAGAGTGGTGAACCGTCCTACGTGTAACTTGGATTGGCATTTACGTCATCACATGGTGTAAGCACAGAGCCCGGATGGATGGCTTGCTAGGGGCCCGGATGGATGGTCAGTGGGTTGTGTGACTTCTCTAAGTAGGGCTAGGGTTAGGGCTAGGGCTAGCGGCTAGGGCTTATAGGCGCTTATATTGCATTACGCCGTGCAAAACATCTTAAAAACGCGCTTACACGTTACACGTAGAACCTGCCAGAAACAGAGAGATAGCTTCTTGGAGGATGACAGAGTGAAGAGAAGGGGTAGTGGAAGAAGGGGAAGGGGAAGGGGAAGGAGAGGAACAGAGAGGAAGTCATGGCAAGAAATAGTGACAGGCGGGAGAGCTACATGGAGGAAGAGAGTGCAGAGATGGAAGGTGATGAGGGGAGATGGGGAAAGAAGAGGAAAAAAAAGCCCAGAACCTGGACAAGCAGCTCCCACTCCTAAAAGGAAGGCCTTCAAGAAAGAAGAGGAGGAGATTATACCCAACTTTTTCAGACAACATATCAAGAGGCGATAATTCCCCACTGCTGTGGAAGCAAAGGAATTTCTGGAGCTCTTGGCAATGGATCTGTCACCTAAAGACATCTTTGACAAATGTAGAAACCTTGCAGGCAGGTCCTAAGCTCAGGTGACGTCACATGTCTTACGCACTGTCTCAGATAATGATTTATACCTACCTTACCCTCCCTCCCTGTCACAACATTGGTTTTCGTTCAGATCATTATAGTTGCAAAATGCATGTGCAACTGGTGAACGTGTGTAGCGGGTTTTAGTGCATGCAGAATATTTCTGGTTGGTTGTCCAATTCTGAGTTCGACGTATCATTCATGTACACACTGACTGGCCTCATATACAACAGCAAAGAGTATGTAGATCTAAGTGTCCCACTTTAAAGAGTAGGTAGTACATGCAGCCCCCCTAGCCCTCAGATGAGTTCCTCTATCATCTTGCAACATGTACAGTACTTGCACTTAGAAATACTGCGGATAATCCAACTACTCAGGCCACACTGTCTTTGATGTCTTGCCTTCAGCATCCTCGTCCTCTGGGGTAGGAAGAAATCCTGACCATTTTCTGGCCCACAAGAGTATCACCTCGCAGATAATCAACACTACTCAGGCCGTGTAAATCCTCCAAAATCTGTCCTCTGGGGCATGGCATCACATCCCTAATTTGTAGGGCAAGACAGAACCCTGAAACATATATCAACAATGTCCTCTAACACTCGAATTAACTTTTCTGCCCTACACCGCTGTTGATCACATGTCCTGGACAATCCTAGCCCTAGGGCATGGCATATTCCAATATTGCATCCTCAAGACTAATTGTTGGCTCAAAATAATACTCGCAAATGAATATACGATCATACACTACTCATCCTACTTGAATCCACACTGATATCGGATGTACATGTCCTCTATAACCTGTTGTCAAGGGCATGGCACATTGCATCCTCTAGGGCAAGATGTAAATTCTCACACATTGAGAGGCTCAGAATAATCACACACCACTCGGCCAGCAGGAATCCCTGATGTCCTCCACATCTGTCCTCTAGACGATGGCATTCTCTTGCATTGTGTCCTCTGGGGCAAGATAGAGTTTTCTGCCCTACAACAATACCCATGTGTGGAGAGGCTCTACATCATTGTACTGTACTCAGGCCATGTTAATCCACACTGTCCGTGATGTCCTTTCAGGTGTGTCCAGTAATATCCTCCCAGATGTGTCCTCTGGGGCACAGCATTGCCCCAAAAAATTTTTGCTATTATAAAACTGAGGGAGTAGTGGCTCAGGATAATGTTATAGAAGTCAAACCATCATTTTTGCCATTGTCCTCCTCAAGTCCTCTAACCAAGTGTCCTCTGGGGCAAAATTGTCATATAGGAGGACAAGGTTACCATTTCGCCCCAATTATGTTCCCTAAAGCAGGGAAGTAGTTTCAAAAGGTTCCCAAGGATGTAAAAACTATTGCTTCAGAAGTCTGTTGTGCTATGCAGTAGAGGACAGTGGAGGACATGTCCAGTGCCAAAAATATGTCCTCCAAATGTCCTCTGATGCATTTTTAAAAATGTATTATTGAGAAAGGAACAATTTTTCTGAGGCTTTATCATGCCGCAAAGTGTAGTATCATTCAGATTTTTAAAAACCCAGAGGTCAAAACTGTCCTCTAAACACATTATTGCAAAAAGGTATAAAGAAGAAAGTACAGGCATATGCAATTCAAAAATATAATAAGAAACAGGGAGAGAGAATGAAACATTGTGAAAAGGGGCACCCTAGGGCAACTCTTGTAAAGTTCAGAGCAGAAAATGCAGGTTAGGGCTACATAGTACACTTCAGGCCAGATGCAGCAATATAGCAATAATGAAGAAGAAAGGGATCAACAGGTTGGCAAATAGGAGGACAAAAGAGGACAAAATCATTCCTCAGCCCAGGGGACAATGAGGATGTCCTCCTCCCTATATTTCATGAAGAGAAGTGTTTAAAAGAAATCATAGGCCATACATCCCAGACCAAAGAATGTAACAAAGGATTTTGCCCCAGAGGACCCAGGCTTAGGGCAACATCAAAAAAGGAAATAGAAGCAAAGAAAAAGGGCTAGGGCTAGTTAGTATAAACACAGATGTACCGCATATTCAACATCAGAATCATTTTCTATGGATGTCAGTAACATTTAAAGCCATTCCCAAAAAGAGAATTTGCGAGTCCTTGTCCTCCCATTTTGGGCAGACTATACCTTCAATACCAAAATAGCTACACAACTAAATCCATCAGAATTGGATACGCCTATCCTTTCTCACAAACCTAACCATGTAATGTATACATTATACAGCCTTACCCATCACATGCACACGCCACAATTTGCACAAGTACCTTTCCAATGGCTGTAGTCACTAAGGGAGCGTATCTGCCTAGAAATTATATCTGGGGGCTTGATAACAAGAAGCCTTTTGTCCCAAAGCGTAATCTACCTACCCAAAAACATGAACATGAACTAATATGAAACTTCTTTACAATAAAGTACAACAAATCTCAAGGACTCATAGTGTAGAAAGTTACCTTAGAACGAATACTGTAATCATTCTGGGCATGTTCTACTCCAAACCAGTAAGTGAGTTGACAAAGTGTAACCCCCAGATCTGCTGCTGCTGGTTGTCCACTACAAATCCCTTAGCCATGGAAAGTGAAGAAGAAATATAGATGCCACTTTAATCCCACAAACATAATGCATCAAAAAAGAATACAATACACATATGAGAGTACACATAGAACTTGCACAGGTACAGGACTAACATTTATGGTGTCCATGCTGTATAACACATATATAAACATGTTACATACCGCTTCACGACCTTCTGCTGCCTCCCTTGCATTTTGTATAATAGACTGGTGTGTGTGCAAATTATGTGCTCCTGGGACCCAGTCACAAACACATGGGCATGAAAGGCAAAGAGTACCTGGGTTTTCACAGTATATACACCCATTAAATTGCTTCATGTTTGCATACAAACTTCTGGCAGGTAAATCCACTGAGCACATAAGCAAGGTTGTAGGTATTGTGATGCACCCAGATGCTGTTTTAATGTGTAATCCTAGAAAGAACGAAGCAGTTCCCATTGCATACAATTCACATTTCTAACTATAATTACCATTTCTAAAATTATCATTTATTAATGGCCAGAGCAACGTAGTCATACTTGGTTTGTCTTCACTGAACCAGAGAGCAGCGAGCACCATGTGTTTCCTGGAGAATCTACAGGGTATGTGGAGCAGGTTACCTTCATCAGGTTTTAGTGTGAATAGCAAACATATGCATTAACCACAGTTGTGGGCAAGATGTGCAAAAATGCAATTGGTGTATAAGGACGCTTATCAGAATATGGAGGGTGAGCTTCAGCCTACACAAACTTGCAAATCACACACATCAAAAAATGTATGTGGGAACAAACCAAGGCAACTATGTATACAGCTTGCCACACACACACACATGCACATAAAATGCATGTCAAGATGTTCTAAAATCAAATTGGAGTGAAAAAGCAACTGTATATATAGTAGTACCCCAAAACCCAACTGTTCCAAACCTGCAAATCAAGGGCTCACAACACAATGTACTATCTAAAATAATTACACTATAAATAACCAGCACAAACATCAGTACACTCAGAATTGATGTTGCAAATATGCACTGACAACACATGCAAAAATGTAGGTGAGAACTGACTGATACACAGAAAGCACTCATGTAACTGCAGATAGATTAAACATTAGTACACAAAGGAGGCTCTGCAGTTTGGGCATATATTTGTTAATGTTCGCCGTGAGAAACAGGTGTGAAAATGCAATTGGTATATAATAATGCTTCATCAGAACTATTATGAGGGTGTACACAAACTTGCAATTCACACACACCAAAAAATATAGAACTTGCCACACAGACAGACACAACACACACAATGTCTAGAGGCTCTGAAATGGAATTGGTGTAAAAAAGCAACTGATACCTTGCATGACTTTATCTAAACTCTAGTACCACAAAACCTAACCGGCACAAACCTGCAAAGCAAGGGCTCACAACACAACATACAGAGCCTTGGAGGGAACTAGCTAACATAAAGTAGGCAGTAGCACTATAGGTAACCAGCACAAACACCTGTACACACAGAGGGCTCCACAACATTTATTTTGCAAATGTGTACTGACAACACATCCAAAAATGAGAACCGCAGCTACCATGCCAACTGATACACAGAAAGAATACAATCTTAATCATGTAACTGCATATAGGTAGGTTACACAAACATATGCATGTATATAACTAAATTGTTAATGTCAGCTGTGAGCAAAGAGGTGTGAAAATGCAATTGGTGTGTTAAGAATATTATTATTATTTATGCTCCAACAGAAGATGGAGGGTGGGCTTTTTGCCTACACAAGCTTGCAAATCACACGCATCCAAAAATATAGAACTTGCCACACAGACAAACACAACACACACAACATCAAAATCGAATGCATGGTGTGTAAAAGCAACTGGTGCCTACCGCAACTTTATCTAAACTCCAGAGTAGCCAAAACCTAACCAGCACAAACCTGCAAATCACAGGCTCACAACATGCTCTTGGAGGGAATTATATAGGCAACATAAACTAGGCAATAGCTAATTAATTACACTATAGGTAACCAGCACAAACACCATGGCTCCACAACATTTATTTTGCACTGACAAAACACATCCGAAATGTAAGTGAGAACTGGCAGCCACCAACTGATACACAGAAAGCATACAATCCTCATCATATAAATGCAAGCTGTGAGCAAAGGGGTGTGAAAATGCAATTGTTGTATAAGGATATGGAGGGTGGGCTTTTGCCTACACAAACTTGCAAACCACACACATCCAAATATAGAACTCCTGGGCTCACAACACAACATACAAAGCCCTTGGAGGGAACTAGCCAACATAAAATAGGTAATAGCTATAGTTTCACTATAGGTAACCAGCACAAACATCAGTACACACAGAGGGCTCCACAATATTTATTTTGCGAATATGTACTGACAACAAATCCCAAAATGTAGATGAGAACTGCAGCTAACTGAGCATACAATCCAGACAAAGGAGGCTCTGCTGCAGCAGTTTAGGCCTATGTAACAAAATCGGGGTGAAATGCTATGTGTGAGAAGCACCACAGACTCCACAAGCGTGGACGAGGAATGGAGTAGTTCTGAGAGCTTAGACTCCTCAAGTGACGACACTGATGCAGAGGCAGAGAACCTGGGGGGCAGGGGGGGCTTCAGCCCCCCACTTTTTCATAAGGTTGTCATGAAGAATGTATTAAATACTAATAGCTTATGCCGGATATATTCAGAATGAATGATAAATATCTCCCAACTTCAACACCGAGCCCCCCCACTTTTGACATGCTGTCTCTGCCTCTGTGATGCTGAGATCTCAATATTCGAACGCGATTATCAAATGGCAACTTCTCTGGAGCTCTACAGCGGCGGGCAAATCACAGTTGTTCACAGTCTTTTGCTACTTTTACTGTTTCTATCTTGTTCATGCCCTCTCCAAATGAGCATTTGAAGACCTGCTTAAGTTGGTGTTGCAGCATATGCCTGAAACTGCCCATTCTTTTATACCACAGACTGTGTATTTACTAAAGAAAATGTTCGTTACTTTCCCTCATGTCACTGGTGTGAAGATTGCGTACTGCTCCAGTTGTCAATCTCTTGGGTGAAAGCAGTACATGTGGATGGGAAGCGTGTGTGTGTATATCTTCAGCTATCACTTCACTTATGTTCCAGTTGTACAGCAATTAAAGGCCAAGTTGGAGGATGGCAGTGAGTCTTCAAATTTGGTAGTTTTGAGGCATGCATTGTATCACATTTGTATAGTATTAATAGTGATCGCCTGAGGATAGATACTCAAAAGCAATTATTCAATCGGAAATGGGAAACTGAGCCTCGTAGAGGTAGACAAAGGAAAGCATGGGGTAGCTAGAGTGGTTGATGAACTCCTTGTGCCCTTAGATCAGGAGCACGTGGCTTGAATGAAGAGCTAGGCAGGCATGGAAGTAGAGAAGGCAAATCGGAGTGTGTCTTGTGTGGTGCCGAGTGTGAGAGTGTAGTTCATGTGATGTGGGAGTGTTCAGCTTGAAAAGGCAACATCTGTGTTCCAGAGTTTGAGCCATTACATATCTTAGGGTTAATGGGCATACCATCCCTACAGATAAAATCTACCAACTCTGTGAAACTACATATGACATAATTTTGCTGATACATGACAATTGTACTAAGCGGTTTAGTTGAAGCGCTGCAACAAATGTGACCACTGATGTGTATGATGGAGTAGAATACAAGAAGAATATGCACCTCGGTGAAGTTAACAACATCTCATTTATTGTAAATACTGATGGCGTGGCAATATTTCGATCTTCTAATATATCATTGTGGCTTGTGTGGTTTGTTGTGAATGAGTTGGCACCAGCTGAAAGGTATGTATGTAAAACTTAACTTGTAGGTTAAGTACTTCATGAAGGAAGTGTTGGGCATGGATAAATTTTATATTGTGTGCTCCACAGACCAGTTGTACTGACCATCCTGAAGTACTTTAGTCAACACATTGAAAGCAGGGAGATCAGTTACTGGCAATGAGTGCGTAGCACTATCACATTCATGTTCTGCAGGCAATATCGAGTGCATACCGCTATCACCTTCAGGTTCTGCAGGCAATGTCGAGTGTGTACAGCTGTCACTTTCAGATTCTGAGTCTGTCTCTGACTCTGAGAGCACATCTTTCAATCCCTTTGCAGTGCTTGGTCTTGCACTTCAGTGAGTTCATTGATGGCTTTTTCGTATGCTATGTGCTGCCTCAATAGTCTTATATTCGTTTGCTTCTTTCTATCAAATCGGAAGTGTTGTCTGCTCACGAAGATTATATGACATTCCAGATGACTTGAACACAGAATAGCGGATCAGCTCTCTTTCTCTGTCTGACTGTGCTAATCCCGGCAAACTCTTATTTGCTTTTCTATCCAGGCCAATGGCAGAGGAAGGACTGTCTGCTTAAAAAAGTGCTTGTGAGAAATGAGCAAAGTGGATGTAGTCAACATGTGGTACATATTCAATCAAGAACCAGGCAGCCTTTCCACTCTCTGGAGTTCCAACACATATTGATGCAAGAGGTATCTGCAATAGACAACTAATTGCAATATCAGGTTTATATCTCCGGTCAGGAAAGGCCAACCTGAACCTGTTCTGCAGGCATGCAATAGCCTCCCTCTGCAACACGAACTGCAACCAAAAGCATTGCTGAGCACCTAGAGCATGGTTGCTTGTGCTGATTTTGGTAGTTAGCTTTATGTGCCATAACATACTCCTTTAGTGATAAACCACGAAAAGGCTAACATAACTAATTTCTGCTCACGAAGATTATACCGGTTATGAAGGAGAGGAGTGACTGCAATCCTGACCTGGAAGAGAGAAACCATGGCTGAGTGAGTGAGAAGAGCAGTCACGAGTGGGACTGCTAGGAGAGGAAACACTGAGAGACTTGGTCAAGAAAGAGTCTTGCTCATTCGTACACACAACCGGGTAGGGGAAGATGTATTCCTTGCATTGAGGGAAGAATGACTTCGGGGTACAGGACTGCCACTCCTAGAGCAATTAGGAGAGGGGGAGCCACTATGAAACTGAGAAGAGCATCCCTGAGCAAAGGGACTGTGACTCCAACAGGGATTGGGAGTGGTAGACCGACTGTAAGTTGGAGATAATGAGGGCCTGTGCAGTGGTGAAAGGAGTTTTAGCATGGATCTGACTTGGACGTGCTGAGTAGCGAGGACCTGGTGAAGGGGACAGAGGTGAAACAAAGCTACTGGTGTGTGAAGGAGGAGACAATATTCCACTAACTGGAGTATCACATCTACTGCTTGGGGTTGATCCAGCATAATCAGAAGACTGATAATCTAACTTTCTAGATTCTCCATGTTTAGCACGCTTTCCCTTTCTCTCAAAAAGATGTTTCTCTGCAGCAAGTTCATTCTTCTTATTCCTCAGTGCCATCATTTCCTCAGTTAACTGCTCACATGTTCTGTAGTTCTTTGCAGCCTCTGCTTGAGAAAGACGCTTCTCCTTAAACTGTAATATTCAGGCAATATCCCTTGCTTCTTCTTCTATGGCTGTTAACTTACTTTTTCTGGCTTCCTTATCATATTTTGGTCGTTTGGATGTCCCATGATCCACACTCCCATAAAATTTGGATCTTGAGCGACCTTTCTTAAAGGAATAGGTCTCTGCTGCCTTTTCTCTTGCTTTCTGAAGCAGTTCGCCCCGATTACTCAGCAGGCTTAACGTAGGCAAAAGGGGGCATAGCCGTGATGCTCCACCCGATTCGCGTCATCAAAACTGCTTATAAGTAGTGTTGTGGTCAGCCGTTTAGCTGCACATTATGTAGTATGACTATTGACTATCTCTTTTTTAAGGGAATATACATGTATAGCTGAGGCTGCAGTAATATTCCCTACGATCGCTATTGGTGGCGCGGAGCAGGAGCTCACAAAATGAGCAAGAGAAGGACATGTCTGACTGCTAAGTCTTACTCTCTTCCTTATCTAGATGTTTCTCCATCAAAGAAACGCTCATTACGTCGAAGAACGCTCTCTACTAGCCCGAAAAGTTCTTCACCTGTAGTTTCACCACCTGAAAGTAATTCATTGCCAGAACAGACTAACACAGAGGGAACCAACAGTGAAGAATCTCCTTGTGATGATGATCCTCTTTGGTTTGACTTCACTGAAAAACAAATGCCGTCCTACTCTGAGCGACAACAAAGGTCCGCTGACCACTGGTCTGAAATTCGAGTGTCTTCTTCATGCTGCCGTAGAAACGTATGGTTTTCCATATTCTGGAGTTAATTGTATTCTATGTGATCATACTGCTACTGCTGTGTGCTACGATTGTGGGCCTTGGGCATATTTCTGTGATGGCAAGATTCCATTCAAAAAGTATCAACATTTTTCATATTCCACAAATTTGCAAGGTATTATACATTGTAGATTACCTATATTAAATAGAAATGAACTTTACTTGAGCCGTATGCTTTCCAGCAGCAGCGCTGCCTTCCTATGAGGACCCACCCTTGCTCTGAGCTACATCTGCACACTAAAGAAGTAGTGTGTGTTGATGGAAAAGGTAATGTTTATTTAGTCATACATGAACTGCATGGAATTATTCTTCCACTATTTAGGTTTCCAGCATCTTGTTAGTGTAGAGTTTTGCACCTGTGAGCCTGAAGTAGTTACTCTTGTTCAGAACAACTTATAGCCAGCAACACCAAGAAGTCCAACACTTGCATTTCATCATGACCTTCTACTGTTGTTGGAATCTCTTGTTATGGAAGGTTGTATTGGTGTCAATGCATTTTGTCGTGCATTGGATCTTAGGTGAGGAAAGATCATTAGCCCCCAGGTATTTTGCATTCTATAGTACTGTTTGACAAGTTGGCGTGTGTTAGTACTAGCTTGTTTAGCTATTTCAATTAAATGCAGTTTCGAAAGGTGTATCCAGTGATAATTGAAGCCTTCGAAGAATTTCGGTAACTATGATCATTATAACTAGTATAAAACTATATATCAACTACGTTACTTTGATAGATTGAGTCACTAGGGTTTATATCACCTGATTTAGATAACACAACCATTTGCCCAGCTTGTCCTATGGTTGGTGTGGTTTTGACAATATTAATTACAAGCCATAATTTTTCCAGGATGGTAACAAGATTTTGTCAGTAGATGCTGTGTTTGGTCTCTGCCGAAAAACGTCATCTGGTGCAAGTGTTAGACCACCATTGTTCTCTGATTTGATTTTTGACCCTCAAGATAGAGTGGACCAGTTTGTTTCTAACTATGACTCAAGCTCTCATGTTATGGACAAGGTAGGACAAGTTTGTTGATCTGATCGTTCAGTAACTGAGTCTTTGCCTGCTAAGGATGTCATGAGTTCTTAGGTGGGGATACTCTTTGCTCTAAGTCTCGCTATGCTGCCCTGGATGAGACTGCTGTCTTTGGTAGCATATGCCGTCATGAGTACCCTCAACGTTTCTTCAGCATGAAACATGGGGAAAGGTTTTGCTTTATACAAATATTTTGTGAATTTTTTTACCAATACTGGTTAGCATACCCTGTATACATGCTTCAGAAGTTGAAGCAACTGAACGACAATCATCAAATTTACTTTTTGTATGATATTGCTTGCCTTCTGGAGACACATCTAAAAGTAAGCTGTTGTTCTATGACATCAATTTCATTGACATACAACAAATGTGCAATATACAGAACCGTAGTTGAACTGATCTACTTCAGAATAGAACTTTAGGAGTTCCTATTTTCCATGTGTATGGTTACTGTGCATTTTGTCAGGTAAGCATTTTATATGTATATGCACAGGTTTAATTATCCAGCCAGTGTACTCACCGCGAGCAATCAGTGGATGTGGATTAACTGATGGAGAAGCCATGGAGAAGCTCTGGTCTTACCTGTGAAGGTTTGCAAAGTCCACCAAGGAGATGCGACCATCTCACCGAATTGATGTACTCACTTCTGCTCTCTCTCACTTAAGGTAGGCAGAAAGGGGCGTGGTCGGTGTTGCGCGAATTCGCGCGAAAAGGCGCTAGATCGATTGCCTATCGGCCGCTGATTAGCGCGATGCAATTATAGTTGCAAGATCTGCAGCCGGGAGGGAGTTATACAATTTTGTATTTCGCGCCAGTTACGCCTATTTTGCAAGCTGCGCATGCGTAGTAATGACGTTTGGGGTTAAAGGTCATAGAAACAAAAAGGCCAAAAGGTCATACGTTACTATTAGTTTAGCATAGCCTCGCGTGTACACTTCGCATTTATGCTATAATAGCAGGGGTTCCCCTGTTTAGAATACCCACGAGGCGATCACGTGATGACGTGAATTTGCACTGGTGCAACTGGACGCGCTGGCTCTCCAGTAACCTGGAGGAAGCAGCAAGCGGCTTGTTAAACCTGGAAAGTACTTGGTCAAGTCGCTGGGCCTTCATCACGTGAATTGGTGATTTCATTGGAGCGAGCCTGGTTGCTGTAGTAGGACAGACCAAAAAGCAGGTGAGCTATCATACCTTCTTTTGTTGCGCATACTGCTAGGCTGTGCCGTACATGTATTGCCTGTCATAGGGGAGTGCAGTTATGATGTAATCCCTCGGGCCTGCGGCCCTCGGGCTGTACATCATAACTGTGCCAACATATCCTGTGTGGCACTCGGGCCCATGCAGAATGCAACAACTAATTTGTAGCCATTTCTATGGTTTCACAGCCACAAACCACTCCCTTACTAGCCTTATGTGATTAGTGATGTAAATAAGTGTGCCACATATGATATGTTGGCACACTTTAGCCTTTGATCTGTTACTCAGCCAGGCAACAAGTATGTTTACTGTACACTACAATGCACATGCGGGACTAGATAGTGTCCTGATTAGTGAGGTGTCCTGATTTCAGGGGTTGAATTGTACAACCATGGTTCTGCACTTCACTGCATTCATTTACTTTAGTATTCGTTAGTTCTGAGGTAGATGTGTCGGCACCATCTCTACACAGAAGGTCTACTGACACACTGAAAAGTACAATTCCCCCCAAAGTATAGGACTAGTCAAGTGTGGTGCGTGCATGTGTGCATGCACATACAACACACATACACATATTCCTGTGCACATTGATGGGTGCGGTCATGTATGAGTAGTCTTCTGTATATGTGTTCACTTCATTAGAGTCGATGATGAAAGGTCACGACAGAAAAAGAATAATAAGGAGCGAGAAAGAGTGAAGTGTAAAAAGGAATGTCTTAAAAAGGTAAGACTTGCTAAACAGATAACCATATGTTGTGGACTGTACGTGTATGTAATAACTAATGAGGTTCAATGTAACATTTGAGTTCATCTATTTAGTGAAGCTCTGCCCAGCACATAACAGTTAAAATGTGAAAATACCAGTGTCAATAATATGATTGTTGTGTACCATTATCCTGTACTCCCGTATTGTTAACCAGATGTGCGTGCATATTGTAGTCTCACAGTAAACAGTAAGCAAGTGCCAATTTTGAGACAGGCTGTTTGATAATGATGATGAGGAGGGAGAAATAAGCAATTTTCTGCATGTCACTGTAGCATTGTCAGTCTTACCATGTATAGCATCTAAAAAGACTTGCATGTACAGCTGCAGCATGTGGGAGTTTGAACCATTTCTCTATTCAGGAGCGTAACTAGAAATGAGTCTCAGGAGAGGCATTAGTCTACATATATGCACATGCATATATGCACATGCCTGAGTGGTGTCATGAAAACCCAGTCGAAGGCCTTTAATCTCTCCCTACTTCTGGCTCCTGTGTGATGCCACATGTACTGAGTATCACCACATGGAGGGGGAATGTGTCCTCCAGTGTTGCAGACGAATAGACCCTATGCTAATCCAGTAGAGTTCTATATAGTACCCACTGAGCCATTCTACCTGCGGTGGCAGAGGAATAAAAATTAGTCCAGTTATTCCTCGGTGTGAAACAAAGCCATGACTCTAGCAATGTGGCTTCTGCTTGACTAACACCTGTGATTGTATTGATCAAAAAGTTGTTTGTGATGCTGCTCCAGAGGGAGCTAAGTGTACGAATTTAGATTCAAACAGCAATGCTGACATCATCCCCTCGAGCTATTTCTCTCTTGCCCCTTCAGCTGAAGAAACTGATGGTGGTTGGGGTTGACTCTTACCATGACTCCTCTTCCCATGGCCGCTCCGTGTGTGGGTTTATTGCTAGTACCAACAACTCACTCACCAGGTAGGCACGTCCACACAGGGCTGGTCCCCATGTGTACAGTATGTAATACAAGGGTTGGTTTAAAAGGAGGAAGGAATGGTTTTAGATGATGGCTTGGTATATATGTGCAATACGGAGAAATATATACTCAGGGAACCCACTGCATCCACATAACCACGTAACCACGCACACACACACACACACACACGCACGCACGCACGCACGCACACACACACACACACAGGTACTTACACTCAGTGCAAGTTTCAACACACTGGGCAGGAGTTGGCCGACAACCTGAAGCTGTGCATGACCAATGCTCTCAAAGTGTACCACAGCATCAATAATTCCCTGCCAGAGATGTAGGTCGTTAGCTTTTTAATGGAATCTCCTTACATAGCTGAATCCCAGAAAAAAAGAAGATGGACTGAAGGTAAATTGAATGTGTATGGAGGTATGTGTATGTGTGACTTGGTCTACATATAGTGGGTGTGTTTTCAATGACAGTATTGCTGTGGCAGCATTTATTGAGTTGTAGTATTTTCATCCTGCAGCATACGACCGCACAGCTCATTAAAGCCCTTGAAGAGGACAATGAGAGACTGGGTGGCAGTTGAAAGACCCCTAAATGTTCGGGAAACTTAATGAAACTTGATGCCTATTGCATGTAATGCTGTTTAAGGTAGCCCAATATATTATGTATCCCCCATGGAATAAACCCTGCATACACTTTCCTTTAGTATGTTACCTGTGCAAAGTAACTGTGACACTTGCAACTAGTTGTGGAAATGTTTGATGTTTCAATAAATGTCTCTGTGTGTTTGTGTATACAGGACTTCATTCAGACGTTGCAGCGTGTGGGCCCACCAATGGGGTTCAGAGCCGTATGCCCTGGAGCTGCAGAATGACAGGACAGACACCATCCTCCGTACCATTACCAAGGATCTCACCAAGGATACACAGATGGTGAGTTGGAAGTACATGTACAAACTGAGTACATGGAAGAAAGACAACATACACAAGCAAGACACGCATGTGGTATAGACCAGTTGAAGATGAACCATCATCATTTGGTGTATGGTTACTGCCATAGGAAGGTACCTTTGTCTAATATCAGTAGCCTCACAAATGATTCATTACCCCTCGGCGTGCATGTGCAGCGAGGGTTACTGTAGTTGATCCTGTGTGTGTGTGTGTGTGTGTGTGTGTGTGTGTGTGTGTGTGTGTGTGTGTGTGTGTGTGTGTGTGTGTGTCTGTATCTGTGTCTGTGTGTCTGTGTCTGTCTGTGTGTCTGTGTGTGTCTGTCTGTGTGTCTGTGTGTGTGTGTCTGTTACTCAACATCTCACTTCTCGAATGAGTAATTGTGCTATAAAAAAACCTACATACTCAGTGGCATACGATCGTCAAAGGGGATTTTTCTGAAACGACTGTGTTCAAGAGCAGTGTAGGTGTACTTCATACCTACAGATATGTGTGCGTGATCCAACTTAAGAGCAGTGATAGCAGGTAGTCCCAGAACATTAGTCTTGAGACCTTTCACCACAAATACCGGTTGTATAGCAGTGTTGCGGAGCTTGCCAGTGAACTGTCCAGCTGTCTGTAACGGCTGTCGGGAGGGTCCATAGAGCGCACTTCTTGCTGGATCTAGTGGAGGCTGGTCCAGTTTCTTGTACTCCTGTTCCGAAATAGCAGTGACTTCTGCGCCAGTGTCGAGCTTGAAGTTGAGTTTGCGTCCGTTAATCGCGATAGTCGCTATCATACCTTCTTTTGTTAATCTACCTAGGCCTGACCACTTTTTACAATGCTGTACATGGTCCTCATTTGAGCTTCTAGGGTCACATCCCCCTCAGCAGCTCTCTTTGCCTCAAGCTCATTCTGTCTAGAAATCGTAATGTCTATAGTAGAACCCTGAACCTTAGCTTTTCGTCCAAACACAATCACAGTGTGGTCAGGGTTACGAGTTTCGTGGCGAATAAAGGCCGACGCTCTGAGGTTGCCGCTTCCTCTAGCAAACGCGTTAGATTTACCTGCTTCACGGCACCAGCGACAAACAGCCAATACGTCATAATCTTGATCTGCCCCAACAACCTTCTTTTCCAGCCATGGAAATTGTTTCTGCCACGATGTCTGCCACTTTCTCCTACCGCGACTCTGGCCATCGTCTGTAGTAGAACACTCTGAGTCAGCTTCTACGAGTGAGCTGGTACTAGTATCACCATCTGTAGACACTAAGGACTCTTCCTCTGCTCTCTCTAGGCGCCGCTTGCTTCCCAGCGCAGGAAAAAAGTTCCTCAGTGTAGCCATAATTGACTCCCGTGTGCACGCGATCGTCACGTGTACGCGTACCGTAGATTCGCGCATGCGTCGCCGGGGGTGTGTATCGCGCATCGCTTGAAGGGTCAGCTGGACTTTCCAGCTTTCATATCAGAGGTCTTGAGACGAGATTAGGGGTCACAGACCCGGAACTTCGGGTCAGCGAGAGCCCTGTTAATTACATCTTCTTTTTTTCTGAGATTCAGCTATGTAAGGAGATTCCATTAAAAAACGAACTACATAAAATACATCACCTTCCCTCTGAAAAATAATCAAGCTTGTTACAAACTTTGCTTTGTCAAGCTAAAACAAGCTTGCCTGGCAAGCTTGGATCTGGCTGCTAAGCAAACAAGTCAAGCATGTTGTATATACCAACAAGCTTGTTACAAGCTTGCAAGTTGGCAAGTGTGCTACTATCATGAACAGGTCACAAACAAGCTATCAGCAAGTACATTATTTTTAGCTATCAAGCTTGTTCATTTTTTGCATGCCTGTGTTATAATTATACTATGCTTGGGGTTAAAGGTGAGATGATAGAGATTGATATGCGTACATCTACAAGTCAATGAACATGAACATGTGATACATCTATAAACACTCTATGTGGTATATTGTCTCATGATACACATACACACATATGTCAACCAAGTCAGAGTATTTAACTCGCCAGGCCAACATTACTGCTCAAGCCTGTACTTCTTCCTTTCGTTACTAAGTTTATCATTGGCCTGGCGGATTAAATACTCTGACCTGGTCCCTGGATATTTACTGATTGCAAAACCTGCATGGATGGAAGAAAGATAAAGTTCTATTACAATGATTGCATCAAGTTATTAGCAGTCAAGCGTACCAAGGATCGCCTCCATCCTTTGTGAATCTAGTGCTGGCTTGTTCTTGCCGCGGACAGAGCATGTTGCCATCTCCCTTCTTGTGAAAAGAAGCCCCATCAGCTTTCTTGTTAGAGATGATGCGCTGGAGCTGTCTCTCACTGCCCCCGTCACAACATGAGCTGGCAAGGATACCCCCAATCCCTCTACCAGCTCAACGTATCTTGGTGGTGCAATTTTGGCTTGCTGCACATGAGGGAATTAATAATGAACTCAGAAGAAAATTATTAGCATGCATATATGTACATGTACATGTATATATATGTAAATTGCAGTTATAAACTGAATGGCTGCATGAAGTCACTTAATAATTGCAATCTTTAATTACACTAGTGGTAGATTTGGGGGAGTTATAGGAATTGGAGTCACGTGGTGGTGTTGGAGATGAACAGCGTGGGACAGGTGTTGGAGAGTGCTGCAGCAGATAAGAGGTTGCAGGAACAGAATGTTGTGGGGGTCTGTTATAAGATTGAGATGGCTGGATGGATTGAGGGGGGAGAGCAGGTGATGTATGGGTAGGTCTGTATAACTGAGAGGAGGCTCGGATTGGAGGTGTATGCATGTGAGGTCTATATGGGGCTCGATTGGGAGGTGTATGCAGGTGATGTCTATGGGAATGAGATGGAGCTCGGGATATAGGAGGGGAGAGGGGAGGTGGTGAAGGAGAATAGTCACTTCCAGAAGACTGCATGGACAGGAAAATTATTGCACACAATATACATATATGTGTATAAAAACTACATGCATATATAGATCTATACCTCCAAAATCCAGGCAGCCTCTTGCTGTACCCTGGTAGAAGTTGCAGATTTCTTTTTTGTGCTCCTTTTTTGGTTTCTTATAAATTTTTTAAGACATTCCTTTTTACACCTCACCGTTTCTCGCTCCTTACTATTCTTTAACTGTCGGCTTATTAAGGTGACGGGTATGCGTTCAGCTAATTAAATATTCATAACTAGCAACGTATGTACCAGCTAAAGCTATGGAACACTGAAGGAATGATCAATACCATTAAAAGAATTGGCAGTACTCTTTTCCACAAGCAGCTAAAATAATGTCTGCCTGGTTAGAGTTAGATGGGACACGCATTCAAGAAAGAAACACCTAGCCGAAATTTTCTACGTCAAATTCTCAAGAAATAGCAAAGGCATGAATGGAGACAGCGGTGTCTACAGGAGGCACAGGTGTCACTGTAGGGACAGAGTGAAGACTTACTGAATTTTAGAATACGTGGGCTGAGCAGCGATCCCATATTCCTGATTTCGCGGTGAATTCTACGCGGCCAGTGGCACAACTTCGACCACGTCGGCACTATAGAAGTGATATTTTAATATTTCTTGCTCTCTGGCCCTTCCCTACGATTCGTATAATAGGAATCATGGACAATAATATTTGTGACTTATTCCTTCAGCTCAAAATTTGACGTAGAAAAATGTAGCTCCTCAGCTCAGCAGACTCTAACCGCGATCCGCCCACGCAATACTACATGCGCATTTGCACGCACGCATTCATTAAACATCGAGCGGGAAAACTCAAAATAGCAACGTGGTTTTGCAGATTTTCCTCTCCCTTGCTAAGGTAGGGGTGGCAACTAATCTTCCACTCATGATCAGGTTGTTAAATTATAACTTTTTCAACAGAATGGGAAACAAGAAAAATAGGAATAGCAACTTCAACAGCCACCGTCATGTCTTTGTAAAGCGACGACATCCAGAAAAATACAAAAGTAAGTCATGTGAGGCATACACCAAAAAAGTGATACAAAACAGATTGCAGGGATCTAGAATAATAAACATGGGTAAATTGCAGCAATACATCGCCACTGTAACAACGCATGCAGCAAACTGTGGTGGCGATATTGTTCTTGTAGGGGAATCGAGGGATGGACTTGCATCAATTATATTCAGCAAATGCTCTAAATGTGAGTACAATATACGGTTTGACACATCTACAAAAGTGAAGGGTCCAAATGGCTACCAGCGGTGGGAGTGTAACTTAGCTGCAGTATGGGGCCAGATGTCAACTGGAGGTGGTCATTCAAAGCTGCAAGAAACTATGGGAACTCTAGGCATCCCAGTAATGTCAAAGAACAGCTTCACAAATACTGAACGAGGCATTGGGCAGTGGTGGAAAGACCAATTAAAACTATCGATGCTGGAGGCAGGCAAAGAAGAAAAGCAACTAGCAGAAGACAGAGGGGACTACCATGAGGGTGTTCCTGCCATCACTGTCATTGTTGATGGAGGGTGGAGTAAGAGATCACATCGCCACTCATACAATGCGAAGTCAGGGGTAGGCATGTGATTGGTAAAGAAACTAGAAAGCTGTTGTACATCGGAGTACGAAATAAATACTGTACAGCATGCACCCAAGGAATTTCTCAGGAAAACCATGTTTGCTTCCAAAACTGGGAAAATTCTTCCTGTGAGATGGAGCCTAATATCATCCTTGAGGGCTTTCAGCAGGCTGAGAGAATCCATGGGGTACGATATATGAGGTTTATTGGCGATGGAGACAGTTCCGTTTATTCAACACTCATACAAGGGGTAAGTGGTTGGGGACGGCATATCAAGAAGCTTGAGTGTGCCAATCATGCATGTAAATGCTACCGTTCAGCATTAGAGGGAATTGTAGTTGCAAATCCATCTTTCAAAGGGCAAGGAGGGCTCACAAAGAAAATGCGTCAGCGACTGACAAGTGCTGCTCGTTGTGCAATAAAAATGCGGAGTAAAGAACCAGATAAAAAAAAAGCTGTACAACAGCTGAAGAGTGATTTGAAAAATGGTCCTTACCACTGCTTTGGAAATCATGCAAATTGCAGTCCAGATTTTTGTTTAACAGCAAAAGAGAAACAAGGCAGCATGTCCAATCCTCCAACAACTACAGACGTCAGCATTCTGGATGTCGAACCAATGGATAGTTCCAACAACCTCAGAGGTAAGAATTGTCTCAATTGCTGTACACCCTGTGATAAAGAAAAAAAATAGTGTTATGATTTGTAGTATTATCTTTTCAGACATAACAAACAACATACTGGACCACACTGCAGACATAGTACATGAGCAGGAAATTGTATGGAATGAAACAACCCTCAATGACTCAGCTACAGAAACAGAAGTGCGCAGAGGAGGAAACATAGCACAAATAGTAAATCCCCAAATGATGCATGAAATACAAGTGGCTCTCAGCAGGCTAGTGTCTAAGGCAAGCCAATTGATTGACAATTTTACTACAAACCTAGCTGAAAATTGGATACAAGTGCGCTGTAAGTTTGATGGGGGTAAGGTCATAAATCGCAGTCAAAGTGGATCATGGGAATTTCGTTGTTATGGCGCTGGTTTGAAGCAAAATAAAGGGAAGCACTGGAGCCCTAAGACATGGAAGGAGGTGACAAAATCAAACCCAAATCAAGTATTTACTGATATGACACTATCCATGGCTAGAAAGGCTGATTCTGACAGAAAACGTAAAGCCACAGATCAGAGCAAAGAGAGCAGACGTAAACACAAGTATTCCAAGAATGACAACTCCACTGCTGCAAAGAGAGCTTACAGTCAACATGATAGTGAAATTCAGCCAGATGACATTACTGATGTATCCCCTGAGTGCTTAAATTCATTGAAAGAGAGCTTCTATACCACACACGTAAAAGTAACACAGGAAGAAGCAAACAGTATAGAACACAACACACAGCAACAAAGTGATAGCAACGATTGGATGAAGGAGAGGAAGAAGCGAATAACTGCATCACAAGTTGGAAAACTGGCAAAAATGAAGAAAACAACAAAAAGGAGTAAGAAGGTGGAAGAATTACTGTACAGTACATTCAGGGGAAATAAAGCAACAAGGTATGGGCAAATGATGGAGGAAAAAACACGGTATGAATATGAGAGTTATCAGCAACGGAATGGGCACTATGGCTTGAAAACTCAACCAGTAGGACTTGTAATCAGTGTGGAGAATCCATGGATGGCTGCTAGCCCTGACAACAGAGTTCTAGACCCAAGTGTGACTCCAAGTGCTGGTATAGTGGAGTATAAAAATCCATTTTCTATGCGGGACATGACACTGTCAGAGGCATGTAGCAAAGCAACATTCTGCCTAAAAGTTCTCAAAGAAGGAAGCCAGATTACATACCAACTAAAACGGCAATATGATTATTACTATCAGATACAGTGCCAATTGTCAGATTAGAGTGGTGTGACTTTGTTCTAAGAACAAACAAAGACATCCATATCGAACGTGTATACCGTGACAACAAGTGGTGGGAGCATCAAATGGAAAAACTGAAGGACTTCTACTTCACTGCCCTACTACCTGAGCTTGCATGTCCAAGAAGAACAGAAGGAGGCATCAGAGAAACGACAAATGTGTAGACTAACTCTTTCCATCTACTCTGTGTTTGTACAGCCCTACACATGTACATTGACTTTTCTACCATATTATACATATAAAATACACCGGTACCTGAATTACTTCTTGTTGACCAGAAAGGACAGCTGGCAGGAAGAGTATATAGCCCCATCTAGCCACTGGCTGTACGCACCCTTGCATGCACTTCTTGGAATAGGTTAATGATATTCATTTTGACCACAGACAGGATATTGCATAACATAATGATATTCATATTGTCTAAAAAGTGCGTGGGCGCAACGCTTACCCGTAACCTTAACAGCTAGCTGCAGTCGCGAAATTAGGACTACAGAGAGGGATTTGTCCACGTCCCACTCGATAAGCACGTAGCCAACCATTGCAGAGCTTTCACGTATCCGACAGCCGTAAATAACCGCGCGTTGCGAAGGTGCGAAACGCGCATGTGCATTCGTATTTCGGCGCGCGCGTTCAGGCACGAGATTAAAACATAGGCAGCAGCTAGAGAGTAGAACACATACAGTCATAGTTGTACAATGGAAAAGTCGGCTCGAATAACTGCTGATTTGACTGCTACATTCAGTAGTAGCTGTTTAACAGTTCTTTGTGACCCCATCCTAACTAGAAATGTAAGTTCAGTTAACGTGTACACAATTCAATAATTACATAAAGTTGTTCAATGGCCTAGAGTCCAGCTACTGAGCAAGAAGCAGCAGAAGATATGGATATTGATCTGAATTCAGCTCCTTCAACACCAGATTCACCTGTCACTCCCAGTAGCCCTGCGTCAAGTACAGGTACAATCTGTCACAGTATATCTGCATCACCGGCAGAACATAGAGAACATGCATCTGAGGAATCAACAACACCTGTGCTAAACAGCCCAGTATACCATGACTCAAAGATTAATCTAGTAACAAGCATGCTGCTGATTACGGTACCAGTCAAAAAAACGCACCATACCTACACTACAATACTTTGTAGCTACGCTAAAACTACAGTTTGTAGTTGCAACACTTTACAGTACACTACAATACAATTGATAGTAGTGTAAACATTGCGTACTTTGATACTTGTCGCTACAAGTACGTTTGTATAATATGTAACTTCGTTGTTACTACAATGTAGCTACACTATGGACATACATGTAGGTACTAATTGCTACAATGTTGTTATAATGTGGTTGTGTAGTGTAAACATCGTAGCGGTAGCGTAGGAATATATAAGGGGGATGGTCAGTTTTGGTCGTATTGCCAAACAAAAGGTCTGCAAGAAACAAGGTGTCCATTGAATCAGTCAGTTAATTTAAACTACATGCAAGAAAATAGGGGTGTTAATTAACACCCAATTTCTAACAGTGTAGTTATTACATACAGTATGGGTCATAAAGTGGGTAATGCAATTGTTACACAATAAAATAGTATATACAATTGCAACAATTGTTTTGTGGTTGTTGCAATTGCATACAACTGTAAGAATTTGTTACTAGACACAATTGATCTTACATTGTGTGTATATTGTACTTGCAAAACAAGTGTACTACACATTTGCACTGTGCATGAATAGTACTAGTAGAGTAAAGTACATGTACATGTACAATGTACATGTATACACAACATTCTTTAGCATACAATCTACATGCACTTGTATCACAAGTGTACTACACTTGTATTAATAATTTACATAGCTTATCAATAAATCTTATCATTAGCCAATGTACATGTACAGTATATTGCACATGTACATGTACATGTGTACATGAACGTTGTACATTGTACATTGTTCCGTGGGGATGTGCTTTAAAAGGCCAAGCGGTCATTCGGACAACCAAGCAGTGGTTTGTTTCAACTGTGGCCAGTCAGACAGTCGAGCAGTGTTTTGTTTCAACTTTTGCAGCAATGCCTGACAAGTACCTCTACACCAAACAACGAGCTGTGTTCTATGCAGCACAGGGACTCAATGCTTACGCTATCAGCAGGGCACTGTGTACTGAGGGGTTATCGTACTCCCCTAAATCTGTGTCTCTGATGCTTAGAAAGTTAAAGGAAGGGCAAAGCATCTTTAGAAAACCTTCAACTGGGAGAATTAGCAAGGCAACACAGAGAGTTCGAGATATTATAGAAGGGCAGATGCAGAAAGATGACGAGACAACTGCTGCCGAGCTAGATTGTATCCTACAAGCAAATGGCATCAAACTTTCCCGCAGTACCATTTTGCGCTATCGCAGACAATTGGGATGGACTTATCGTGGAGCAGCTTACTGTCAGCTGATTAGGGAGCCAAACAAGCTTAAGAGGCTATCATGGTGTATGGAGAATCAGGACAATGACTTTCACAATGTCATATGGACTGACGAGACTACAGTCCAACTAGAGAATCACCGGCGCTTTAGCCACAGGAAACGTGGAGAAAAGCCACGTCCAAAACCAAAGTACGCATATGTAGTGTGCATGTACAGTATTTATATGTATGTACAAAGATTGCCCTATTACACTTTCAGGCCTAAGCACCCTGTAAAAATACATGTTTGGGCTGGTATAAGTATGAACGGACGAACTGACATGGTGATGTTTGATGGAATAATGGACGCTGAGTTGTATGTGCGAATTTGAAAGAGGCGCTGCTACCATCAGCATCAAGACTCTACCCAAGAAATAGCTATTTATTCATGCAAGACAATGACCCAAAGCATACATCTAGACGAGCACGTGAATTCTTTGCTGACAATGGAATTGAGTGGTGGAAAACCCCAGCTGAGTCTCCCGATCTCAATCCCATCGAGAACCTATGGCATGAACTTAAAGAATACATTCGTAGGGAAGTGAAGCCAAAAACTAAAGATGACCTTTTAACGGGTATTGATAACTTCTGGAGGACAGTAAGTGTACAGTCGGAAATATATTGGACATTTGAGGAAAGTGATCCCCAAAGTAATTGAACTCCATGGAGCTGCATCAGGATACTGATATTCTCACAGAATTATCATGTACATGTACATAGACGCCTTGCTGCTATAGTGGTCTAATAAACTTAACGAGTATTAATTACTGCTACTTTTCAGCTCTATTGTTTTCACATACTGATATTCTCACAGAATTATCTTGTGATCATAGAAACCTGAGTTACATTATGGTTGGTGATAAGATCAAACTAACCACAGCTAATGAACAAGTGTGAAATTCCTCTGCATTACTTACAGAGCTTGCTGCTATACATAGAGCGTCGTAAAAACTTAACAATAATGTACATGTACATGTCATATTCCTGTTGAAATTCCTTAATTAGACAGCTTGCTGCTATAAGTAAGCTTTTGCCTGCATTAATTACTGCTACTTTTCAGGTGCTAATAAAATAACACAATGATGATATACATGTACATGTAGGAATGCAGCTACATTACAACAGAGTTCAATAGTAATACATGTAAAAGTAGTTTGAAAGTAGTTCACTGTGCCCTGCTCTTCCCTTTGGACTTCAATCTGTCACAGGCGCACTGTATAGCGCGGAGCGCAGGCTTCCAATAATTTACTTGAAACTCCCCGTCCGACACTTGGGGTACCCGATGACTGCAAAAAATATATATGTCATTATATGCATATACCTATATACATGTACATGTAACATATGTAACACTGAGCTTACCGTAGCGTCATTTTTATGAAGTGTAAGCCCTTCTCACTTAGTTTTCCCTGAGCCATCACATCACTCCCAAACACACATTCCTTAGCCAGTTTGATGGCCACTCGCCCCACACTCCCTGGAACAATCCACTCGCTCACTTGCTCCAACACATCATTCAATGAGCGAAGATGTTGGCGAGTGGGGGAGGGAGGAGGATATAGAGGAGGACCTGATGGAGGGGTTGCAGCGGCCCAACTGGATGGACCAGGGGGACCAGGGAGGCCAGGGGCATAGCTTGGGCCAGGAATACTTTGATATGGTGGGGAAAAGATATCAGGAAAGTCAGGTGTCGGGGAATGTAGCAAGGAAGAAGGGGCAGGGGATAAATTACACAGTGCGGGAGAAGGAGGGAGGTGCTCGAAAGGTTGAGCAAACTGAGCAGGGGGCTGAGTTGGTGGCTGCATGGTATTTTTCAGTGCCTTCTCCACAGCCCCACTGACAGCATCAGCCAGTTTGGAGGCCAGTGCCCCCATGGCACTCTCCATTGCAGTAGAGACGGCTTCCTTGACGTCTGACAAGTTTGCTGTGCAAGTGTTCATGGAAAAAAAATGTGAACTCCACTGTTTCACACATAGACCATAAAGTTACCTGTTGGTGGTGTCATGACGTCTTCCAACCCAACCAGTAAGTCAGAAGGCACTAGAATATTAAGTATGCATATATTTTACATGTACATTTCGAATCTGCAATCTACCCATACCTTCTTCTTCAGCTAGTGCCTTAGAACCTCCAGTCACCTTGAAAGTAGACCCTACACGTATTTACATATCATGTGATTGTATGACGTCATCCCTAGCGTAAGTATATGTATATGTATATACAGTACTTACCAGCTGCCCGTTTGGACTTGCTCGACTTGGCAGTGGTGCTAGGCTTGTTAGCAGTGGTACTAGGCTTGCTACTGTCTACGTCCGCTTGATTGGTACTTGCAGTCGTGAGCTCGCGTGCTGCACGTTCCCTCTCCAATTCCGCAAGGTCTCGCTCCAACCTCCACTTCCCTCGTGTCGATGGTTTGGTGGTGATGTCACTGATGATGTCCTCCGTGGCCGGTCTTTTTGCTGGCGGTACCGGTATCTCACTATCACCTGGCAGCATTACACACTTCCATATCTTCCCCTTCGATTTCCCTTTCACCGGCCAATGAACCTCTGCCTCCTCCAACCCTTCTGCTGTCCATCGCCCCAGCCTCACTACTGTCTTGCTTGGCACCTCTATTTCCTTCTCGTCCCACCTCTTCGAACCATTTCCAGCGAAACGCACGCTGACGTACTCTTCCAACTCCATTCGCTCTCCTTGTAACTCGCTCGCTCTCCACCTCGCTCTCCTTGTAACTCGCTCTCCACCTCGCTCTCCTTGTAACTCACTCTCCACCTCGCTCTCCTTGTAACTCACTCTCCACCTCGCTCTCCTTGTAACTCGCTCTCCACCTCGCTCTCCTTGTAACTCGCTTTCCTTGCACCTCGCTCTCCTTGTAACTCGCTCTCCACCTCGCTCTCCTTGTAACTCGCTTTCCTTGCACCTCGCTCTCCTTGTCCTTCCTGTCCTGTATCGCAGGAATACAGTATAATGGATCTGGAACAGAGACAAGACATAATAAAATACTTCTGTAGTGTTCGTGGGTCTCTGTCTAGCCCTGATCTGACTAGATATTCGTCTCCACTCAGTACCCAGAATAACATTAATGACTCTACAGAGCATGCGCATCATACCCATGAGCAATGGTGATTACATAACCTAACGGTAACATAAAATTAAATAACACGCATGCATAAAACAGTCAAACACTATCACTACATCCCCCTTTCTGGGGATAATTAGTCCCAACTGTTATCAAGTCGATCTGGAGCTCTTAGTCCTCTTCCACTCCTAGAACGAGTGGGATAGACTTTCTCTTGAGTCTGTACTTGAGTATTGTCTGAACTGTTCGTAGCAGATGTACTCGCTTCGGGCGGATCGTGACGTTCAAACTCTGCAGAATCGTTCGATTCGATACCAGTAGCCAGTCTCTGCGGTAACGGCACCATGTGACGTCTGTTACGGCGTACTGTTCCCTCTGGTGTCTGTACTACATATGACCTTGGTGCTGCCTCACTTACTACTGTTCCTGAACTCTCACGGTCAGGTAGGTAAACGGCATCTCCAGGTGAGAGAGTAGAGAGATCTCTGACCCCATGTCGAGAGTTGAAGTTCTCTGTCTGTCTTTGTTTTTCTCTTTCATCTCGCCTCTGAACAGTAGAATAGTCTGGGACATCAGGTTTCCGGGCATGCCTGGAGATTGGTATAGTAGTACGCAACTTACGGTTCATCAACAACTCTGAGGGAGAATATCCTATGGACAAAGGAGTTGATCTGTATGCCAACAGTGCCAAGTACGGGTCTGGAGATTTCTTTAGCAAAGTCTAAATGGTCTGCACCGCCCTTTCTGCTTCTCCATTAGACTGAGGACTACTGGTTATATGTTCAAATCCATACTCCTCTGCGAATCGTTGGAACACTTCTGCACTAAACTGTGGACCGTTGTCGGATATCAAAGTCTCAGGGATTCCGTGTCTTGCAAAGATCGATTGTATGTGATTGATAACACACTGTGAGGTGGTTTGCTCTAGTCTAGCTATCTCTATCCATCGTGAGTAATAGTCTATCATTAATAGATAGTTAGACTTCTTCCACTCGAATAAGTCCGTCGCAACTCGTTGCCATGGTAGGTCTGGGAGCTTGGATGGAAGCAATGGTTGGGCTCTCGGGGATTGAAACTTCACACACATTGGACAGTTTCTAACAGTCTCTTCTAGTTCCTTAGAGAGTCCCGGCCACCATACTGACTGGCGAGCTCTTTCTCTGCTCTTCCCAATACCCTGATGGCTGTCGTGTAATTGTTTGAGCACGCCTGCTCGTAGGTCCTTTGGGATCACGATTCGACTTCCTCTCATGAGTAGTCTGTCTTGCACAGAAAGTTCACTACTGCGTAGAAGGGTTTAGTGATGTCAGGAATTTCTGACTTCCTTGGCCATCCCACTCGGACGAAGTGTGCTACTTGTTCACATGCAGGGTCTTTCCCTTGGTGATTCCTGATCTCCTCCAATCGCTTCTCAGTGGCAGGGAGGCTTGCTACGGTCGCTTGTATATACACATCTGCCTCCTCCTGGAGTTGGATGTCACTATCTGTGGGCTGAGAGCACGGAGCTCGAGACAGCGTGTCAGCTGTGCAGAGATGTTTCCCAGGGACGTGAGAGATGGAGAAACTGAACCGCATCATTCGCATCCTGAACCTTTGGACTCGTAGAGGTAGCTCATCCAACAATTTACTGCTGAATAAGGGAACTAGTGGTTTGTGGTCAGTTTCTATATTGAAGTGGAGTCCCACAAGGTAGTCCTGAAATCTCTCACATGCCCATGTAATGGCTAGCGCCTCCTTTTCAATTTGGGCGTACCTCTGTTCGGCTGGATGCATTGCCCTTGAGATGTATGCAACAGCTCTGCATTCACCGCTGGTCTGTCTCTGTAAAGAACGGCACCGAGTCCATAAGCTGACGCATCTGCAGAAACTGTAGTCTCCTTGGTTGGGTCAAAGAGAGCCAGTACTGGACTCTTAGTGAGTGCTTCCTTCACTTCAGAGAAGGCTCTTCTTTGAGGCTCTCCCCAGCTCCAGCAATTCCGCTTGGATAGCAAATCTCGGAGTGGCTTCTGTCAGACGGTGGTCATGCTCCTCCTGAGTCCGACCATACACTAGAATGTCGTCCATCAAACAGACTACTCCGTCGAGATCGTGTAGCATGGCTGACATTCGTCGTTGGAAATGTTCGGGCGCCGACGTTATTCCAAACGGGAGTCTATTAAAACAGTAACGACCGAATGGTGTCACAAACGTGGTCAGGAGTGCCGAATCAGGTGACAGTTGGATTTGCCAAAACCCAGAGTTGGCGTCTAACTTGGAGAAAAACTGGGCTCCTGCTATCTGTGCCAGAGTTTGTTCCACTGCAGGGAGGGGATGTCTTTCTCGGCACACATTCTCATTGAGCTTAGTGAGGTCCACACAGATACGGACCCGACCATTAGCTTTTGGGACCACAACCATCCCTGCACACCATTCAGAGGGTTCCTCTACGCGTGAGATGACCCCCAGTCTCTCCATGTTCTTCAGTTCTTCTCTGACTCTGTCCATAAGAGGTATGGGAACTCTTCTTGGAGTCGTCAGTGCAAACGGCTTGGCTCCTTCCTGGAGTTTGATCGAGTAGTCTCCCTTCACTTTCCCTAGACCTCTGAAGAGTCCAGGAAACTGCTCTATCTACATCTTTACTTGCAGTAGAGGCTAGAATATGAGAGAGCTTGAGGAGTACGGAGAGAGATTTCGGGGTGACGACACCTAAATGCCTCTAGCCATCCTCGTCCAGCCATCCCATCGTGAAAGGGATGGGGGCGCCCAGATTGTTCCACAATAGTAAAGGCTGCTCTCATCACGTCTTCACTGACTAGCCCAAATCCACGATCAGCCATTTCTATAATATACTTAGCCAAACACTGCTCTTCTTCCTTGGTCAGGACTGTAGACGGCCCAGGCTTGCAATCCAAACTCACAGATCCAATGATTCGCCTCCTCAATGTCTTGACAGGTATATTGTACATCCTGGCCGCTTTACGCAACGGATTTCCGTTTTGAACGAAGGCAACAGCCTCTTTCATAGATTCCTCTTGCCACAACTTTCTTCTCGCCGCCATACACGCAGTTTGGCACGAATTGGTCCAAAGGTCAAAACTGATGGGCACCAATTAGAACTTCAATTAAATAGAACGAACTACACAAGTGTACTAACTAATTGCTAGAGGGTAAGAACTTCGTGTTTTGTAAAAGTGTCTCATAATACCCTTTGTCTCATAATTGATGCATCGACTCTAATATTTGTGTTACAAAACACAAGCATGGATAGCAGAATGCTAATTAAACATGAGCCTTAGTCTAGGTGATATAATAGTGATTGTTTAAATTGTGAGATAGTGGGTGACTGTTTTATAGTTAAAGGCAGGGAATTCTGTAATTACACTAGGTATAAACGAAAATACAGGTACTGAGTGCGAGCAAATGGTCTGAAAAAGTTAACATTAGCTTCCTGGTGACTTCTGTATGGGAGATGTTGCCTTACAAAAATGTCAATGTTGATTCAACATTGCACCTGTCAGAGTTTGTCCTTCCTGTCCAGTGCTGCAGGAATACAGGTAGTATAATAGATCTATCCACGCCCCCTTTTTGCCTACGTTAAATCCAGATAGAGGTGATGCCACTTAATACATAATACATACTCGAATACTCTACATTAACCCTATGCCAGCCAAATTTGTGGGGACGAAAATTGACCAGTTTAGATATAGTTACAAATATAAGTAAAGGAGATGGGTATAGGTAACCTATGGTTCATATCAGAAAATTCTGAATCTAATAGTGTAATCCAAAGTACTACTACCTAATTTATGAGAATGATTGAACAGTGGTAAAAAAAATTCACATTCGCATTCCTTCTTTTACAACATACAATACACAAAAAAGACAAAACAATACAGTTATTCAATGTTTGTAGTCGACCCTTGTGTGGTATAATTGAAAACACTGACCAATGCACAAATGTATTTCACACTTCGGGCACCATGTGGTTATCTTCTTGTCTTTGACCTCCTTCCACCTTGACACCTGCCGTGAGGCATACGGGTGCGTGAACGTGTAGCTGGTACTGAAATAGCAGAAAAGTTTGGAGACGAGCATGTGTCTGCTGAAGTAGCAGCACCAGAAGGGGATGAGGAAGGAGTGTCCAATGGGGTAGGAGAATGAGTGGGAGATGAATATGGAGGGAAAAAGTGCGTGAGGTTGGTGGGGAGGGAGTAGATGCATCATGAATTGAATTCTCTGTGGGGAAAGGGATTGTATCAGCAGTATATTGGACCTGTCCATGTCTACATGTACTAATATAACTGGCTAGATATGTTTAGTTACGTATTACAGCGTGCCTACCTGACTCATCACACAAGTCAGGATCCAAGTACAAAACAGAGTCCCTTTCCGCTGGTTGTGGACAACTTAGGGCTTGTGATATCATTAGAGAGATGTGACTCGCGTGTAACTCTGGTTGTAGTAGCAACTGGTTTCTATCAAGGTCTGAAAAGTCACCAGCCTCAGGGCAGTCTTTATCTTCACTCTCAGTGTCAAGATCAACAGTACTCAGGAGTTCATCAACTATTTCTTGTTGGTCTAGTAGAGCAAGGACGTCCTCAGCTGTGTAAGTCCTCGAAGTTGACGCTGCCATAGCCAAAAACTTTCTATGCTTGATCACCCGCTTTCTCGGTACCGTCTGAAAGCGCAGCGTGTGTTCTTTCCATTCATATCCGTTTCAAATCCGTATACGTAACTATATGCGCAATACGGAGGGTCTACCACTGTAGAATTAAAGTAGCAGGAACAAATTATTGACATTAAACTATTGAAATAGCAAGAACAAATTATTGACATTATTAAGATATTTCTTGAGCACAAAAAGTCTTCCATTCAAGCATATCAAAATATTTGTAGTGGGTAATTCTGGCAACAGGAAAAGTACACTTATTAAAACCAGTCACTACAGAGGCATCTCAATTACAGAAATGCACTCCACTTTCAACTTTCAAAAATGAAGTATGTCAATCCCTCCCTACACTGCTGGTATTGTCCCACTCCATTTTAGTCTCAGTTGCACCATCAACTCAGCACAAGAGCACCGTTCTTGGTTTTGTTCGTGCTAGGCTTGCTGCTGTCTATGTCTGCTTGACCGGTACTTGCTGCTGTGAGCTCCTGTGCTGCACATTCCCTTTCCAATTCCGTGAGCTCTCGCTCCAACTTCCACTTCTTTCGTGTCATGTTGGTGGTGCGGATGTCCTCCGTGGCCGGTCTTAATGGGCGTGTCGGTGCCATTCACTCTTTTTCACTCATTCTTATTCTTCTTTTGTCGTGACCATTCTTGTCCTAAGGCCAGTAGTATTACCTATTCCAAAAATCCGATTGGGGTATAAGTTAAAACGCCATTCTCCCTAAGCTCTTCTCGGAGTAAGTTTTAGACATTGAAACTGAAATACATTTACTCGTCAGTTTTATTCTTAGGTGAAGCACAAGCTGCAGCTACTTGTCTTGCACTGTCTGAGATGGTACAGGATTGTACAGTGATGGTGACCCTCTTAGGTATTGATCTCTAGATATATATTGAAGATGATGTAAATGTCTTATAGGTGGCAGTACAGACTAGTGGATTGTTGTATGTACAGTTATTTTTGCAGCACTAGTTAATAAGTTTGGTTATGTTCATTGGAAAGTTGTTGATAAATGTTTCAGTGCAGAATTAACATCCTTCGGTAAACCATAGGGAACATCAATTGTCTCATTGTGAAATGTTAAGCCATACTCTCTTCAGTCACCTTAAATACATAATTGATTGTCGCTGATACATACTGACTACCACTGAACTCACTAACATCTCTTATGGTGTGCACTTTAATGATTTTCTACACATATGTTCCGAGAGAACGTTATGAATGAAAACACATAACTTCAATAATCATGATTTTATAATTACATACACAATCAAGAAGCTTGTGCAGTTGTGCTAAGAGAGCTAGTTGATAGTTGTGAATTTTTTTGGTCACTTTAATATTTGTACTCGATTGTTCTCAGTATCACTGACATGGACATAGCCATCAGCACTGACTGCTATAGCAAAGGGATAATTGAACTCTCCATCTTTGTTTCCTCTCTTCCCAAATGACTTAATGTACTTGCCATTCTCATCAAATACTGAGACTGTGGCAGAGCCAAACTCTACTACATATACACAGTCATCTGGTCCAACAGACACAATGGTCTCTGTAGCTGCTGTCCTGGTGTAGTGTGAGTGATGAATGAGAGATAATGTCCACTTGCGTCAAATACTTGAATTCTCTTGTTGAACTCGTCGGCTACTAGTACATTACATTTCCTTTCCTATCGACTGATATTCCTTCTGGGACATTGAACTCTCCTGCCTTACTTCCTCCACTTCCAGCTAGTGCACTGAGTAGAGTGCACTGTTTCAGTGCTAGTGCACTGTTCCTTTATACAGATGACGTTTTTGACTTGTTCAGTCTACAATAGGTGTAAAACTGGCATGTATATAATGGTAGTCTAGATAGGTGTCAGGTATTGAATAAACTGAATTATATACACGCCAGTTTTACACCAGTTTTACACCTATTGTAGACTGAACAAGTCAAAAACGTCATCTGTATACAATACCTGACACCTACGTATCTATAGACTACCTATGTATCTATAGACTACCTAAGTACCTTTAGTTAATCTATTTCTAGACATAAATAATACAGACCCGTAACTGGGATTGGAAACATGACAATTTTATCACGTATAGTCCTCATTTCCGGAAGTACATATGTTAGAAACCACGCCCATAGGCAAATTAATCTAGTTAATGTCCACTCAATCTCATCGATGATGTTGTCTACTAGTTGTCGGTCTTCTTCCATTTTGTTGAACGCCATCTGCGATGTCATTGAAGATTCTTCATTCTCCACTGGCTCTAAAGAGGCTTCAGATGCATTGGAAGCAGCAAAGCGAGTGAAAAAGTGGTGTGAGAGTGAAGGTAGCAGCATTCTGGCGCTGTACCAACCCCATACTGTATCAACACCTGACTGACGTAGTTCTAAGAATGCTCATCCACAAACCACTACAAGATCCCGGCCATGCAGCAGTCAAGTTCAACCCCAGCATTATCCAGTAACGAAGGAATGCATTGCGATATGCAGCCGGATACGTAATATGATGTGTTTTCAAGAAGATTGAGAAGATTACAAATTCCTTAATAAAAGATGACCTCATAAGTTGTTGTTGGAAGCTTCTTAAGGAGGGGTATAACCCTAATGACCCCAGCACATGTGAAGAGTGGACTGATTTAGTGGACTGGGGCGGTCTGTGGCATGTACGTGAAACAACATTTCAATTGTTTTGTGCACTTGAGGAAGAAATTCGAACATCTCTTAGATGTGTTTTCCTCGCCAAATGCAACAGGTCTTCAGACACAGTTCATTGAAAAGCTCATTAAGAGTGAAGATATCCAGTTTTACTGGTGCATCAGTACAGCTGACTTTGAAGTGGATGATATTGAAGTGCATGAGCACTTACTAAAGATGATTGTCAAGCTCTTTGTGACTATCTTGGGATTTTCTTACGCAGGTGCTTGGCTAGAACATTACAAACAATTGCAAAAAATCAACACAACATCAAAGAGTTTACGCAGAGAACTATACACAGATCATAATGTTTAGAATTTATTGTGCAGTTCTGTTCACACTATGTATTGCTTGACTATTATGTGTACACTCATTACATTATGTCATTGTTCATGTAGCATGATGTACAATACCCAGTAAGACAATCATACAGTAATAATTATACTACTAAGTCTCTATATGTGATATCACTGCTTCTTTGGAAGGGGAGCCTTCTCGTTCTCAGTATCAACAACAGATTTCACTGTACTCACAGTACAAGCTCTTAATGTCCTCTCCTCCACAAACTCTTACGGCACCAACCACTTTGGTCTTGACTTTACTTGTACCAGCAACTGCCCTGGCTCTAGGTCTGTCTTCAGTAACATGATCACGGAGTACTGGCTTCGTGACACGCTTATAGCGCCATGACAAGTAGAATGACCTTTCTTCTCAGCAAACTTCCCAGAGGCACCATTTTCAGAGACCGTACCTCCTCTAGAACAATCCTCCGATATATTCAACTGTATCTGTGGCCGAGACTGAAAGGGAAGGCACTACAAGACTCTGTCAAGGAATGGACACAGTCAATACAAGTGGAGTGGTTTCCAGGTTTTTCTTGTTTCTCTCTCTTCTTTTCAATTCCTCATTCTTCCTGTGTCTCCCTAGCCTGAATTTCCGTCCACCCATGCCTATAGGCATAATGAGTGATCATAACTACAGCAATAAATGTACTAACACAAATATTAAGTGATTACACCATACACTCTAAGACAACCCCTTTACCCTGAAACATACAAAAGGAAGGCCCCTATCACTTCTCTTTTTCTGAGATTCAGCTATGTAAGGAGTTTCCATTAAATCACTAAGTTCCGTTTTTTCTGCACTTCGTTCCTTCTCTTTCTTCTCTTCTACTCTTTGTTCTACTCTTTGCATGAAATTCCATTTCCGTTTTTAATCTCTTAGCCCGGACATTAGGGGTCTTTCAACTGCCACCCAATCACTTAGATGTGTGGTCATCTTAACTGTATATACTGTAGGATGAAAATACTTTAACTCAATAAAAAACCCATGTACTAATGAAGAATGGAAACCCATGTACTAATATACTATTACTATTTTATCATGTACTATATGTGTCCAGCAAAGACATGCAAAGACATGCAATTTTTCATGCAAAGACATTACCTGCATGTATATACTTGCAAGTGTCTAATGTTTTTACAGGGCACTACTTGAACAGTTTCAAGAGAGAGAGATTAGACTGGCGCTTAAAAAAGCATGAACAAGACCGCCAAGACCGGACATTACCCTGCCAGTAGCATATTATTATAGAGGGTGTTAGGGTTCCCTTCTCATATACCATGGCTACTACTAGCCAATGCTGTGCATTGTAGGCGAGCGGGAAAGACTACTATATGCGCATGCGTGCACTGTGTGGTGGCATGGGTTTCCAAGGTGGCTGGTGAAGGAGAGGTTAGTGATAGGATTAATGGCCGCATGTGACTGTCTCTGTCTCGTTGACGCCTCTCTTCAGGTGTTTCAGCAGCAAGTCTATGCTGTTGACTGACCCGAAGTCCATGCAGTCGTGCCTCTCTCTCATCTTGCGTTCAGTTTCAAGTCGCTGCTGTTCCTGCTAATCCTATCACCAACCTCTCCTTCACCAGCCACCTTGGAAACCCATGCCACCACACAGTGCACGCATGCGCATATAGTAGTCTTTCCTGCTCGCCTACAATGCACAGCATTGGCTAGTAGTAGCCATGGTATATGAGAAGGGAACCCTAACACCCTCTATAATAATATGCTACTGGCAGGGTAATGTCCGGTCTTGGCGGTCTTGTTCATGCTTTTTTAAGCGCCAGTCTAATCTCTCTCTTGAAACTGTTCAAGTAGTGCCCTGTAAAAACATTAGACACTTGCAAGTATATACATGCAGGTAATGTCTTTGCATGAAAAATTGCATGTCTTTGCATGAAAAATTGCATGTCTTTGCATGTCTTTGCTGGACACATATAGTACATGATAAAAATAGTAATAGTACCGCATTTGATTTCCGTTTTTTCTGCACTTCGTTCCTTCTCTTTTCTTCTCTTCTACTCTTTGTTCTACTCTTTGCATGAAATTCCATTTCCGTTTTTAATCTCTTAGCCCGGACATTAGGGGTCTTTCGACTGCCACCCAATCACTTAGATGTGTGGTCATCTTAACTGTATATACTGTAGGATGAAAATACTTTAACTCAATAAATGCTGCTAATACTGTCACTGAAAACACACCCACTATATGTAGACCAAGTCACACATACACATACCTTCAGTTTGATGTCTGCAATACACAGGCCAAGACGATCAAGAGGGAATGAGAAAGACAAAGATCCATCCGGAGTCAAACCCAGGTCTAATCCAGCACACCAGACACATCACGCACAGCTGTTAGACCCTGGTTTGCTGGATCAATCATTCCATTTGTCCAGATGTCTGCAATACACAGGCCAAGACGATCAAGAGGGAATGAGTGCCTGGGCGCTTCCGCTTATATTCTTCCCTCCTCTCATTCACTTGGGGGTTACGTAATTTTGCTCGGGCTCCAACCGCCTCCTGGTACAGGGTAACATCCCTGCATGCCCAATTTTTCTTCCCTGTAGATGCCATTTTCTCCCTGAATGCCTCGTCATACTCTCTCCAGGCGGGATGCTCAGCATCATTGAATGCCTTCAGCACTGTCAGTAGGTGACTCATGAAGCCTGCTGTGCACTCCAGGGTGTGCTGTGCCATCGCTGCCGTGTACAACTTAAAACAGCATTTGGTGGTTTCCAGTTTTAACTCAGAACATGCCAAGGTGTGTAAACCTCTTGGTGGCACAGGATTCTAACTTTGGTCAGCATTCTTCCTGAGTGTCCAGGAAGATTTGAAAAGGCAGTTCTGATGTTGTAGCATCTTAAGGTTACGATGAACTGTTGCGATTAAATAATTTCTATTAAAGATTATACTCCACACAGAGTACATCCCTTCGCGGACCAGATTGCTTTAAGGGCCTACTGGCTGGGAAAAGATCCTAGTAGAATCCTCTCGCACAGAATCACAACAGTCACATACAGTGGGCAATCTAGGCGACTAAACCAGTGCTACGCGTTTGCGATGCTTTGCGCTGATTGTCTTTGGACGTGAGCAGCATATATCTACCATACTTGCTCGCATACCCCTCCCCTTACGACTGCAGAGGTCGTGATGTCAGGAACTACCTTCTATTCTACCGGCGAGGTCATTCATGTCACTTTCTAGGGATAAATTTGGCAGCGGTCAGCCCAAAACAGTCATTTTGGCTGATCAAAGTAGTTTACACTGAAAATTTTTACATGCCGCCCTAGAATATTTACTAAGAACTACTGTTAGTAGCAAATTTTACAGAAAATTGTGAGATCTTCCGCTAAATTCAGTGCAAGATGTACTCTAGGAATCTTGTACTCGAATCCATTTCGGCCACTCGGAGGGGGTACTGAAGTTGAACGGCTCTGGTGGTTGTACTTGGTACGAAGCCATGACCACGTGCTAGTCAATTGTGTCCACCACCGCTATCTCACTCCTTCCTGGGCGAGTCGGCGCTGGTGCGGAAAACAGTTGTAGTCAGAGGCACCGCTGCCACCATGTAGTGTTCGTGGGTCTCTGTCTAGCCCTGATCTGACTAGATATTCGTCTCCACTCAGTACCCAGAATAACATTAATGACTCTACAGAGCATGTGCATCATACCCATGAGCAATGGTGATTACATAACCTAACGGTAACATAAAATTAAATAACACTCATGCATAAAACAGTGAAACACTATCACTACAACTTCCCGCTGATTTTTTCACTCTTCTAACCAATTGACCAAGTACTCTCCAGGTTTAACGAGCCGCCTCCAGGTTACTGGAGAGCAACGCATCCATTATTCAGTTGCACTAGTGTACCAAGCACCATTCTTGATGAAATTGATGTTGATCCAGTATTCGAGTGCGTAAGTTCCTTTAGTAATCGAATAAAACGCGCGCCGCGGGCCGGTAGCGCGCTGGGAGGAGTAACCGGATACGCATGTTATGATTGTTGCATGCCCATCCATTGCCTTTGTCTTCATGCTGCTCCTCCCTGGTTACATACATATGTATACATGTATATGTGTGCGTCTCCACAATAGGTCTTGGGAAGTCAATTTCTGTGGTGTAGTCCACATCCCTGCATACAGTTGCCGTCTGATCTGAAAACAGTTCTGATCCCAAGTTTCTTACATGACCGTTGCATCCTCTCCAGCAGGCCCTTTACATATGTCATGTAGAGAAGCCTGGGTTTTTCCGTTGATGGTGGCGCAGGGACTGTAGTTGTGTTGCTGGTGTTGGGTGCAGTTCTGGAAGATCTTTTCAAGTTTAGTGATATGATTTTTTCTGTCCCTGCTGATAGAGCTAAGAAGCAGGAAATACAGCTGACCTTAGTCCTCACTCACTTTATACATCAATATTCTCACTCCCACAGGTTACTAGTATATCATTGGCCAGCTAGTGGCTTGATGATGGCTTTTTTCTAGGCAATATGACCCAAGAGTGCATTATTACTCCATATGGGTTCTCAATTTGGATTTTACAGTTTTATTAAGCCCTTTGAAGTGCATCATTACTTACACAGTCGTACGGCAGATGTACGTATACGGAGATTTATTGAAAATCGGAAGTCTCTTACATGAAGACATTCCATTTAGTAATTAAAGACTTCCTGTCTTCCGGTAAGATAGAAGGGACTCGCTCTACACAGGGAGCGACTTTGTGCCTGAGATATACTAGCGATATCTTAGTACTATGCTTTTACTTTGCGCAAGTAAAATTTTAACCCTTGGCTTCATGCCGTTTTGCCAGGAGAAGCCTCTGTTCTGAGACCTCATGTTCATTCGCGACTTACCTAACAGGGGTATGGTTTACATCAGGGCACTTTTTGTGGCCCCATCTGAGCGGCATGAAACCTATACCATTCTGAAGAGCTGGAATAGGACTACAGAATATACGGAGCTTGCTCTGGTTCCCGGCCCAGTTGCGGAGATACAAGCTATGGAATGCAGAGTAAAAATTGCACTCCGTGTGTATTATTCTCCACGTGGTTGAACCAAGATTATTTCAGAAGTGAGCTGTGAGTTCTCTTTGCTGTCAGATCTGTTGTCAGTTCTGCACTGAGCGTCAATGGGATGCATACACTCATCTTCCAGCTTGAACAGTGAGTTGCAGCAGTTCTGCGCTATAGTGCATAGGTCTGAACTGTGATTAGTCCTAGTGTATGTGATGCACGTCCAACTGAGGTTACTACACCTGAATAGGACTCTCCTAGCACTTCATGCTAACTCTGCTGTTGCCCTGGTCTCCCCAGGCCTCGGGCCCAGACTTTATTCAGGAGATCCCTGGCACCATAGCTGACACTGTCCCTTGTTGAGAGTCAGTGAGATTCCTGCCATTAATTGGCTCAGTGTATTTAAAAAGCATCTTGCCTTGTCATTTTGAACACACATTGGGCATTGTACTCACACAAAATGATGTAGACCATGAGCAGCAGCTCAAAAGCTATTGCATGGAGTAGGATTCGGTTTGACAATGAGTTGCCTCCCTCATTTGATGCACTGTGGGGGCACTAGCTGGCAGGGAACCTACTGGGTGTCACTACTAGCAGTCCGTGTTAGACGTCACACCGTTTGGTTAAAGGATTGTGGGTGCATGGCAAGGTAGGGTGTGACTGGTTGCCTGAATCAAGTAGCAATAAGGGAGCAAAGGGGGTTGTGTTCTATGGCTGCTCGTGTTCGTGTCACTACACGTTCTGAATGTGGCCCTGGTTACAGGTGTAAGAAAACTGCTCAAATCCTGTCATTGCTGTAGCAACTGCTGCACCAGGCACATGCTGGAAGAGCTTGTTGAAGTTGAGGGGGAGGAACTGTTGTATGACAGTATGCTCAGATATGCAGATGTGTGGATGGGGGGGATAAGGATGAGTTTTTTTGATTCAGGTGGTGATGAAAGGGAAGAAGACCTCCATAATGACTACGGCTGAACACTACACTCTATTGTGTGGTATTGTTTTGCAGGAAAACATCACTCTTGCTGTGTAAAATGCTGTCTTTCTCATGACTGTACCTCCTAGACACAGCTTGAACCCAGAGGCACTACATATTCTCAGTTTGTGTCATACGTATTTACCATATAATAATTCTATTTTATGTCCGCATACCAACACTTATATCTCTGTAACAGAAGCTGGAACCAAAAGCACATTCACATATGTTATAGCCCTATCTCTGCTCTACAGAATGGTTTAACTTTCATGGCGCTCAGTAGGGGCCACAGAAAATGCCCTGTAGTGGCGCTACCCTGGGTCAGACACGCAACGATTGAACAGTGTGCGCGCAGCAGGCTCCCCTGTCCAAGCCGTAAAACTCCTAAGCTTGTGACGTTGTATGTTGAGAGCAGATGGATAGGGCTATAAAATCGCTGGCTTGTTTAGCGGATCAGGCAGTTCACTTCTTGAAAAAACGGTCTGTAAAAGAACCGGAAGACAATGGCTCGTTTAATTAATGTAAAGAATTTTTGCACGTAGACGTTTTCCGTTTTTCAATAAAAGTCCGTATACGTACATCTGCCGAACGACTGTACACTTCCACATGTAGTAGTACGCCCCAAGGGTTGGGGATTGGCTCTACAAATTTGCTTCTGTGCTTTTTTAAAGGCTAGTAGCTCTGCAGAATATTTTTATTGGATACGGTGTATCGTGTGTGTGTGTGTGTGTGTGTGTGTGTGTGTGTGTGCCCTACACCTTTGTACTTCATAATGTCTATGATGCAGCTACATGTATATACATGTACATACATGCCTCACTAGAGATTGTGCTGAGACAGAGAGGAAATTCAACCAACCCCACCAGTCTTGTAGTGTACAACAGTGGTACCCTTTCTCTATCTGCTTCCTACTCCTTTTTACATGAATACCCTAATACACTATCACTTCCCACTGCAGTTAGTGGAATGTTCTGTTTACCAGGGTACATGTACTTTCTGCCAAACATTATTGCTCTTGCAAAGTGAAAGGGCACAATGCATGTACATTGTATGCACATTACATCTATGCACTACAGGCCCTTTCAAGACACCTGCAGACTTAGTGTGTGATCTCATAGTGCTGGTTTTCTAATGGACTTGTGCAAAAGTGCACATGTCCTAGAGCAGGGATTCCCTCCCACCATCAGAAATAGTGTTACATGCATGAAGATGCTGTTGGTCCCGATTGTATGTACACAATCATAGTGGGAGGTGCATCTGCCTCAAAATGCCATGGCATCCTCCAACAAGTAACTAGAGGTGGAACATGTAATTACTTCATATGTAGTCGAATTGTCTAGTCTGAAGTAAGCAAGTATTTGGCTATACCATATACCACGTCAGGTACAATGAAATGAGTACAGCTCCCCTCTCCTTACTCTCTGACCCCCCCCCCCGCCTGAGGGTGTCCTGATTCCATTGTACTGGGAGATTTTCAAGTCCCAAGTTATCCCCTTTTATTGGCCTCCTGGAAAATTACACAACATCACACGCGGTGGGGCTTCATTCCACCAACATAACATGAGGTGGGGCTTCAATTATTGACATGCACGCGCATATGCAGACTCATAGCTTTTTACTCCCCAAGTTTTTACTCCTAGCAACAAGCTATTTCTTAGCTTTCTCTTTTGAAGTCTTAAAACTATCCGTTGCATTCTTGATCTCCAGAGCAGAGAATTCACATAGCCCTACTTTATAGAATAGAAGCATTTTCTATGTATTGTGCATGGATTAATAATTTAAGCCGCTTGGCAGCCCGTACATCTGCCTTAAATAGTCTCTTCTCAATTATCAGCTAATTCATCATCATTTTGAAACATTTGAAATGCAATAAGTGATTAATGAATGATCAATATGAGTATGAGTATGGCAATGTCCTGGCCAACTACGGTCCAGTGACTCAACCAAGTACTCTCCAGGTTTAACAAGCCGCTTGCTGCTTCCTCCAGGTTACTGGAGAGCAGCACGTCCATTATTCAGTTGCATTGTCAAGAGCACCGTTCTTGATGAAATTATCTTGTAGATCACGCCAGTTCTTTCGTTAGGTGGCACAGGATTCTAACTTTGGTCAGCATTCTTACTGAGTGTCCAGGAAGATTTGAAAAGGCAGTTCTGATGTTGTAGCATCTTAACAGCCTTCTGATGTTCTCGCTTAGGCATGCAGTTGACAGCAACTATTTCTTCACTCAACTTGGTGCATCACAAGAAAACTCTGAATCTCTTCTCCAAGAGGATATGGATAAAGAATAGATCTACAACCACCTTCAAGATAATGAATGCACTAAAGTGCAGAACCCTCGGCGTTATGCATAAGTTCATGCCACAGACCTCGCTTGGAGGCATGACCAATGACACACAGGGCATCGGCATGTACGATACAATACATACACAGCACACAGTTCTTAATCAGACACACACACACACACACACACACACACACACACACACACACACACACACACACACACACACACACAGACACATACACAGACAGACACACACAGACACACACACACACACACGCATGCACGCACGCACGCACACACGCACACACGCACACACACACACACACACACACACAGACCCAACTACCGTAACCCTCCTGCGCATGCTTGCCGAGGGTTCACAAGATATCAAAATGCTATAGCTTCACTCGAAGCTTGATGAGTGCTGGACTGTAGCCCTGTATAGTACGAGTCAGCCACATATCAAGGCTCTTGGCAAGACAGGATGGGATGAGACATAAGAAGGTGTAATAAAATGTTTATTCCCTTTTGATTGGACGTTTCTCGCACACGCACAAACAAAGCTTCCAAATAAGTTATGCGCATCAACCTGCACATAGCTAGCTAGCTATATATGTACGTCGTCCAGATACGGTTTTGCAAGAGCGATTGCTATTCAGGGACAGTTCAAATGGAGGAGGCCTTTGGTCTAGAAGTCGAGGGCTGGGAGGATATGTCCCTCCAGCAAGACGAACTGACAGCAAAATGACCTAAACTCTCGCTATTGCTCAAACGGAAAAGAGCGTCTATGACTTCTACAGCTACGAGGTTTGAATTTGTAGATGATGCAAAGGAGGAGGCTCTTAGTAAGAAATTTGTCCCAAAGAACACTGTGAAAAGCAGCGTTGTCTACCTTCTTTGCGTCGCGTGACAAGTGTTTTAAAAGAACCAACCGGACAAACTAGTGCCATCAAACCTGTTGGGATGTACAGATTCATCTTCTATCTGCAAATGGCTTAGTTTATGCGTTGCAGAGTTGTAATGTCGCTATCTACAATGCTCCATCTCAACTTAAAAAGATCGAACAAACACTACCTGAACACTAATGTCACTTTTCATGGCAAGAAATCTTCATTAACCCTCGGCGCGCATGCGCAGGTGGGTTACTGTAGTTGGGTCGGTCTGTCGGTGTGTCTGTGTGTCTGTGTGTCTGTCGTCTGTTAAGTCACATCTCACTTCTGGAGTGTCTGTTCGTCCTGAAAATACTGTCGTGTACTCAGCGGGCAACGGAGGTCAAAAAATTTGTGGGATTTTCTTTGAAACCGCTCCGTTCAAGAGTTATGGCGTGAAACGCAAGCTAAAGAGCCAATATGCTAATTAGATCTAGCCTACTCTGGCTTACCCGCGATCAGGTATTCCTGCTCGATGTACAGCGAAGCACCAGCGGTTTCTGCATGAGGGAGTACAAGCATGGATACTGCTCCAGTCAAAACAATAGCACTTCCAGCAGTGTACAGAGCCAACCTTGAGTTTCAATCGCACATGCCTTTCCAGCATTCGCGCACGCGTTCAACGATTCGCACACGCGCCGATGCCGAGGGTTCTGCACTTTAGTGCATTCATTGGAATTGTGTTTTTGAATGGTAACTGCATTAAAAACATTTATATCCATCCCTAACCACAGTGTGTGTGTGTGTGTGTGTGTGTGTGTGTGTGTGTGTGTGTGTGTGTGTGTGTGTGTGTGTGTGTGTGTGTGTGTGTGTGTGTGTGTGTGTGTGTGTGTGTGTGTGTGTGTGTGTGTGTGTGCGTGTGCGCGTGCGCGTGCGCACGTGCGTGCGTGCGTGTGCGTGTGCGTGTGTGCTTGCTTTCTAATCCATTGAGGCTCATACATGTAGTTTAAGGCAATGAGGCTGAATAGTCACTATTTCTTAGGTGTACGTTGAAGCCGGTGTGAGTTTTTCTAAGCCATTGAGGCTGCTGTGGTGTTTTATGTGTTTGTGGTTAGTGTTTTGTTTGGTTTATACCTTCTTCCTTTGTATGTGCTATGGTTCTTCATGTATACATGTATGTATGCATATAATTATGTACATGTACATTGTTTTATATGTGTAACATTCACAGGTGAGGGAGACTAGAAGTTTCAAGTCCATGTTAGGTGAGTTGGAAAAGGGAATGTGTATGATGTAGATGTGTATACACATACAACATTGTAATGTATGTACATGTACAATGCAAGGCTTTTTTTTGCTGTTTCCTAGCAACCAACGTTTTTATTGTGGGCAACAGGATGGGTGTGGCTGACTATAAGATAGGCCAAGAGGCTAACAGCAAACAAAGTAGTTTAATTGATGTGCAAGTGAGTTTAGCACTAACATCGAGACAGACAGACAGACAGACAGACAGACAAACAGACAGGCAAGCAGGCAGGCAGGCAGGCAGGCAGACAGACCCAACTAGAGTAACCCTCGCTGTGCATGCGCATCGATGGTTAAATTGTGTTTGTTGAGCAACGTGAGTAACATGCAAAGCTAGTATAAGTAGTTGCAACAAGAGGCCCCCTATCCCCTGTGTGTAGTGGAGTGGAATTAGAACTCACATTCTAGGCAATTAGACTCTATGTACCTGTGATTGGAATTCCTGAGAAACCAGAGTACTTCTTGAGGTCAAGGAGATCTAAGGAAGGAGAGGGAGGGGTAGAAGTAAAGGACAAAGTGACTCAACACACAAGACTTGCCACTTGGTCTGAAGCGAAGTCAATGAAGCCAGGCAGCACTAGAAAGTCACTGAAATGAAGAGATGAGTAGAGATATGAGCACACTCCCCACTTAGCCTCGTACCCAGGCATTCGGTGGGAGGGGAAAAAAGGAACGCCTGGTAACTACTGTTTGCGCATGGGTGTACAACGGCAGTGACCAATTTAATGGGTTGGGTTTCAGTAGTGACGTAAACATATAACTAATTGACAGCTTGTACGGTGCCACCGATGGCGGGCGCTTCCAGTATTTGTGGCTTATTTCCAGATGTGGTAGCTGCTAACAGAGCGCAGCAGGCATCTGGCATCGTTGGGCCTCAAGAATAATTTTACTGCTTTGGGTCCATGCCACTAGCAACTACGGTCTCCTGCTAATGGCTTCTCAGCCTTCGAAGAGCTTACGAAACGACTTAGGAAGAGCTACGTTAACTGTGCTACCTGTAGGCTACTCACAAAATGGCTATTCCAAAAAAGGAAATTTACGTCATCATTACACGGAAGATTACAAGGGTATCCAATTTTCCCAGAATTCTGGGAAATTACACACATGCGCAAACAGTAGTTACCAGGCGTTCCTTTTTCCCCTCCCACCGAACGCCTGGGTACGAGGCTAACTCCCAAGGTAGCCACATTTTTCTTCAAGTTGTGTTGCTTTGCCTTTATGTTAACAGTTAAAATGTGAAAATACCAGTGTCAATAACATGATTGTTGTGTACCATTATCCTGTACTCCCCCCCGTATTGTTAACCAGATGTGCGTGCATATTGTAGTCTCACAGTAAACAGTAAGCAAGTGCCAATTTTGAGACAGGCTGTTTGATAATGATGATGAGAAGGGAGAAATAAGCAATTTTCTGCATGTCACTCTAGCATTGTCAGTCTTACCATGTATAGCATCTAAAAAGACTTGGCATGTATAGCATGCAGCATGTGGGAGTTTGAACCATTTCTCTATTCAGGAGCGTAACTAGAAATGAGTCTCAGGAGAGAGGCATTAGTCTACATATATGCACATGCACATATGATCGCTTAATGTGTGAGCAGGTACAGTGTGCAGTGCTGCAAGTAGTACTTGTATGTGACTTTAGTTAGCGTGGACACACATGCCTGTGCTTTCATCATGCGTCTATCCCACACCACACTTTTTTTACGCTTTCGGTGCGATTGCTTGTTCATAAGGACATCAAAAAAGACGACAAGTGGCGTCGTCTGCCTCAATGCTAGTATAACTTTTGCTGCTTGCACTCTCACTTGTAGCTGGCTGTTGCATGCCTGTGATAATATATTGCGATATTATACAAGGTAATGACAAGGTGATGTATTTTATGTAGGTCGTTAGCTTTTTAATGGAATCTCCTTACATAGCTGAATCCCAGAAAAAAAGAAGATGGACTGAAGGTAAATTGAATGTGTATGGAGGTATGTGTATGTGTGACTTGGTCTACATATAGTGGGTGTGTTTTCAATGACAGTATTTCTGTGGCAGCATTTATTGAGTTGTAGTATTTTCATCCTGCAGCATACGACCGCACAGCTCATTAAAGCCCTTGAAGAGGACAATGAGAGACTGGGTGGTAGTCGAAAGATCCCTAATGTCCGGGCTAAAAGATTGAAAAAACGCAAATCAAATGCGTTCATAAAATTCTCAAGTATCTTTCGTCGAACATTTGTTGAGACACTCAGATACAGTCCATATGTAAGTATGAAGTGCTAATTCTGAAATAGGCATCAATATATGAGTTTCATTAACTCTCGGTGCGCATGCGCAGCGAGGGTTACGGTACTTGGTTCTGTCTGTCTGTCTGTTAAGTCACATCTCACTTCTGGAGTGTCTGTTCATCCTAAAAATACTGTGGTATACTCAGTGGGCAACGGAGGTCAAAATATTTGTGTGGTTTTCTTTGAAACTGCTCCGTTCAAGAGTTATGGATTGAAACGCAAGCTCAAGAGCCAATATGCTAGCCTACTCTGTGCATGCATATACATCCCTCAGACTATGAAGTAACTACCATAATCAGAATACGCCATACCTAACTCATGTAAGTAATCCAGATGCCTCTGTGATTTTAGGATGTGACTCGGCAGGATATTGCCAAAAAATTCTCATATGTGCTTGTAACTTTCACGAAGATTTTCATGTATTTGTGCATACTTTACATTACAACTAGAGGCATACATGGCGCTGATGAGGGCCAACCAGCCCGAAACAGCTGATGAAGGCCAATCAGCCTGAAAACAGCTGTCCGCCATTTGCCTTATTTTCATGTAAAACATTGTGCATATATGTTTGGCTTATTACGTCTAAGCCTGGAGGCTGTTACATGTACAGTCTAAGCCCTAGATCTAGAGACTGTATGTATAGTAGTTGTTACGCCTTGGCTGTTGTATAGTGTGTGAGTTTGAACACTTGGCTTGTGGGGATAATTGGTATTACCCACCATTCCAAGTTCTCAAACCTGTGTGTATACACATAAGGACTTGACAGCCATGCACGAGTATGTGGAGGTGGCAGTGGAGTGGTATAGTGGTACACTTGAAGAAAATTTTCATGTAAGTGATTATCAGCCCCTTTTATGGGGGTGAGGGTACGTGGAGCATGTAGCAGTACGGCTGCTGAAGGGGGATGGGGTGAGCATTGTACAGGGTTGTGTAAGATGGTGGTGGATACAGCTGAGAAGGGAATGAGAGAGGGAAGGAATTGGTGCTTGGGGTGGGTGGGTGGAAGGGGAGCAATGAATATATGTTAGTAGCTGTGATTGTGGTAGTAGCTGAGGAGAGGGATGGAGGGGAACAGTATGTAACTCACCCAAGGCTGTTACTTTCAAAGAAAAAAACTGCCTCAGGAGGGACTTGAACCCGCGACATACTGAGCTACCGAGACAGCTCAGCTGGTTGGGGCCGAATCACACATACAAAGAACACAACTCAATGGAAAGTGTCTCAACCTGAAGAACAGGCTAACTCATGCAAACCTAGTATAGAGAAGAAGACTGGGAAAAAGACGCCAAACTTCTACATCAGTACCAAGGTAGCATGGTACAGTATGGAGATTTGGGTACACATGGAAGAATACACAAGGGAAGAGGAGCACTGGAAAGGAAGAACAGACAGAAGAAACATGATCTCTGGTGTGATTGTGTCCCCATACATATACTAAATTTTGTGTCTATTTATGATCCATGTCATGTGTAGCCTTTTTCATAATTCACTGTGTGATGGTTTTACTATTGTTTGTGTGCATTTACATGCTATGTTTTGTCTTGATATGGCTGTGTGAACCTGTGTGCATCTCTAAATAGCCAAGTGCATATGCGCTAATGATGTCACTTACACATGCATAGGGAACCTTCGCTGTGGCAGCTGAGGAAAGCAGATACATAATATAACCCAAATGAAAGTTTTATAATGTACATCTTCGATAATAATTATGTACTTGTAATGCCCTGCAGGTTGAACCATCATACTATCTGTAGACAACTGTATATACTTGAAGTAATCATTTAGTACATACACTGTCCAAAACTACAAGTACAGTATCCCCAGAGAGCATAGCCCAAGGAAGATGAATAGTGATGATTACATTGCTCTCGTTTACGCATATAATATGTATAATAGCGACTTGTTTACATTCCTGCGGTGTGCTCCCAGTTTGCCTTATAAGGATGACGCCAGTGACGTTATCCGTCTCATGAAGTCGCTCTGCACTGAATCGCGTCGTGCGCTCTTGCAGCAGGAAGAATCGGCAGCTACTGGTGAGTGTATAGCATGTATTTACATTGTACGTGTAAATTCACCAGATCCTTTTCCTCCTTTTGGATGGAGTCTGGGCATGAGACCCTGAAATTGAGGACAAATCTCTAATAGAGGCACACCTTCAGGTCCCAACTCTGTTGCATGCTTGTGATATTATACAAGGTAATGATATATATTGTGATATTATACAAGGTCATAGAAAAAATAATGCTGCAAGTAGTACTTGTATGTGACTTTTTAGTTAGCGTGGACACACATGCCTGTGCTTTCATCATGCGTCTATCCCACACCACACTATTTTTTCACGCTTTCGGTGCGATTGCTTGTTCATAAAGGCACCAAAAAAATACGACAAGTGGCGTCATCTGCCTCAATGCTAGTATAACTTTTGCTGCTTGCACTCTCACTTGTGGTTGGCTGTTGCATGCTTGTGCTGTTGCTCGCTCTTTGTTAGCCCTAGCCTTTTACATGTTTGGCTGCTCGCTCACAGCAAAACTTCATACAGTTCTGTATAAGGTCAAAAACCGGGGAGGCAACTACCTCCTCTGCCTGAATGGTAGTTATACCCCTCATTTCTACATCGAGTCCAATTCTCTGATGATATTATACAAGGTAATGACAAGGTGATGTATTTTATGTAGGTCGTTAGCTTAATGGAATCTCCTGACATAGCTGAATCTCAGGAAAAAAAAAGAAGATGGACTGAAGGTAAATTGAATGTGTATGGAGGTATGTGTATGTGTGACTTGGTCTACATATAGTGGGTGTGTTTTCAATGACAGTATTGCGTTATAGTATTTTCATCCTGCAGCATACACAGTTAAGGTGACCACACAGCTCATTAAAACCCTTGAAGAAGACAATGAGAGACTGGGTGGCAGTCGAAAGACCCCTAATGTCCGGGCTAAGAGATTGAAAAATTTGCTCTGATTGCTAGAACTGAGAGCCGCAATTTCCCCCTAGCCAGTAAGGAAGATAAAAAAAAACAACTTCTGGTTGGGGCAGCTGTCAAGCACCTTTGGCTCGGAGAGAAAAAGATTAGATGCTCTTGTTAAATATGCAGGATCAACATAATTTCATCAAGAACGGTGCTCTTGTGCTTGGTTGACGGTGCAACTGAATAATGGACGTGCTGGCTCTCCAGTAACCTGGAGGAAGCAGCAAGCGGCTTGTTAAACCTGGAGAGTACTTGGTTGAGTCGCTGGACTGTAGTTGGCCAGGACATCATACTCATATTGATCATTCATTAATCACTTATTGCATTTCAAATGTTTCAAAATGATGATGAATTAGCTGATAATTGAGAAGAGACTATTTAAGGCAGATGTACGGGCTGCCAAGCGGCTTAAATTATTAATCCATGCACAATACATAGAAAATGCTTCTATTCTATAAAGTAGGGCTATGTGAATTCTCTGCTCTGGAGATCAAGAATGCAACGGATAGTTTTAAGACTTCAAAAGAGAAAGCTAAGAAATTGCTTGAGTAAAAACTTGAGGAGTAAAAAGCTATGAGTCTGCATATGCGCGTGCATGTCAATAATTGAAGCCCCACCTCATGTTATGTTGGTGGAATGAAGCCCCACTGCGTGTTATGTTGTGTAATTTCCCAGGAGGCCAATAAAAGGGGATAACTTGGGACTTGAAAATCTCCCAGGAGGGCCTAAAATGGGATGCATATAAACATCCTTCACCCCCTGATAGTATATCATGAATTTCTCCCCTCCCCCTCCGCCTCCCCCTCTCACTTCCTCCCCCTCAGCTGGGTGCCAAAGTGTGCAGTGACCTCTCAGAACTGGTGAGGAGGTTCCACGAGCGCTGGGTGAAGGTCAAGAAGAAGGTGACTGTCAGATTCTTCGCCATGGTCAAATATGACCCAGAGAACATGGGACTCTCCAGTGAGTGGGGGGGGGGGGGGGGGGGGGGTCAGAGAGTAAGGAGAGGGGAGCTGTACTCATTTCATTGTACCTGACGTGGTATATGGTATAGCCAAATACTTGCTTACTTCAGACTAGACAATTCGACTACATATGAAGTAATTACATGTTCCACCTCTAGTTACTTGTTGGAGGATGCCATGGCATTTTGAGGCAGATGCACCTCCTACTATGATTGTGTACATACAATCGGGACCAACAGCATCTTCATGCATGTAACACTATTTCTGATGGTGGGAGGGAATCCCTGCTCTAGGACATGTGCACTTTTGCACAACAAGTCCATTAGAAAACCGGCACTATGAGATCACACACTAAGTCTGCAGGTGTCTTGAAAGGGCCTGTAGTAAAAGCACAGAAGCAAATTTGTAGAGCCAATCCCCAACCCTTGGGGCGTACTACTACATGTGGAAGTGTAAGTAATGATGCACTTCAAAGGGCTTAATAAAACCAAATTGAGAACCCATATGGAGTAATAATGCACTCTTGGGTCATATTGCCTAGAAAAAAGCCATCATCAAGCCACTAGCTGGCCAATGATATACTAGTAACCTGTGGGAGTGAGAATATTGATGTATAAAGTGAGTGAGGACTAAGGTCAGCTGTATTTCCTGCTTCTTAGCTCTATCAGCAGGGACAGAAAAAATCATCTCGAAAAGATCTTCCAGAACTGCACCCAACACCAGCAACACAACTACAGTCCCTGCGCCACCATCAACAGAAAAACCCAGGCTTCTCTACATGCCATATGTAAAGGGCCTGCTGGAGAGGATGCAACGGTCATGTAAGAAACTTGGGATCAGAACTGTTTTCAGATCAGACGGCAACTGTATGCAGGGATGTGGACTACACCACAGAAATTGACTTCCCAAGACCTATTGTGGAGACGCACACATATACATGTATACATATGTATGTAACCAGGGAGGAGCAGCATGAAGACAAAGGCAATGGATGGGCATGCAACAATCATAACATGCGTATCCGGTTACTCCTGGCCCAGCGCGCTACCGGCCCGCGGCGCGCGTTTTATTCGATTACTAAATTATAAAGGAACTTACGCACTCGATCAACATCAATTTCATCAAGAACGGTGCTTGGTTGACGGTGCAACTGAATAATGGACGCGTTGCTCTCCAGTAACCTGGAGGAAGCAGCAAGTGGCTTGTTAAACCTGGAGAGTACTTGGTCGTCAATTGGTAAGAAGAGTATTTTATTATGTCTTGTCTCTGTTCCAGATCCATTATACTACCTGTATTCCTGCGATACAGGACAGGAAGGACAAACTCTTGACAGGCGAGCAGTTACTATTTTTGACACCCCGCAGCACTTGTTTTGTTCCTCTATGCACAAATACGTGTGCGCACGTACACCCGAGATATTTATGGTATTGTTCCATGTTGAGTCAAGATTGAAGCAAACCAAGTATCGTGTATACAGTAACAGTTAATGTGGACGAAGGCATATTGCAGTTGGAGGGTTTCGTAGCTACAGGATTTCTTTCTGGAGGGGGTAGGATTTCGTATTCAGAGCATGCACGTTAAAAAAGATATATGCATGCATACCTTGTAGGGGGTCTTTCTAGGCGCATACCCACCCACAAAATGGTTACTGGTCCCGGGTAAATTCTAGCTACTTTTTAGCATTGTTAATGCGTGCAAGTGTAGTATGACTCTGGTATCATGAAATTGGTGGTGAGGAGGATCAGAGGATCCCAGTATGGTATTAGTGAATTGAGACCACAAAGTTAAATGTTGGGTTCTCACCTGTTGCTGGAGCAGCAGGTAGCAGTTTAAATTTATTTATGGGGTTAACAGTTAACATCAGGAACCAATGCATGGCGCACAGGTACTGCAATTGGTATGTGTGGACTGGAGCATGTGGAACTCTAAGTCGACGTGAAGCAGTTTGGCTAAAAAAAAAAAGACTTACTCCAAAATGCATGGGTAGGGCATTACCTCGAAAGTGGTGTAATAACAGCACCTCCTATTCCCTCCTCCCACCAATAATGCCTTTGAATGTACTATCACACTGCAAGAATTAAGGGGTTCTTCAGTGTAGGGATGACAATGTGATACTGTGCCTTGGTTGTCAAGTGCACTGGAGTTGTAGGCGGACTCTGTGATTAACTTAGTCACAAAGTTATACTGAGTGCCTTATACAAGTTTACATAGGTGACCACATGCCACTTAAGAGGCTGTCTACTTCCCGCCTACTTCTCACTGACAAGCAACCTGCAACATACATATTCCAGGCTGGCCAGATTTGGACCCCCTAATTTGGGGGAGACAATTTTGAGGCTCAAATTGACCCACCGAAATTGGTTTGGGGGGGGGGGGGAGGATCTATTAAAAGCCATTATGTTCCAGATCTAAAGCCACGTTTCTGAGTAATTCTGTACATGTACATATATCTACAAAGGTCATGTACCAGTGTTGTTTTCCCATACATGTACAACTAGTGTACATACCCATAGCACCAGAACATGTACAAATGTGTAGTACCACTCATGCACCTGTAATTCCCATGCCACTCATGCACCTGTAATTCCCATGAATTATCTATGTATTCCAGGGTACATAAGCAGTGGTAAATTCAGCTGGTGGCCTGCATAGTTTGTTGAAAGTGGTCACATGACATGATGATCTGTGAGAGATACACATTTGTAGAGGGACTGGGAACAGGGAACACTAGTACAGTGACCATCATTAGTCAAGCAACTCATGTATTGTCTCCCCCCCCCCCCCCTCCCCCCCTTCTCTCTTAGATTTGTCATCGTTGTCATCATCAGACCCAGAATGGGATGATGACATCTCCAGGGGCACAGAATGGGAGGAGGACTCCAGGGGCCATCTTGGGTATTATTTGTACCTTAGCAGTAGGTAGTACTCTTGTTACATGTTTACTTGTTGGAGAAGCATATGTGTGGTTTCAGTAGCCTGACCCTTCCTATCATTGTTGGGTAAGTGTAGGGTGGGGTGTTGTGCCTAAATGAGGTTATGGGCTACCCAGCTAATAGTTTGTCTAAACACAGCTGGTGTGTAGTATAAGCCAGACAAAATGCAGATACTGTTATGTTAGCAGACTAAACTTTTAACAATTTCTTGAAAACTGCATTACAGTATTATTTAATATAACGACTTTACAGGGAAAGCACTGCCATTAAGTAGAACACAAATTCTTATTAACTATTTCCAAGATCCTCTAAATTATTGATCCTTCCTTCCTAGAATCATTGTCGCTTCTTGATCTGCCGCTTCTTCCAACCAACACATACCTGTGTGTGTGTGTGTGTGTGTGTGTGTGTGTGTGTGTGTGTGTGTGTGTGTCTCTCTTACTCAACATCTCACTTCTCGAACGAGTGATTGTGCTATAAAAAAAGTACATGCTCAGTGGCATACGATCATCAAAAATATTGTGGGGACAACTGCGTTTAAGTGTGTCAAGTGTGAAATACAAGCAGAAGAGCCAATATGCTAATTAGATCTAGCCTACTCTTGGCTTACCTGCGATCAGTTTTCCTGTTTGATGTACAGCGAAGCACCAGCAGTTACAGCACGAGGGAGTACAAGCACTGCTCTGGTCAAAACTATGGCACTTCCAGCAGTGTAGTCAGTAGTTTGCCACTTGCTAGTTCTTACGCTCACGCACGTAGGCCTACATGAGGCAAAGTTTATGTTTCATGCATGCGTACCATCTCCGTTCGTATAACACGCCGAGGGTTCTGCATTCATTTTGCTGCTCTGATGTATGGTGTTGAACAAAAATGCAAACTGACACACACACACACACACACACACACACACACACACACACACACACACACACACGCACGCACGCACACGAGACAAGTACCGTAGCCCTTGCACATGCACGCTGAGGATTAATGAATGCACTACAGTGCAGACCCTCGGCGCATACATCGCAGAATGCGCATGCACTTATCAGTGGAGAGGAAAATAGCTGACTTGTGTAGTAGCCTTACAATGCTGGAAGGACCTCTGGCTCTGCAACAGAGCAGTTTCAGAGAAAATCCCACCCCTTTGGTGCGTTAGGTAAACTGTGTTGTTTGTAGAATGAATAAACCTACTACAAGTGAGTTTGGGCACAGAGAGACAGACAGACCGATCAACTACAGTACCCTCGCTGCGCATGTGCACCAAGGGTAAAAGGCTTTTTGAAGGAATATACCATAGCCTAGACCGTTTCTATATACAAGATAAGACTTTCATAGTTGGTGAAAAGTAGAGAAATAATTAGCACATAGCACTGGAAGTGCAGTTGATGCCTGAAACCTCAACTGTTTTGAGGTTTCAGGCATCAACTGCTACTATAAAATCTGAAAGAGCAGCATTAGTTTGTAGTAGAAACAAATGAAACTGCAACAGATGTGCATGCGTACTGACACACTGAAAAGTACAATTCCCCCCAAAGTATAGGACTAGTCAAGTGTGGTGTGTGCATGTGTGCATGCACATACAACACACATACACATATTCCTGTGCACATTGATGGGTGCGGTCATGTATGAGTAGTCTTCTGTATATGTGTTCACTTCATTAGAGCTGATGATGAAAGGTCATGACAGAAAAAGAATAATAAGGAGCGAGAAAGAGTGAAGTGTAAAAAGGAATGTCTTAAAAAGGTAAGACTTGCTAAACAGATAACCATATGTTGTGGACTCTACATGTATATATGTAATAACTAATGAGGTTCAATGTAACATTTGAGTTCATCTATTTAGTGAAGCTCTGCCCAGCACATAACAGTTAAAATGTGAAAATACCAGTGTCAATAATATGATTGTTGTGTACCATTATCCTGTACTCCCGTATTGTTAACCAGATGTGCGTGCATATTGTAGTCTCACAGTAAACAGTAAGCAAGTGCCAATTTTGAGACAGGCTGTTTGATAATGATGATGAGGAGGGAGAAATAAGCAATTTTTCTGCATGTCACTGTAGCATTGTCAGTCTTACCATGTATAGCATCTAAAAAGACTTTCATGTATAGCATGCAGCATGTGGGAGTTTGAACCATTTCTCTATTCATGAGCGTAACTAGAAATGAGTCTCAGGAGAGGCATTAGTCTACATATATGCACATGCACATATGATCGCTTAATGTGTGAGCAGGTACAGTGTGCAGTGCTGCAAGTAGTACTTGTATGTGACTTTTTAGTTAGCGTGGACACACATGCCTGTGCTTTCATTGTGCGTCTATCCCACACCACACTATTTTTTCACGCTTTCGGTGCGATTACTTGTTCATAAAGACACCAAAAAAATACGACAAGTGGCCTTGTCTGCCTCAATGCTAGTATAACTTTTGCTGCTATCAGTAAATATTGGTACTCTCACACATTAGGTTGAGGGCTCTGTTATCAAAAAAAGGGTATCGACAGCTAGCTGGTTGTGCCTGTGAATTAGCTGTGGCCTTAAAGTGTGGCTATTGTATCTATACTTGTAGCTGCAAGTGCATTCAAAATAGGAAGACGGACAAGAGCTCAAATAAGCTTCTGCTAGTGGATTACGTAGCCATAGAGGTGTGATGCATACTTAAGGCACACTTTCTATTTTCTATTCCCCATACTATTCTCATTTATTGTAGAAACCCAGTCAAAAGACGGTACAGAGCAGCAGTGTGGAATCGACTGCCCACCCACTCAAAGAGTGGGTGGGCAGGAAGAGCCTTCTAAATGAAGTGGAATTGTCCAAGTTGGCAGAGGATGTTCTTTGATGTTTATAAAATGTGTGTAAATAGATTTACTTTAGTCATGCAGTTATTTTTAGTCTATTTTTTAGTATAATAGCGACTTGTTTACATACCTGCGGTGTGCTCCCAGTTTGCCTTATAAGGATGACGCCAGTGACGTTATCCGCAGAGGGCGCCTGAATCGCGTCATGCGCTCTTGTAAAATACACCAAAGAACATGTCATATTGTACACAAATTAAGTACATATTGTCACCAAATGTACAACATGAATGTAAATGTACATGTGTTCTTGTGTGTCATGAGAGTGCTAGTGGCGGTTTAACATTGTAATATACACCAAAGAACATATGTCATACACCAATGATTATACATATACAGTAAACATGAATGTAAATGTACATGTGTTCTTGTGTCATGAGAGTGCTAGTGGCGGTTTAATATACACCAAAGAACATATGTCATACACCAATGATTATACATATACAGTAAGTACATATACAAATACTGTACAACATGAATGTAAATGTACATGTGTTCTTGTGTGTCATGAGAGTGCTAGTGGCGGTTTAACATATTGTAATATACACCAAAGAACATATGTCATACACCAATATACAGTAAGTACATATACAATAAGTACCAATACCACCAAATGTACAACATGTACATGTACCATGAATGTAAATGTACATGTGTTCTTGTGTGTCATGAGAGTGCTAGTGGCGGTTTAAACATGTTGCCAGGAATGCCACAGTTTCTGCAGTAGTAGTAGTTATGGCATACCAATTCACGCACAATAGTGACGGCTCAGATGGCACAATTTCGAACAAGTGCCACGTAACTGAGTCGGTTAGGCCCACTATAAGGGAATCCAAGTTATTCTTGGTCATGGCGTAGAAGCCTTGCACAAGCATTTGGCACAAGTGCTGGCCATCCACAACCTTCAGCTGGGCCCCAACTGTTGGCTTCACTTCAATCAATACTACTGGCCTTAAATGCAGCACTTCCTATAATGATAATCACACAATCACATAATCACACGTTATCACCCCAGCATTCCAATCCAAGCTTTAAGTTTCTGCATGGATAAGCTACACATGTAGCCTCAGTTCCCAGGCGTTCCCTGTTGCGCATAATTGTGCACCTTTTGATTGTGCGGGGGAGGGAAATATTTAAAAACGCACAATTGCGCGCAAAGGGGAAGGCCTGGGAACCGAGGCTATACTACACATGTAAGCTACAGTACCCCACTACTTCCTAGGCAACCAAGTAAGCAAGCACTTGTATGCACGACTACAGGAGGGGAACAATACAACTTGGTCCTAAACCGGCTTACACATGGAATTCCCTACTTACCACAATCCCACAAGCAAAGTCTACGGTGTAATCGGAACCCTGCCGTTTGGTGTCGAGTACAGGAAACTGATGTATAACCTTGTACTTTCCTTGGAGTGCAGGTCGACTACTCTCACATGTAAGGACTGAATCCATAAGTATAGTCTCCACCACAGAGTAGTAGCTGAACTCGGATTGTGCATCTACTATTCTTGTCCATGCCGGCCCATGCGTTCCAGAGATGGACAGTATTGGGGCGAGGTTAATGGAGAATGGTGGATTTGGAGGATTCCAGGCACTTTTACTGCAGGATATACCCATAATTCCACGGACAATTTTCCAGTTCAACTTCGTGGATGATGGTTTCAGACTGAGATCTGAAATCTCCTGTAGAGTGATGTTCTCCTGCACACGTGTAAGTACAAATTCAAATGCCACTACAGTGGAACCTAGCAACTTATTTCCTGAAAAGAAGCAAGTAATTCCTTGCAGTTCTCCTGTAAATTCTCCACTGGCTCCCATGTTCTCTCTCCATTCTTCCACTTCACTAAGTAGAAGTCCCTTTTTGAATCCAGTAGCGTTTCCACTTCGAAAACCTGAAATTTGCCAATTATAACTACAGTGGAACCTCTAAACAAAGGCCATGCCAGAGACAAGCCTTGTGCAAACACTTATATTACGTTATCAAAGAAGCGAAACTAGTGAAAAGTGAACAGGGAGGCAGGCTATGGCCTAGAGATACCATGCTTGTACTGTTCACCTTCTAACAAGATGAATCACATCAGACACACGAAGGGTTGCATTTTGACTACAGTAATGAGCACTTGTGGACGTGTTTCATGGCTATTGGTTGGAATAGAGACTACCTTTGATGCCATAGGGAACCAGCTCAGATACTTGTGAGTACTGCCTTCTTCTTCTTCTTCTTCTTCTGAGAGAGAGAGAGAGAGAGAGAGAGAGAGAGAGAGAGAGAGAGAGAGAGAGAGAGAGAGAGAGAGAGAGAGAGAGAGAGAGAGAGAGAGAGAGAGAGAGAGAGAGAGAGAGAGAGAGAGAGACCACCCTGCATACCTAGCATGGGTTGTATCCCCACCCTGCATACCTAGCATGGGTTGTATCCCCACCCTGCATACCTAGCATGGGTTGTATCTGTCACGGAAATTTTGGTCCGCCGAAAATTGGTCCGGGCGGACAATATTTTTCTGAAAAAATTGGTCCCTATCCAAAATCTTGGTCCGCCCATACCTCCGCGGGGTCCGCCGTCCTCGCGGTACCCTCACGCTGTATACACTGTGTATATCTACCTGTAGGTCGCCAGTGCTCCGCTGTCCGTGGCCCTGCAGTGTTCCTTTACGTGCAGCTGCTCAGATAGCACTGGTCTTTGCGGGTGAGACTCAATAGTGAGAAATACCACGATGTTGCGTCCAGTGCCAAGAAAAGTAGTTTTACTTTTGGAAGCTATTCAGTTTCGTAGAAGAGAAAGAGGAGACTCTTTTACGGAATGCATACGTCTATCTGACTTACCCCGAAGGATGTACCGGCAACGAGAAACGCCCACTCTCGGCGGTATAGTTGGCTATCTCGAAGCGACTGGTGGGGCGGCATTCGCGGAATAGCCACTCTCGGACAGTATAGTTGGCTCAATCTATCTCGAACGGGCCGGCTGCTGTGCTCTGCGTGCGTATCCCGCTACTGCGTTCGCCCCAGACCAAAATTTTCAGTGTGGACCAATATTTTCGGGAAAAAAGGTCCGGGGGGACCAAAATTTTCATTTTTGGTCCTAGGACCATTTTTGCCGGGACCAATATTCCGGTGACATATCCTCACCCTGCAGAGGAGGTTGGAACCCATCACGTGAGAGGTCACGCGCCGTAGACTGTCTATGGGAGTTTTGTATGGAAATGTTTTCTCCGTCTACAAGGTAGCTAGTGTAAATGTAAGCATATCACCTGAAAGTACTAGGTGAGTATACTCGAAATATGGCCAGTACCCCAAGCGTACCCTTCGGGTTTGGTTGTTACAAGCCTTAGAGCGTTTTTACTCGGTCTTCCTACAGGAAGCTGAACTGTTAGTCCGTTTGCCCTTGCCTAGCTCTACCAAACCTTGGTGTAACTGTTGAGATCACTGAGCCTTCTTCGCCAAACTCCTGTGCTAAAATACTGATCGGAATCTACTACCAGTAAATCAATGCGCGTACATTCTTTACAGCTTACGCAGGCGCGAGCATCTAATAGCGCGTGCGTAAATCACATGACAGTTACGTAACATTACATTCGGTTCCAACCTCCTCTGCTCACCCTGCATACCTAGCAATCAATGCATGGGTTGTAGGATACACAAACAGTAAGCGGAACAATACTTACACTCCCCAAATAACAACTCCCCAACCACCACCCAGTTGTGGATACCTAAGCACCATACCTAAAAATCAACGCATAGGTTGTAGGATACACAAAAAGAAAGCAGAACACTCACACTCCCCAGCTCCCCAACAACCACCCAGTTGTGGATAGCCACCTACATGTAGTTGCGATACCTACAGCACTTCCTAGCAATCAACGCATGGGTTGTAGGACACACAAACGGTAAGCAGAACAATACTCACACTCCCCAGCTCCTCAACAACCACCCAGTTGTGGATAGCCACCTACATGTACATGTACTTGCGATACCTACAGCACTTCCTAGCAATCAACGCATGGGTTGTAGGACACACAAACGGTAAGCAGAACAATACTCACACTCCTCAACCCACCCAGTTGCGGATACCTACAGCACGCACTTCCTAGCAACACACGGACAAAGCTCCCCAACAATTACCACCACCTTGCCCCAGCACACGATACAAGCCACTACAGTTATCACGTACTTTCCCACTTTTTCTTTCTCTTCTTTCTTTTACTCGTTTCCTTTCTTCACTTTTTCCGGTAAGCCTTTTTCCTGTCTAGCCACGCTGACGCGCTATTTATATTGGCGCTTTACCTACGCGTACGTGTACGTCATGTAATACCCACATATTGGTGTAGTACGTCAATTGTGCATACCGGGGAGACATATCATACAACATGTGAGGTGTCCAATATGCTCCAGATCTCAAGCTACAGCTGACTTAACAGAAGAGGGCTTGGCAAGAGCAAATGAATAGAAATTACAGCTGGTACTAGAAGACAAATATGAAATGGGTTGAGTAGTGGATTTTAAGGTTGCACTGAGACTTGGAGAGTAAGTCTATAGAGATTGTAGGTGTGTCCAAGTGAGCCAATTTCAAGAGTGTCATACTGGACAGAAAAACCAGCAGATCCTAGGTCACCCATCAGTTCAATGAAGGTTAGTTTGGATTGCTTCCTTGGTCAGGCATTATTGAAGCTGTCAGAATCTGAATTTGAATCTGATTGGCGTGCACAAATTCCTCTGTGTGACATCATCTTGACAAAGAATTTCACCCAAAGTCACCAGACCCTTTTCTCTCTTTGTCTGGACAAGGGGTCCATTCACACCACATTCTGATACCTAGATTCCCAATGCAGCGATTTGAGTCAGCACAAAAGTCGCCAGACACTTCTGTATGGGGGTCTGGGATGAGATCGACTATCAGTGGAGTGGGGATGACTATAATGATTCATTTCAATTTGACACGAGGAACTGACATGCATCTTCAGTGTGTATGGATGATGCCATGGCATTTGAGGCAGATGCACCTCCCACTATGATTGTGTACATACAATCGAGACCAACAGCATCTTCATGCATGTAACACTATTTCTGATGGTGGGAGGGAATCCCCGCTCTAGGAAATGTGCACTTTTGCACAACAAGTCCATTAGAAAACTGGCCACTGAGTATTGTACATCACACTATGAGATCACACACTAAGTCTGCAGGTGTCTTGAAAGGGCCTGTAGTGCATAGATGTAATGTGCATACAATGTACATGCATTGTGCCCTTTCACTTTGCAAGAGCAATAATGTTTGGCAGAAAGTACATGTACCCTGGTAAACAGAACATTCCACTAACTGCAGTGGGAAGTGATAGGTATTCATGTAAAAAGGAGTAGGAAGCAGATAGAGAAAGGGTACCACTGTTGTACACTACAAGACTGGTGGGATTTCCTCTCTGTCTCAGCACAATCTCTAGTGAGGCATGTATGTACATGTATATACATGTAGCTGCATCATAGACATTATGAAGTATAAAGGTGTAGGGCACACACACACACACTCACACTCACACTCACACTCTCACACACTCACACACTCACACACACTCACACTCACACACTCACACACACACACTCACACTCACACACTCACACTCACACTCACACACACACTCACACACACACACACACACACACACACACACACTCACACTCACACTCACACTCACACACACACACACACACACACACACACACACACACACACACACACACACACACACAAAAAGCACAGAAGCAGAGCCAATCCCCAACCCTTGGGGCGTGTGGAAGTGTAAGTAATGATGCACTTCAAAGGGCTTAATAAAACTGTAAAATCCAAATTGAGAACCCATATGGAGTAATAATGCACTCTTGGGTCATATTGCCTAGAAAAAAGCCATCATCAAGCCACTAGCTGGCCAATGATATACTAGTAACCTGTGGGAGTGAGAATATTGATGTATAAAGTGAGTGAGGACTAAGGTCAGCTGTATTTCCTGCTTCTTAGCTCTATCAGCAGGGACAAAAAAAATCATCTCACTGAACTTGAAAAGATCTTCCAGAACTGCACCCAACACCAGCAACACAACTACAGTCCCTGCGCCACCATCAACGGAAAAACCCAGGCTTCTCTACATGCCATATGTAAAGGGCCTGCTGGAGAGGATGCAACGGTCATGTAAGGGATCAGAACTGTTTTCAGATCAGACGGCAACTGTATGCAGGGATGTGGACTACACCACAGAAGGGTGAGAATTGACCTCCCAAGACCTATTGTGGAGACGCACACATATACATGTATACATATGTATGTAACCACACACATCAGAGTGGTGGCTAAAGGAGACGCACATCTATATGTGCCTTTCCCAATACCTATTGTGGCACACACATATACATGTACATATGTATATATGTAACCACATACATCTGACAGACTATAGCCAGCAATGGTCACTGGCCATGGGAGTAGAAGGTCTATATTGAATTCTGAGGACTAACACAACTCTTCCCACAGGGAGAATGAAAACAACACCCACACATGCATGGAGGTTGCCACATGTGATTAGCAGGAAGCATTGCACTTGTGCAGCTATCATTGTTAACCAGAAGTGCATCAAAGGAAAAATAATCTGCAGATCTTTAGTTCAAAGACAATACACTTGCAGTACCAATGTACCTCCTGAACTCCCTAGTTCCACCACCATTCTGGGAGCACTGTGCATATGACCACTGAAACACTGAAATCTGTTCACACAACACACACAATGTGCATAGTTCAACCCACAAGTATGAAGACAACTGCAGACAGTGCTCACTCTGATGCATCCAACATATTGTTTCAAGAACTATATATACAGCAACATCAGTTTTAGGATGCAACTGAGGCAGCACTGTTTCGGCCTTGTTGGGCCTCATCAGTGCAGTGTAGTCTCATTGGACCCACTTTCACTGACAAAATGCAATAGTGTTAGGGGCATAGGATGGGGGCATAGAACACTAACAACTCATGTACATGACTCAACAGCATTCGGGAAGGCAGTAGTGAAATGAAAGGAGGATCATCTAGCCATGTAATAGTGTCATGCACGAGTATGGGAGTACTATACAATTTTCAAGTAGACTGTATACAAATTTCAAGTTTTCTGGGAGGGGGGGGGGAGGGGGGAACAGAGCTAGGCTGGAGGGAGGGGGAATTCCAGGGCCACTAACCAAGAAGCAATACTGCCATTGACCACCCACCCACCCACCCTCCCTCTCCCTCTCCCTCTCCCTCTCCCCCTCCCCCTCCCCCTCCCTCTCTCCCTCCCTCCCTCCCTCCCTCCCTCCCACCCACCCACCCACACCCACACCCACACATTCTAGAGCATCAGCTCTAACAAGGCACAAGGCAACATGAGTAAAATTGGCAAGTATGTACCCTAGTGTGCGTAGAGGAGGGGCATAGTGTAGTGTTCAAAGGGCCTAATCAAACTGTAAAATCATAATTGGTCACTGTACTCACTTATCTAGCAAGGCAAATAGAGTGTTGGCAACAAAAGGCTTATTGTGGGCAACAGGCTGACTATAAGAGCAAATTGAGAAAGTAGCCTAACAGCAATAAAAATAGCCTTAATTGGGGTGCATTCCACTGTGCACTCATGTAACTACATATACATTTCAAATCACACCCCTTGTGTGACTGGGAGAAGGGATGGAATTGTGCATAAATGTTCATAGTACATAAGAGGAGTGTTGGGTAATTGGTCTGATAGCACATACAATGTATGAAGTAACCACAAATACCTTAATGACTCTTGGCTACTTACTCATACAGCATATTTCAGCAGTAAACCACACACTGTTTCTAAGTGTCATTAGTACATAGATGGCCACCTAACACAGACTATGCACACACATTGAAGCCATCTATGTACTAATGACACTGTGTGGTTTACAGGCTCCTGTTTGCTGTACTTAATACCACTCAGGAAGACACTAGGGCATGTTTAGTCCAGTGTCACTGAAACTTGCAGGGATTGCACAGTTGCCTTGTGTATGCCTGTTGTAAAGTGCACACACACACACACACACACACACACACACACACACACACACACAGTGACCAGTTAATCACTTTCTAGAGTAAACTCTGCATCAGCTCTAACAAGGCAACATAAGAAAAATGTGAAAATAACGGTGTATGTATGTACCCTAGTGTGGGTAGAGGAAAACAAGAGGAGGGGCATAGAGTAGTGTTCAAAGGGCCTAATCAAACTGTGAAATCAGAATTGACCACAACACTAAATAAGCATTAGGGGAAGTTAAAATTCTAGCTACCTTGCTTTGAGCATGTAAATAACAGCCACACAGAGCAACAAACAGACTGGGTATGCACATTGTGTTCATCATGTACATGTGGTGTAATGTCTGCACATAATGTACACATGTATATATGCATCTGACCTAATTAAGGTTGTGTAGAATTAAGCTGGAATGATGCTGGAATGATGGGATGACTCCATCTTGATCTGATTTAGTGAAGTTCCTGTTCCAGAGGGTTCACACTTAAATAATAGTGCAGACGAAGGAATATTATAGTACTTATGCTTTTGTTTCACTGCAAGTGTGGGTAGGGGAAGGGAGAGGAAGGGCATATAGAGTGGACAGTGAGTACAGCATATATTTCAGCACCTTTGCAACAGGAGCCTGCAAACCACACATGTTACCTAACACAGACTATGTTGAAGCCATCTATGTACTAATGACACTTGGTTTACAGGCTCCTGTTGTGAAATATGCTGTATATACATATGTTCAAAAGGCCTAATCAAACTGCAAAATCGTAATTGCCCACAACACTGGAAACTAAGCAATTTTAGCTAAGCACACACACACACACACACACACACACACACACACACACACACACACACACACACACACACACACACACACACACACTTGAACTTGAACTTGAATCCGCCCACCATACTGGTGATAGCGGTATCCTTGGGCGTGCCCTGGATATTGAACGCCCAAAGAGTCGGAACTAGCTTTGACTGCCACAAAATCGTTGATGCCTAGTACGATCTCCCTTCCTGCGGAAGGACCGACCACACTGACATGGATAGGATGTAGTACGTGCTGTTGCAGACGGTATACTCAAGTGTTGCTGGTCAACAAGAGACCGAAGTCCCTCTGTACACAGAGCTTTCCAAGCCCTCCTGTCCTGGGCCAATTCAAACCAATCGTTGCCCACATCCACTGCCTTCATGTCTGACACAGCTACATCTCGCCATCTTCTCTTGGTCCCATGACTTGGCCTCTTCTTAACCAACTCACCAAAGAGCAGCTGTTTGGGCAAACGAAAAGGTTCCATTCTGGCTACATGGCCCAGCCACCGAAGACGCTGCTTCATCAACAAATGTGTCATGGTCACCTCCATACCAAACTCCGCTGCGAGCCTCCGTGATGTTATCCTTTCCTTCCACTGTTGGTATTTAGTAACCCCCATGATAGACCTAACACATCTGTTGTGAAAGGAAGTCAGGCGCCTCAAGCTCTCCGCCTTGATTGCCCAGGCCTCTGTTGCATATAGTAGCACTGACAATACAGCAGCTTTGTACACCTTCCTCTTCGTCTCCACAGATATCCTTCTGTTTTGAAACACTGCTCTCTGTAGGCAACCGAAAGCTCTTGCAGCCTTGCCAATGCGGATCTTGACATCTTCTTTGACCTCGCCATCACTGGTAATGTTGCTACCAAGGTAGGTGAAATCACTCACCATCTCTATCTGGCCTCCTGCGAGCTGCACTGGCAGAGTGTCACTACCATTGTCATGGTGGCCCACAGCCATCCCCTTTGTCTTCTCCATGCTCACAGTTAGGCCCCAACTAGCAGCTGTGTCAACAAGTTTGGCTGTAGAACGCTCAAAATCTTCACGTGTTGTTGTATATACAGCAGCATCATCCGCGAACTGGGATTCAGTGACTTTTATGCATTCCAGCCGGGACTTAGCAGTTCTATCTCCAACCAGTTTCCGTCCATGTTTGTACCGCACAATCATACCTGCCTCTGGGCACTGAGCTCTCCAGGCACTCATTACGGCACTGAAGTATAGATTGAAGAGGGATGGAGCCAGTGTGCAACCCTGTCGCAGGCCATTGAGCACTTTGATCTTGTCAGTAGTTGTGTCTCCAACTCTAATCTCCGCTTGCATGTTGTCATGAAAGGACTTGATGATGGACAGCATGTTTGGTGGTACTCCATTCTTCTCCAGCACACACCACAGAGCAGGCCTAGGCACAGAATCGTATGCTTTCCTCAAGTCTACAAATAACACAAAGAGGGCATCATCATGCTCCCTGCACTTCTCAACCAACTGTCTCGCTACAAAAATCATATCTGTGCATCCTCTTCCTTTCCGAAAACCGCACTGTGAATCTGGTAGGAGCTCCTCTGCTATCACTTGTAGTCTCTCCTGCATGATTCGTGCCAAAACCTTTCCAGCTATATCCAGCAGGCTGATGCCCCTCCAGTTGTTACACTTCCTCAAATCTCCCTTTTTCGGGATGGGCACAATGATAGCATCCTTCCAGTCCTTAACAACCTCTCCTGATCTCCACACATCTTCCATGATCTGAAGCAGCCTGTCATGCACCTCCGCACCACCGTATATCAGGAGCTCTGGGAGAATTCCGGTCTTTCCACCGGCTTTGCCTCTCTTCAGCTTACTCAATGCCTTCATCAGCTCCTCCAATGTAGGGGGTTCATCCAGTTCCAGATGAGGTGGATGTTGGGGAAGCCCATCGATCTCTTCCTGGCTGTACTCACTGGGAATGTTCAGGATTTCCCTGAAGTGGTCGTGCCACAACTGTCTGACTTCACCAGGATTTGCTGTCATCTCACCATTCTTTTTCAATAATACGGAAGGCCTATGGGGTCTGCGTCCTCTGTGAGTCATCTGCAGCTTCCGTATACTCGTCCATCTCTGACAACCATCTTTCCTGGCTTTCTCAGCTTCGTCTGCTACTTTCTTGATCCACTCTTCCTTGGCATCATCAACGGCCTGCTTCACGGTCCTCTGGTGTGCTCTGAATCTCTTCTTGTTGGCAGCACTCTGCGTCTTCAAGAACTGGTTCAGGGCAGTGTTCTTTGCATCTATCAATGGCTGCAAGGTATCTGCGGCCTCCCAAAACCAATCAGGCTGCTTCTTACTTCGACCACGCCCAGCTACTTCCTCACTTGCTGCCATAACACACTCCTTAAACACTTCCCAGTTGTGTTCATTTGATTCGTTAGGGTCGTATGGCCGGGATAGCAGACACTCCGTCACTTTCTGCTCATATGCCTCTCGTGTCTTAGAATGCTGGAGGGTGTGCACTGCAATTGGAAGTACATCAGCACCTCGTCTCTTCCTGCGGGGTAAGCAGAGTCTCATCTTGGCTCTGACCATATTATGATCAGACCAGCAGTTGGCACCCCTCATCACTTGCACATCAGTGCAGAGGGCTCTCTGTTCGGTTCTCAGTACAACATAGTCAATCATATGCCATGCCTTGGTGGCTGGGTGCCTCCATGTTGTTAGGTGATGGTGCTTCTTCTGGAACCAGGTATTCATGATTGTGAGCTGGTTGACAGCGCAGAACTCCAGGAATCTCTCACCAGCAGCGTTACACTCCCCAACACCATGCTTTCCACGAACGTCCTGCCACACATCACTGTCGTCCTTACTACGACCAACTTGAGCATTAAAATCTCCAAGAAGCATTAACACATCAGTTGAGGGAGCTGCATCCACTGTGTCTTGAAGGTCATCCATAAACACCTGTACAACCGCTGGTGGTGCTTTGGCTGTCGGAGCATACACCGATACGACAGTGACATAGGTGCTCTTTGTATACCTAGATCCCCCTGGTCTTCTCTGCCCAGCACTGGTGACTTTCAATCGAGCTGTGACAATCCGGGAGCTGACTGCAGTCCATACCTCTCCAGCCTCCTTCCAAGCCTCTGTAGCCCTCTCATCTAGTGCGATTCCAACTCCTTCATTCCGTTGTGCTACATCATGATCTTCACTAGGAAGTGGGCGGCCAGAGTGTAGGAACAAATAACCCCCTGACTCCCAAATGTCACTACCAAACCATTTGGTCTCTTGGATGGCACCCACAGACACTCTGTAACGCCTGAGTTCCTTTGTCATGAGATCTATCTTGCGGTCCACATTGCCTTCACTCGTGCTTGGCATTGCCCTGCTTCGACATATGCGTTTGTCTCCGCCTGCTCTTTCCACCAAGGTTCGCACATTCCATGTAGCTATCATGAAGGTCCACCTACCACGAGAGTACATTCGTTTAGCACTGGATCTGGATCTGTTGTGGCTCTGAGAGCCTGAGTTCAACTCTTTGGGCATTCTCTTGTGCGATTTATGATCACCTAGATTCGCAAGATCTAGGCCGAAGACTGCCCTTATGCTCTGGACTACTCCACACGATGCACAAAGGCAGTTGTCAGCTTTAGCCACGGAACACGTGTTACCGGGTTCACCACGAGGAGGTAGCTGACGTGAACCACACACACACACACACACACACACACACACACACACACACACACACGCACACTAGCCTCACCCATAACACCCCAGTGCAATTATGTACACTTCCACCACATAACTGTGACACCACAATACCCCTTGAGCGTTAACTAGCATAGAGTTGCAAGCTGTGTATGCATGTGTGTAGAATACCTCTATGAGCATGCTGGCGGGATGTGTGGGGCTGGGCTAGCCTGTGCTGCTGGGCTAGGCACATTTTGATGCATGGGGGCCTGTATGCTGTGTGACGCGGACAAAAGCCTTCCCAAAACTGTAATCCCCTTTTTCCTCTCAATTTCCCTCCCTAACTTTTAATACCCTCCATAATTAACACACACACACACACACACACACACACACACACACACACACACACACACACACACACACACACACACACAAACTGGGACTCGAAAGTACATTGCACTTTCCCTTGCAATAATAGGGCTGGTGTCATTAACTTTCTCTGGAAACCGTCTGATCTTGTTTCCTGTGCTTTTTGGGCTAGCCCTATATTCCTTTTTGTAAGGACAGGGACACCTTGAAACAAGGGCATTCCAATAATAACAAGGATAGGTACACCTTGGGACAGGGTAGGAAAGGACACCCCAATAATCTTCAAAGTTTGGCTGATTTCTGCAAGTCATTGTAGCTGTGTGCTTTACATACTTTGAGGTCTTAGTGGGTACAGAAACATGTAGGTGTATGTGTCTAAAAAAACAAACCTAAATGTGCCTTAATTAGAGATGTCCTAGGTGTGTATGGAGTTAGCACCTGAACATGAGGCCTCAATATTGTTACATGTTATATACAGACCAGGCACCATTCACTGACACATGACATGCAATCTACATCTAAATGTCTTCTGTTCGCAGGAAGTTGCAAAGCATGTACAAAAGTGCTTTGCAACTTCCTCCCGAGTGACACCACGTGGCAACAGGCTGACTATAAGATAGGCCAATTGAGAAAGGAGCCTAACAGCAAACAAAATAGGGGTGCACTTGACCATGCGCTCATGTAACAACATTAATTCACATACATTTCAAATCACACCCCTTGTGTGACTGAGATAAGGGTGAAATTGTGCATAAATAGCCACCAATAACCACAAATATCTTAACAATACCATCAATACCTCTAGAGTGTACTAACTGTGTGTGTAAGTGAGGGATTAAGTGGAGGGAGAGTGGTGGGTGCATCATACATACACTCTAAAAAGCTATTAACTAGACTATGAAAAACTAGTATATGGAGTGGTGCATGTATGTGCGTAACAGTATTCAATCATGATAATCACATGCATTACAGCTTTAGTCTCTGGTATACACTACACACCCTGTGTCCTTGAGGTGGTGGTGTTTTCAAGTATTTTGGGATATTAACTGGCACTTCCCCATCCACACAATTAGAAAGGCCTGGGAACCACGCTAAAAGAAACCCAGCATATGTACACTATCCCACACACTATATCTACACAGGGAAGTGTCAATTGACCATTTTCCAGATTCTAATCTAAAGTAAAATCTCTCAGTAAGTAATCCAACTTCCTCAGCTAGTACACACTTGCAATCAGATCACACCACACCACACCACATCAGATCACACCACACCACACCACCTCCTTTATATCCATACATGTGGTGTATTGTCTGCACATGATCTACAGCCTATTTCACCATCCACGTACTGACCCTCAGACACAGTGTGTGGCATTTTGTGTGAGCTAAAAAGCAGAAACACCCTGCCTACTGAACCAATAGTCACATTACTGTTCTGGAAAGCAACAGTCTGTGTGCTAACAATTGAGTGCATGCAACAAGCACATACAGCATATTTGCAACAGGAGCCTGTAAAACACCTTGTAATAATGCTCAGTGCAGCCATAGTTCTGCATGTATTATAAAACAGCTAGGAACTTCTATACTACATATCTTTGCCATAGTTCAGCCCCCCACCCACCCACGCGCGCGCACACACACACACACACACACACACACACACACACACACACACACACACACACACACACACACACACACACACACACACACACACACACACACACACACACACACAGGCATGAGCCTTAGCTAGCACAGAGTTGCAAGCACCCCCCCCCCCCCACACACACACAGGCATGAGCCTTAGCTAGCACAGAGTTGCAAGCACACCCCACACAGCACAAGGTATGCCACACTGCTTAACTAACTACATAGAAATGGTAGATCCTTGCATGAGAGTTTATGGCATTGGATGTGTGGGGAGAGTTGGCTAGCCACAAAAGATCTTTAACCCACCATCCCTGGTTCTCAAGGCCGGAGCATCCTGTGTCCTACTCTCTTGCGTATATACATGTATGTGTTACATGTGTACAGTACCTCTGTGAGCATGCTAGCAGGATGTGTGGGGCTGGGCTAGCCTGTGCTGCTGGGGTAGGCACATTTTGATGCATGGGGGCCTGTATGCTGTGTGACGCTGACAAAAGCCTTGCCAAATCTGAAATCCCTTTTTCTTTCTCAATATCTCTCCCTATCTTTTGATATCCTCCATAACTAACACACACACATTCTAGAAATCAGGTGCGGCTAGACTGCATACAACACGAGAAAAGGCTATGTGTACATTGAACGTACACAGGAAACTGTCATCAAGGCTAATGGCCAGCAGTAGTAATACTTTGAGTGTGTTTGAACTACCCTGGACTCGAGTAAAATCTCTCCATGTATTGCACGCCCGACATGGCAGTAAGGGGACTGGCTACATACAGCTAGTGTGCATACTAACTGTGCGTCATGTATATACATGTACATACCTTTCCTGGTATTTGGAGCTGATGATGACTTTGGCATTCTCAGAAGTCTTCTCCATTGCCTGCATGGTTACATGTGTACATGTACGGCCAGGTCACAAAAGTTATGTGCATACACATTTATGGCACAAATCTGCATGTACAGGCTTCAGTGGAGTTGGGACCTGAAGATGTATCCCTATTAGAGAGGTGTCCTCATTTCGGGGTATGTACAGGTTTCAATGGAGTTGGGACCTGGAGATGTGTCTCTATTAGAGAGGTGTCCTCATTTCAGAGGGTGGTATGTACAGGCTTCAATGGAGTTGGGACCTGAAGATGTGTCCCTATTAGAGAGGTGTCCTCATTTCAGAGGGTGGTATGTACAGGCTTCAATGGAGTTGGGACCTGAAGATGTGTCCCTATTAGAGAGGTGTCCTCATTTCAGAGGGTGGTATGTACACGCTTCAATGGAGTTGGGACCTGAAGATGTGTCCCTATTAGAGAGGTGTCCTCACACACACACATGCACATGTGTGTAGAGGGGCAACAAAACACTGACAGCCTGTTATTCAACTTCCGTTATGAAGAGACGTGTGTGTGTTTATGTGTGTGTGTGCGTGTGTGCGCGCGCGCGCGCGCGCGTGTGTGTGTGTGTGTGTGTGTGTGTGTGTGTGTGTGTGTGTGTGTGTGTGTGTGTGTGTGTGTGTGTGTGTGTGTGTGTGTGTGTGTGTGTGTGTGTGTGTGTGTGTGTGTGTGTGTGTGTGTGTGTGCGCTAAATCAGCTGGGACCACTATTGTAGCATTTAGTTTTTAAGTTAATTATACTTCAACAGGGTAGTAGTGCCTCAGTAGCTCAGTTAGTAGAGTGGTGGTATGTACAGGCATTGGCATAGTTAGTAGAGTGGTGGTATGTACAGGCTTCAATGGAGTTGGGACCTGAAGATGTGTCCCTATTAGAGAGGTGTCCTCATTTCAGAGGGTGGTATGTACAGGCTTCAATGGAGTTGGGACCTGAAGATGTGTCCCTATTAGAGAGGTGTCCTCATTTCAGAGGGTGGTATGTACACGCTTCAATGGAGTTGGGACCTGAAGATGTGTCCCTATTAGAGAGGTGTCCTCACACACACACATGCACATGTGTGTAGAGGGGCAACAAAACACTGACAGCCTGTTATTCAACTTCCGTTATGAAGAGACGTGTGTGTGTTTATGTGTGTGTGTGCGTGTGCGCGCGCGTGTGTGTGTGTGTGTGTGTGTGTGTGTGTGTGTGTGTGTGTGTGTGTGCGCTAAATCAGCTGGGACCACTATTGTAGCATTTAGTTTTTAAGTTAATTATACTTCAACAGGGTAGTAGTGCCTCAGTAGCTCAGTTAGTAGAGCGCATGCAGCTGAGTGAAGGAGTGGGTTCAAATCCTACCGGAGGCATCTTTTTTATATACTTTGTACGTGAAGACAACCTGTTCACAATTAAAGTAATAACAAAAGTATGTAAGCGTGCTGCAATCAGGACACTTAAACAATGAAATGACGAAGTGCTAAATCCTCAGCAGCATGCATGATACACAAACTGAGTCTTTGAAAAAAGCTAGCTAGTATTTCAGGTAGTGTTTAGCGCCCAGTTAGCTTTTGAAGAGCCCTACTAACCTATGCCGTTGAAGGAACAAGCTCCGGATCGCTGTAATAGGCCTGGTGGCTTTCGCAGTAAGCAAATGATGCCATAACTTTAGAATGATGCATTTATAGAAAAATCCGTTCTTTTAAAAGTCTGCTCCGTGTTGTGCAGAAGCCATTGATACCTTGCTTTCAACCTATAAACTTACTGTGTCTGGATCAGACAGACACACAGACACACACACACAAACCAAGTACAGTAAGCACAGCACATGCGCACCAAGGGTTAACTAGGCATGTTGCTACATGTATGAATGTCATGAGTAAATACAGGAATAACATCGCTCCATTTCCAATGTAAAGTAGTGTACAGTCCTTATGGAGGAGGGAATTAGGGAGTTTTTAGACTCACCAGTATATAGCCTTGCATAGCCTTGCATTGTCAGCAGATCAGCTGTCCAGCCTCTCACCATGACGATCATCACTGGAAGGAAGGAGGGTACATGTATATATCCAACTAAGGCATGCACAGAGAGATAAGGTAAACACTACAATATAAATACTATATTACACCAGCATAGGTACTGCCATGAGTTAGGGCACAACAGTGGAGTTGGCACCTGAAGATGTGAGAGATGTCCTCATTTCATAAGGTGGTATGTACAGAGTTGGGACCTGAAGGTGTGCCTCTATTAGAGATTTGTCCTCAATTTCAGGGTCTCATGCCCAGACTCCATCCAAAAGGAGGAAAAGGATCTGGTGAATTTACACGTACAATGTAAATACATGCTATACACTCACCAGTAGCTGCCGATTCTTCCTGCTGCAAGAGCGCACGACGCGATTCAGTGCAGAGCGACTTCATGAGACGGATAACGTCACTGGCGTCATCCTTATAAGGCAAACTGGGAGCACACCGCAGGAATGTAAACAAGTCGCTATTATACATATTATATGCGTAAACGAGAGCAATGTAATCATCACTATTCATCTTCCTTGGGCTATGCTCTCTGGGGATACTGTACTTGTAGTTTTGGACAGTGTATGTACTAAATGATTACTTCAAGTATATACAGTTGTCTACAGATAGTATGATGGTTCAACCTGCAGGGCATTACAAGTACATAATTATTATCGAAGATGTACATTATAAAACTTTCATTTGGGTTATATTATGTATCTGCTTTCCTCAGCTGCCACAGCGAAGGTTCCCTATGCATGTGTAAGTGACATCATTAGCGCATATGCACTTGGCTATTTAGAGATGCACACAGGTTCACACAGCCATATCAAGACAAAACATAGCATGTGAATGCACACAAACAATAGTAAAACCATCACACAGTGAATTATGAAAAAGGCTACACATGACATGGATCATAAATAGACACAAAATTTAGTATATGTATGGGGACACAATCACACCAGAGATCATGTTTCTTCTGTCTGTTCTTCCTTTCCAGTGCTCCTCTTCCCTTGTGTATTCTTCCATGTGTACCCAAATCTCCATACTGTACCATGCTACCTTGGTACTGATGTAGAAGTTTGGCGTCTTTTTCCCAGTCTTCTTCTCTATACTAGGTTTGCATGAGTTAGCCTGTTCTTCAGGTTGAGACACTTTCCATTGAGTTGTGTTCTTTGTATGTGTGATTCGGCCCCAACCAGCTGAGCTGTCTCGGTAGCTCAGTATGTCGCGGGTTCAAGTCCCTCCTGAGGCAGTTTTTTTCTTTGAAAGTAACTGCCTTGGGTGAGGTACATACTGTTCCCCTCCATCCCTCTCCTCAGCTACTACCACAATCACAGCTACTAACATATATACATTGCTCCCCTTCCACCCACCCACCCCAAGCACCAATTCCTTCCCTCTCTCAATCCCTTCTCAGCTGTATCCACCACCATCTTACACAACCCTGTACAATGCTCACCCCACCCCCCTTCAGCAGCCGTACTGCTACATGCTCCACGTACCCTCACCCCCATAAAAGGGGCTGATAATCACTTACATGAAAATTTTCTTCAAGTGTACTACCACTACCACTATACCACTCCGCTGCCACCTCCACATACTTGTGCATGGCTGTCAAGTCCTTATGTGTATACACACAGGTTTGAGAACTTGGAATGGTGGGTAATACCAATTATTCCCACAAGCCAAGTGTTCAAACTCACACACTATACAACAGCCAAGGCCTAACAACTACTATACATACAGTCTCTAGATCTAGGGCTTAGACAATGTACATGTAACAGCCTCCAGGCTTAGACGTAATAAGCCAAACATATATGCACAATGAAAATAAGGCAAATGGCGGACAGCTGTTTTCAGGCTGATTGGCCTTCATCAGCTGTTTCGGGCTGGTTGGCCCTCGTCAGCGCCATGTATGCCTCTAGTTGTAATGTAAAGTATGCACAAATACATGAAAATCTTCGTGAAAGTTACAAGCACATATGAGAATTTTTTGGCAATATCCTGCCGAGTCACATCCTAAAATCACAGAGGCATCTGGATTACTTACATGAGTTAGGTATGGCGTATTCTGATTATGGTAGTTACTTCATAGTCTGAGGGATGTATACGCATGCACAGAGTAGGCTAGCATATTGGCTCTTTAGCTTGCGTTTCAATCCATAACTCTTGAACGGAGCAGTTTCAAAGAAAACCACACAAATTTTTTGACCTCCGTTGCCCACTGAGTACACGACAGTATTTTCAGGACGAACAGACACTCCAGAAGTGAGATGTGACTTAACAGACAGACAGACAGAACCAAGTACCGTAACCCTCGCTGCGCATGCGCACCGAGAGTTAATGAAACTCATATATTGATGCCTATTTCAGAATTAGCACTTCATACTTACATATGGACTGTATCTGAGTGTCTCAACAAATGTTCGACGAAAGATACTTGAGAATTTTAGGCGTTTTTTCAATCTTTTAGCCCGGACATTAGGGGTCTTTCAACTGCCACCCAGTCTCTCATTGTCCTCTTCAAGGGCTTTAATGAGCTGTGTGGTCATCTTGACTGTGTATGCTGCAGGATAAAAATACTACAACTCAATATATGCTGCCACAGCAATACTGTCACTGAAAACACATCCACTATATGTAGACCAAGTCACACATACACATACCTCCATACACATTCAATTTACCTTCAGTCCATCTTCTTTTTTTCTGGGATTCAGCTATGTAAGGAGATTCCATTAAAAAGCTAACGACCTACATAAAATACATCACCTTGTCATTACCTTGAATAATATCACAATATATTTGTATAATAGCACAAGCATGCAACAGCCAGCTACAAGTGAGAGTGCAAGCAGCAAAAGTTATACTAGCATTGAGGCAGACGACGCCACTTGTCGTATTTTTTTGATGTCCTTATGAACAAGCAATCGCACCGAAAGCGTAAAAAAAGTGTGGTGTGGGATAGACGCATGATGAAAGCACAGGCATGTGTGTCCACGCTAACTAAAGTCACATACAAGTACTACTTGCAGCACTGCACACTGTACCTGCTCACACATTAAGCGATCATATGTGCATGTGCATATATGTAGACTAATGCCTCTCTCCTGAGACTCATTTCTAGTTACGCTCCTGAATAGAGAAATGGTTCAAACTCCCACATGCTGCAGCTGTACATGCAAGTCTTTTTAGATGCTATACATGGTAAGACTGACAATGCTAGAGTGACATGCAGAAAATTGCTTATTTCTCCCTCCTCATCATCATTATCAAACAGCCTGTCTCAAAATTGGCACTTGCTTACTGTTTACTGTGAGACTACAATATGCACGCACATCTGGTTAACAATACGGGGGGGAGTACAGGATAATGGTACACAACAATCATATTATTGACACTGGTATTTTCACATTTTAACTGTTAACAGAAAGGCAAAGCAACACAACTTGAAGAAAAATGTGGCTACCTTGGGAGTTAGCCTCGTACCCAGGCGTTCAATGAATGCCCCAAACGAGTGTTTACCTGCAAGCATTGTGGTTTTAAATCTACATACAGAGGAGTGACTGATGATCATCAGGCCCAAATGCCAGAGGTATCCTGTAATATGCCCCAATAAATGTTCAGAGGCAAACTAATGACTACACTGCTGGAAGTGCCATAGTTTTGACCAGAGCAGTGCTTGTACTCCCTCGTGCTGTAACTGCTGGTGCTTCGCTGTACATCAAACAGGAAAACTGATCGCAGGTAAGCCCAGAGTAGGCTAGATCTATTTAGCATATTGGCTCTTCTGCTTGTATTTCACACTTGACACACTTGAACGCAGTTGTCCCCACAATATTTTTGATGATCGTATGCCACTGAGCATGTACTTTTTTTACAGCACAATCGCTCATTCGAGAAGTGAGATTTTGAGTAAGAGAGACACACACACACACACACACACACACACAGGTATGTGTTGGTTGGAAGAAGCGGCAGATCAAGAAGCGACAATGATTCTAGGAAGGAAGGATCAATAATTTAGAGGATCTTGGAAATAGTTAATAAGAATTTGTGTTCTACTTAATGGCAGTGCTTTCCCTGTAAAGTCGTTATATTAAGCAATACTGTAATGCAGTTTTCAAGAAATGGTTAAAAGTTTAGTCTGCTAACATAACTGATTTTACAGTATCTGCTGTCTGGCTTACACTACACACCAGCTGTGTTTAGACAAACTATTAGCTGGGCAGCCCATAACCTCATTTAGGCACAACACCCCACCCTACACTTACCCTAACAATGATAGGAAGGGTCAGGCTACTGAAACCACACATGTGCTTCTCCAACAAGTAACATGTAACAAGAGTACTACCTACTGCTAAGGTACAAATAATACCCAAGACGGCCCCTGGAGTCCTCCTCCCATTCTGTGCCCCTGGAGATGTCATCATCCCATTCTGGGTCTGATGATGACAACGATGACAAATCTAAGAGAGAAGGGGGGGGGGAGACAATACATGAGTTGCTTGACTAATGATGGTCACTGTACTAGTGTTCCCTGTTCCCAGTCCCTCTACAAATGTGTATCTCTCACAGATCATCATGTCATGTGACCACTTTCAACAAACTATGCAGGCCACCAGCTGAATTTATCACTGCTTATGTACCCTGGAATACATAGACAATTTATGGGAATTACAGGTGCATGAGTGGCATGGGAATTACAGGTGCATGAGTGGTACTACACATTTGTACATGTTCTGGTGCTATGGGTATGTACACTAGTTGTACATGTATGGGAAAACAACACTGGTACATGACCTTTGTAGATATATGTACATGTACAGAATTACTCAGAAACATGGCTTTAGATCTGAACATAATGGCTTTTAATAGATCCTCCACCCCCCCCCCCCAAACCAATTTCGGTGGGTCAATTTGAGCCTCAAAATTGTCTCCCCCAAATTAGGGGGTCCAAATCTGGCCAGCCTGGAATACTGTATGTTGCAGGTTGCTTGTCAGTGAGAAGTAGGCGGGAAGTAGACAGCCTCTTAAGTGGCATGTGGTCACCTATGTAAACTTAGTATAAGGCACTCAGTATAACTTTGTGACTAAGTTAATCACAGAGTCCGCCTACAACTCCAGTGCACTTGACAACCATCTTGCAAGACACAGTATCATCCCTACACTGAAGAACCCCTTAATTCTTGCAGTGTGATAGTACATTCAAAAGGCATTATTGGTGGGAGGAGGGAATAGGAGGTGCTGTTATTACACCACTTTCGAGGTAATGCCCTACCCATGCATTTTGGAGTAAGTCTTTTTTTTTTTCGTAGCCAAACTGCTTCACGTCGACTTAGAGTTCCACATGCTCCAGTCCACACATACCATTTGCAGTACCTGTGTGCCATGCATTGGTTCCTGATGTTAACCGTTAACCCCATAAATAAATTTAAACCGCTACCTGCTGCTCCAGCAACAGGTGAGAACCCAACATTTAACTTTGTGGTCTCAATTCACTAATACCATACTGGGATCCTCTGATGGTGGTGAGGAGGATCAGAGTCATACTACACTTGCACGCATTAACAATGCTAAAAAGTAGCTAGAGTTTACCCGGGACCAGTAACCATTTTGTGGGTGGGTATGCCCCCAGAAAGACCCCCTACAAGGTATGCATGCATATATCTTTTTTAACGTGCATGCTCTGAATACGAAATCCTACCCCCTCCAGAAAGAAATCCTGTAGCTACGAAACCCTCCAACTGCAATATGCCTTCGTCCACATTAACTGTTACTGTTGACACGATACTTGGTTTGCTTCAATCTTGACTCAACATGGAACAATACCATAAATATCTCGGGTGTACGTGCGCACACGTATTTGTGCATAGAGGAACAAAACAAGTGCTGCGGGGTGTCAAAAATAGTAACTGCTCGCCTGTCAGAGTTTGTCCTTCCTGTCCTGTATCGCAGGAATACAGGTAGTATAATGGATCTGGAACAGAGACAAGACATAATAAAATACTTCCCGCTGATTTTTTCACTCTTCTTACCAATTGACCAAGTACTCTCCAGGTTTAACAAGCCGCTTGCTGCTTCCTCCAAGTTACTGGAGAGCAACGTGTCCATTATTCAGTTGCACCGTCAACCAAGCACCGTTCTTGATGAAATTGATGTTGATCGAATGCGTAAGTTCCTTTAGTAATCGAATAAAACGCGCGCCGCGGGCCGGTAGCGCGCTGGGAGGAGTAACCGGATACGCATGTTATGATTGTTGCATGCCCATCCATTGCCTTTGTCTTCATGCTGCTCCTCCCTGGTTACATACATATGTATACATGTATATGTGTGCGTCTCCACAATAGGTCTTGGGAAGTCAATTCTCACCCTTCTGTGATGTAGTCCACATCCCTGCATACAGTTGCTGTCTGATCTGAAAACAGTTCTGATCCCTTACATGACCGTTGCATCCTCTCCAGCAGGCCCTTTACATATGTCATGTAGAGAAGCCTGGGTTTTTCCGTTGATGGTGGCGCAGGGACTGTAGTTGTGTTGCTGGTGTTGGGTGCAGTTCTGGAAGATCTTTTCAAGTTTAGTGATATGATTTTTTCTGTCCCTGCTGATAGAGCTAAGAAGCAGGAAATACAGCTGACCTTAGTCCTCACTCACTTTATACATCAATATTCTCACTCCCACAGGTTACTAGTATATCATTGGCCAGCTAGTGGCTTGATGATGGCTTTTTTCTAGGCAATATGACCCAAGAGTGCATTATTACTCCATATGGGTTCTCAATTTGGATTTTACAGTTTTATTAAGCCCTTTGAAGTGCATCATTACTTACACTTCCACATGTAGTAGTACGCCCCAAGGGTTGGGGATTGGCTCTACAAATTTGCTTCTGCGCTTTTTTAAAGGCTAGCTACATGTAGCTCTGCAGAATATTTTTATTGGATAGGTGTATCGTGTGTGTGTGTGTGTGTGTGTGTGTGTGTGTGTGTGTGTGTGTGTGTGTGTGTGTGTGTGTGTGTGTGTGTGTGTGTGTGTCCTAATAGATCTGTGAGTTCTAATTCCACTCCACTACACACAGGGGATAGGGGGCCTCTTGTTGCAACTACTTATACTAGCTTTGCATGTTACTCACGTTGCTCAACAAACACAATTTAACCATCGATGCGCATGCACAGCGAGGGTTACTCTAGTTGGGTCTGTCTGCCTGCCTGCCTGCCTGCCTGTCTGTTTGTCTGTCTGTCTGTCTGTCTGTCTGTCTCGATGTTAGTGCTCAAACTCACTTGCACATCAATTAAACTACTTTGTTTGCTGTTAGCCTCTTGGCCTATCTTATAGTCAGCCACACCCATCCTGTTGCCCACAATAAAAACGTTGGTTGCTAGGAAACAGCAAAAAAAGCCTTGCATTGTACATGTACATACACTACAATGTTGTATGTGTATACACATCTACATCATACACATTCCCTTTTCCAACTCACCTAACATGGACTTGAAACTTCTAGTCTCCCTCACCTGTGAATGTTACACATATAAAACAATGTACATGTACATAATTATATGCATACATACATGTATACATGAAGAACCATAGCACATACAAAGGAAGAAGGTATAAACCAAACAAAACACTAACCACAAACACATAAAACACCACAGCAGCCTCAATGGCTTAGAAAAACTCACACCGGCTTCAACGTACACCTAAGAAATATAGCCTCATTGCCTTAAACTACATGTATGAGCCTCAATGGATTAGAAAGCAAGCACACGCGCACACGCACACGCACGCACGCACGCGCGCACGTGCACACACACACACACACACACACACACACACACACACACACACACACACACACACACACACACTGTGGTTAGGGATGGATATAAATGTTTTTAATGCAGTTACCATTCAAAAACACAATTCCAATGAATGCACTAAAGTGCAGAACCCTCGGCGTCGGCGCGTGTGCGAATCGTTGAACGCGTGCGCGAATGCTGGAAAGGCACGTGCGATTGAAACTCAAGGTTGGCTCTGTACACTGCTGGAAGTGCTATTGTTTTGACTGGAGCAGTATCCATGCTTGTACTCCCTCATGCAGAAACCGCTGGTGCTTCGCTGTACATCGAGCAGGAATACCTGATCGCGGGTAAGCCAGAGTAGGCTAGATCTAATTAGCATATTGGCTCTTTAGCTTGCGTTTCACGCCATAACTCTTGAACGGAGCGGTTTCAAAGAAAACCCCACAAATTTTTTGACCTCCGTTGCCCGCTGAGTACACGACAGTATTTTCAGGACGAACAGACACTCCAGAAGTGAGATGTGACTTAACAGACGACAGACACACAGACACACAGACACACCGACAGACCGACCCAACTACAGTAACCCACCTGCGCATGCGCGCCGAGGGTTAATGAAGATTTCTTGCCATGAAAAGTGACATTAGTGTTCAGGTAGTGTTTGTTCGATCTTTTTAAGTTGAGATGGAGCATTGTAGATAGCGACATTACAACTCTGCAACGCATAAACTAAGCCATTTGCAGATAGAAGATGAATCTGTACATCCCAACAGGTTTGATGGCACTAGTTTGTCCGGTTGGTTCTTTTAAAACACTTGTCACGCGACGCAAAGAAGGTAGACAACGCTGCTTTTCACAGTGTTCTTTGGGACAAATTTCTTACTAAGAGCCGCCTCCTTTGCACCATCTACAAATTCAAACCTCGTAGCTGTAGAAGTCATAGACGCTCTTTTCCGTTTGAGCAATAGCGAGAGTTTAGGTCATTTTGCTGTCAGTTCGTCTTGCTGGAGGGACATATCCTCCCAGCCCTCGACTTCTAGACCAAAGGCCTCCTCCATTTGAACTGTCCCTGAATAGCAATCGCTCTTGCAAAACCGTATCTGGACGACGTACATATATAGCTAGCTAGCTATGTGCAGGTTGATGCGCATACCTTATTTGGAAGCTTTGTTTGTGCGTGTGCGAGAAACGTCCAATCAAAAGGGAATAAACATTTTATTACACCTTCTTATGTCTCATCCCATCCTGTCTTGCCAAGAGCCTTGATATGTGGCTGACTAGTACTATACAGGGCTACAGTCCAGCACTCATCAAGCTTCGAGTGAAGCTATAGCATTTTGATATCTTGTGAACCCTCGGCAAGCATGCGCAGGAGGGTTACGGTAGTTGGGTCTGTGTGTGTGTGTGTGTGTGTGTGCGTGTGTGCGTGTGTGCGTGCGTGCGTGCATGCATGCGTGTGTGTGTGTGTGTCTGTGTGTGTCAGTCTGTGTATGTGTCTGTGTGTGTGCGTGTGCGTCTGTCTGTCTGTCTGATTTAAGAACTGTGTGCTGTGTATGTATTGTATTGTACATTCTGATGCCCTGTGTGTCATTGGTCATGCCTCCAAGCGAGGTCTGTGGCATGAACTTATGCATAACGCCGAGGGTTCTGCACTTTAGTGCATTCATTATCTTGAAGGTGGTTGTAGATCTATTCTTTATCCATATCCTCTTGGAGAAGAGATTCAGAGTTTTCTTGTGATGCACCAAGTTGAGTGAAGAAATAGTTGCTGTCAACTGCATGCCTAAGCGAGAACATCAGAAGGCTGTTAAGATGCTACAACATCAGAACTGCCTTTTCAAATCTTCCTGGACACTCAGTAAGAATGCTGACCAAAGTTAGAATCCTGTGCCACCTAACGAAAGAACTGGCGTGATCTACAAGATAATTTCATCAAGAACGGTGCTCTTGACAATGCAACTGAATAATGGACGTGCTGCTCTCCAGTAACCTGGAGGAAGCAGCAAGCGGCTTGTTAAACCTGGAGAGTACTTGGTTGAGTCACTGGACCGTAGTTGGCCAGGACATTGCCATACTCATACTCATATTGATCATTCATTAATCACTTATTGCATTTCAAATGTTTCAAAATGATGATGAATTAGCTGATAATTGAGAAGAGACTATTTAAGGCAGATGTACGGGCTGCCAAGCGGCTTAAATTATTAATCCATGCACAATACATAGAAAATGCTTCTATTCTATAAAGTAGGGCTATGTGAATTCTCTGCTCTGGAGATCAAGAATGCAACGGATAGTTTTAAGACTTCAAAAGAGAAAGCTAAGAAATAGCTTGTTGCTAGGAGTAAAAACTTGAGGAGTAAAAAGCTATGAGTCTGCATATGTGCGTGCATGTCAATAATTGAAGCCCCACCTCATGTTATGTTGGTGGAATGAAGCCCCACTGCGTGTGATGTTGTGTAATTTCCCAGGAGGCCAATAAAAGGGGATAACTTGGGACTTGAAAATCTCCCAGGAGGGCCTAAAATGATTGAAAGGGGATGCATATAAACATCCTTCACCCCCTGATAGTATATCATGAATTTCTCCCCTCCCCCTCCGCCTCCCCCTCTCCCCTCAGCTGGGTGCCAAAGTGTGCAGTGACCTCTCAAAACTGGTGAGGAGGTTCCACGAGCGCTGGGTGAAGGTCAAGAAGAAGGTGACTGTCAGATTCTTCGCCATTGACAGAGCCATGGTCAAATATGACCCAGAGAACATGGGACTCTCCAGTGAGTGGGGGGGGGGGGGAGGGCAGTACAATGGAATCAGGACACCCTCGGGGGGGGGGGGGGGGGTCAGAGAGTAAGGAGAGGGGAGCTGTACTCATTTCATTGTACCTGACGTGGTATATGGTATAGCCAAATACTTGCTTACTTCAGACTAGACAATTCGACTACATATGAAGTAATTACATGTTCCACCTCTAGTTACTTGTTGGAGGATGCCATGGCATTTTGAGGCAGATGCACCTCCCACTATGATTGTGTACATACAATCGGGACCAACAGCATCTTCATGCATGTAACACTATTTCTGATGGTGGGAGGGAATCCCTGCTCTAGGACATGTGCACTTTTGCACAAGTCCATTAGAAAACCGGCACTATGAGATAACACACTAAGTCTGCAGGTGTCTTGAAAGGGCCTGTAGTGCATAGATGTAATGTGCATACAATGTACATGCATTGTGCACTTTCACTTTGCAAGAGCAATAATGTTTGGCAGAAAGTACATGTACCCTGGTAAACAGAACATTCCACTAACTGCAGTGGGAAGTGATAGTGTATTAGGGTATTCATGTAAAAAGGAGTAGGAAGCAGATAGAGAAAGGGTACCACTGTTGTACACTACAAGACTGGTGGGGTTGGTTGAATTTCCTCTCTGTCTCAGCACAATCTCTAGTGAGGCATGTATGTACATGTATATACATGTAGCTGCATCATAGACATTATGAAGTACAAAGGTGTAGGGCACACACACACACACACACACACACACACACACACACACACACACACACACACACACACACACACACACACACACACACACACGATACACCGTATCCAATAAAAATATTCTGCAGAGCTACTAGCCTTTAAAAAAGCACAGAAGCAAATTTGTAGAGCCAATCCCCAACCCTTGGGGCGTACTACTACATGTGGAAGTGTACAGTCGTTCGGCAGATGTACGTATACGGACTTTTATTGAAAAACGGAAAACGTCTACGTGCAAAAATTCTTTACATTAATTAAACGAGCCATTGTCTTCCGGTTCTTTTACAGACCGTTTTTTCAAGAAGTGAACTGCCTGATCCGCTAAACAAGCCAGCGATTTTATAGCCCTATCCATCTGCTCTCAACATACAACGTCACAAGCTTAGGAGTTTTACGGCTTGGACAGGGGAGCCTGCTGCGCGCACACTGTTCAATCGTTGCGTGTCTGACCCAGGGTAGCGCCACTACAGGGCATTTTCTGTGGCCCCTACTGAGCGCCATGAAAGTTAAACCATTCTGTAGAGCAGAGATAGGGCTATAACATATGTGAATGTGCTTTTGGTTCCAGCTTCTGTTACAGAGATATAAGTGTTGGTATGCGGACATAAAATAGAATTATTATATGGTAAATACGTATGACACAAACTGAGAATATGTAGTGCCTCTGGGTTCAAGCTGTGTCTAGGAGGTACAGTCATGAGAAAGACAGCATTTTACACAGCAAGAGTGATGTTTTCCTGCAAAACAATACCACACAATAGAGTGTAGTGTTCAGCCGTAGTCATTATGGAGGTCTTCTTCCCTTTCATCACCACCTGAATCAAAAAAACTCATCCTTATCCCCCCCATCCACACATCTGCATATCTGAGCATACTGTCATACAACAGTTCCTCCCCCTCAACTTCAACAAGCTCTTCCAGCATGTGCCTGGTGCAGCAGTTGCTACAGCAATGACAGGATTTGAGCAGTTTTCTTACACCTGTAACCAGGGCCACATTCAGAACGTGTAGTGACACGAACACGAGCAGCCATAGAACACAACCCCCTTTGCTCCCTTATTGCTACTTGATTCAGGCAACCAGTCACACCCTACCTTGCCATGCACCCACAATCCTTTAACCAAACGGTGTGACGTCTAACACGGACTGCTAGTAGTGACACCCAGTAGGTTCCCTGCCAGCTAGTGCCCCCACAGTGCATCAAATGAGGGAGGCAACTCATTGTCAAACCGAATCCTACTCCATGCAATAGCTTTTGAGCTGCTGCTCATGGTCTACATCATTTTGTGTGAGTACAATGCCCAATGTGTGTTCAAAATGACAAGGCAAGATGCTTTTTAAATACACTGAGCCAATTAATGGCAGGAATCTCACTGACTCTCAACAAGGGACAGTGTCAGCTATGGTGCCAGGGATCTCCTGAATAAAGTCTGGGCCCGAGGCCTGGGGAGACCAGGGCAACAGCAGAGTTAGCATGAAGTGCTAGGAGAGTCCTATTCAGGTGTAGTAACCTCAGTTGGACGTGCATCACATACACTAGGACTAATCACAGTTCAGACCTATGCACTATAGCGCAGAACTGCTGCAACTCACTGTTCAAGCTGGAAGATGAGTGTATGCATCCCATTGACGCTCAGTGCAGAACTGACAACAGATCTGACAGCAAAGAGAACTCACAGCTCACTTCTGAAATAATCTTGGTTCAACCACGTGGAGAATAATACACACGGAGTGCAATTTTTACTCTGCATTCCATAGCTTGTATCTCCGCAACTGGGCCGGGAACCAGAGCAAGCTCCGTATATTCTGTAGTCCTATTCCAGCTCTTCAGAATGGTATAGGTTTCATGCCGCTCAGATGGGGCCACAAAAAGTGCCCTGATGTAAACCATACCCCTGTTAGGTAAGTCGCGAATGAACATGAGGTCTCAGAACAGAGGCTTCTCCTGGCAAAACGGCATGAAGCCAAGGGTTAAAATTTTACTTGCGCAAAGTAAAAGCATAGTACTAAGATATCGCTAGTATATCTCAGGCACAAAGTCGCTCCCTGTGTAGAGCGAGTCCCTTCTATCTTACCGGAAGACAGGAAGTCTTTAATTACTAAATGGAATGTCTTCACGTAAGAGACTTCCGATTTTCAATAAATCTCCGTATACGTACATCTGCCGTACGACTGTGTAAGTAATGATGCACTTCAAAGGGCTTAATAAAACTGTAAAATCCAAATTGAGAACCCATATGGAGTAATAATGCACTCTTGGGTCATATTGCCTAGAAAAAAGCCATCATCAAGCCACTAGCTGGCCAATGATATACTAGTAACCTGTGGGAGTGAGAATATTGATGTATAAAGTGAGTGAGGACTAAGGTCAGCTGTATTTCCTGCTTCTTAGCTCTATCAGCAGGGACAGAAAAAATCATATCACTAAACTTGAAAAGATCTTCCAGAACTGCACCCAACACCAGCAACACAACTACAGTCCCTGCGCCACCATCAACGGAAAAATCCAGGCTTCTCTACATGACATATGTAAAGGGCCTGCTGGAGAGGATGCAACGGTCATGTAAGAAACTTGGGATCAGAACTGTTTTCAGATCAGACGGCAACTGTATGCAGGGATGTGGACTACACCACAGAAATTGACTTCCCAAGACCTATTGTGGAGACGCACACATATACATGTATACATATGTATGTAACCAGGGAGGAGCAGCATGAAGACAAAGGCAATGGATGGGCATGCAACAATCATAACATGCGTATCCGGTTACTCCTCCCAGCGCGCTACCGGCCCGCGGCGCGCGTTTTATTCGATTACTAAAGGAACTTACGCACTCGAATACTGGATCAACATCAATTTCATCAAGAATGGTGCTTGGTACACTAGTGCAACTGAATAATGGATGCGTTGCTCTCCAGTAACCTGGAGGCGGCTCGTTAAACCTGGAGAGTACTTGGTCAATTGGTTAGAAGAGTGAAAAAATCAGCGGGAAGTTGTAGTGATAGTGTTTCACTGTTTTATGCATGCGTGTTATTTAATTTTATGTTACCGTTAGGTTATGTAATCACCATTGCTCATGGGTATGATGCACATGCTCTGTAGAGTCATTAATGTTATTCTGGGTACTGAGTGGAGACGAATATCTAGTCAGATCAGGGCTAGACAGAGACCCACGAACACTACATGGTGGCAGCGGTGCCTCTGACTACAACTGTTTTCCGCACCAGCGCCGACTCGCCCAGGAAGGAGTGAGATAGCGGTGGTGGACACAATTGACTAGCACGTGGTCATGGCTTCGTACCAAGTACAACCACCAGAGCCGTTCAACTTCAGTACCCCCTCCGAGTGGCCGAAATGGATTCGAGTACAAGATTCCTAGAGTACATCTTGCACTGAATTTAGCGGAAGATCTCACAATTTTCTGTAAAATTTGCTACTAACAGTAGTTCTTAGTAAATATTCTAGGGCGGCATGTAAAAATTTTCAGTGTAAACTACTTTGATCAGCCAAAATGACTGTTTTGGGCTGACCGCTGCCAAATTTATCCCTAGAAAGTGACATGAATGACCTCGCCGGTAGAATAGAAGGTAGTTCCTGACATCACGACCTCTGCAGTCGTAAGGGGAGGGGTATGCGAGCAAGTATGGTAGATATATGCTGCTCACGTCCAAAGACAATCAGCGCAAAGCATCGCAAACGCGTAGCACTGGTTTAGTCGCCTAGATTGCCCACTGTATGTGACTGTTGTGATTCTGTGCGAGAGGATTCTACTAGGATCTTTTCCCAGCCAGTAGGCCCTTAAAGCAATCTGGTCCGCGAAGGGATGTACTCTGTGTGGAGTATAATCTTTAATAGAAATTATTTAATCGCAACAGTTCATCGTAACCTTAAGATGCTACAACATCAGAACTGCCTTTTCAAATCTTCCTGGACACTCAGGAAGAATGCTGACCAAAGTTAGAATCCTGTGCCACCAAGAGGTTTACACACCTTGGCATGTTCTGAGTTAAAACTGGAAACCACCAAATGCTGTTTTAAGTTGTACACGGCAGCGATGGCACAGCACACCCTGGAGTGCACAGCAGGCTTCATGAGTCACCTACTGACAGTGCTGAAGGCATTCAATGATGCTGAGCATCCCGCCTGGAGAGAGTATGACGAGGCATTCAGGGAGAAAATGGCATCTACAGGGAAGAAAAATTGGGCATGCAGGGATGTTACCCTGTACCAGGAGGCGGTTGGAGCCCGAGCAAAATTATGTAACCCCCAAGTGAATGAGAGGAGGGAAGAATATAAGCGGAAGCGCCCAGGCACTCATTCCCTCTTGATCGTCTTGGCCTGTGTATTGCAGACATCTGGACAAATGGAATGATTGATCCAGCAAACCAGGGTCTAACAGCTGTGCGTGATGTGTCTGGTGTGCTGGATTAGACCTGGGTTTGACTCCGGATGGATCTTTGTCTTTCTCATTCCCTCTTGATCGTCTTGGCCTGTGTATTGCAGACATCAAACTGAAGGTATGTGTATGTGTGACTTGGTCTACATATAGTGGGTGTGTTTTCAGTGACAGTATTAGCAGCATTTATTGAGTTAAAGTATTTTCATCCTACAGTATATACAGTTAAGATGACCACACATCTAAGTGATTGGGTGGCAGTCGAAAGACCCCTAATGTCCGGGCTAAGAGATTAAAAACGGAAATGGAATTTCATGCAAAGAGTAGAACAAAGAGTAGAAGAGAAGAAAAGAGAAGGAACGAAGTGCAGAAAAAACGGAAATCAAATGCGGTACTATTACTATTTTTATCATGTACTATATGTGTCCAGCAAAGACATGCAAAGACATGCAATTTTTCATGCAAAGACATGCAATTTTTCATGCAAAGACATTACCTGCATGTATATACTTGCAAGTGTCTAATGTTTTTACAGGGCACTACTTGAACAGTTTCAAGAGAGAGATTAGACTGGCGCTTAAAAAAGCATGAACAAGACCGCCAAGACCGGACATTACCCTGCCAGTAGCATATTATTATAGAGGGTGTTAGGGTTCCCTTCTCATATACCATGGCTACTACTAGCCAATGCTGTGCATTGTAGGCGAGCAGGAAAGACTACTATATGCGCATGCGTGCACTGTGTGGTGGCATGGGTTTCCAAGGTGGCTGGTGAAGGAGAGGTTGGTGATAGGATTAGCAGGAACAGCAGCGACTTGAAACTGAACGCAAGATGAGAGAGAGGCACGACTGCATGGACTTCGGGTCAGTCAACAGCATAGACTTGCTGCTGAAACACCTGAAGAGAGGCGTCAACGAGACAGAGACAGTCACATGCGGCCATTAATCCTATCACTAACCTCTCCTTCACCAGCCACCTTGGAAACCCATGCCACCACACAGTGCACGCATGCGCATATAGTAGTCTTTCCCGCTCGCCTACAATGCACAGCATTGGCTAGTAGTAGCCATGGTATATGAGAAGGGAACCCTAACACCCTCTATAATAATATGCTACTGGCAGGGTAATGTCCGGTCTTGGCGGTCTTGTTCATGCTTTTTTAAGCGCCAGTCTAATCTCTCTCTCTTGAAACTGTTCAAGTAGTGCCCTGTAAAAACATTAGACACTTGCAAGTATATACATGCAGGTAATGTCTTTGCATGAAAAATTGCATGTCTTTGCATGTCTTTGCTGGACACATATAGTACATGATAAAATAGTAATAGTATATTAGTACATGGGTTTCCATTCTTCATTAGTACATGGGTTTTTTATTGAGTTAAAGTATTTTCATCCTACAGTATATACAGTTAAGATGACCACACATCTAAGTGATTGGGTGGCAGTTGAAAGACCCCTAATGTCCGGGCTAAGAGATTAAAAACGGAAATGGAATTTCATGCAAAGAGTAGAACAAAGAGTAGAAGAGAAGAAAGAGAAGGAACGAAGTGCAGAAAAAACGGAACTTAGTGATTTAATGGAAACTCCTTACATAGCTGAATCTCAGAAAAAGAGAAGTGATAGGGGCCTTCTTTTTGTATGTTTCAGGGTAAAGGGGTTGTCTTAGAGTGTATGGTGTAATCACTTAATATTTGTGTTAGTACATTTATTGCTGTAGTTATGATCACTCATTATGCCTATAGGCATGGGTGGACGGAAATTCAGGCTAGGGAGACACAGGAAGAATGAGGAATTGAAAAGAAGAGAGAGAAACAAGAAAAACCTGGAAACCACTCCACTTGTATTGACTGTGTCCATTCCTTGACAGAGTCTTGTAGTGCCTTCCCTTTCAGTCTCGGCCACAGATACAGTTGAATATATCGGAGGATTGTTCTAGAGGAGGTACGGTCTCTGAAAATGGTGCCTCTGGGAAGTTTGCTGAGAAGAAAGGTCATTCTACTTGTCATGGCGCTATAAGCGTGTCACGAAGCCAGTACTCCGTGATCATGTTACTGAAGACAGACCTAGAGCCAGGGCAGTTGCTGGTACAAGTAAAGTCAAGACCAAAGTGGTTGGTGCCGTAAGAGTTTGTGGAGGAGAGGACATTAAGAGCTTGTACTGTGAGTACAGTGAAATCTGTTGTTGATACTGAGAACGAGAAGGCTCCCCTTCCAAAGAAGCAGTGATATCACATATAGAGACTTAGTAGTATAATTATTACTGTATGATTGTCTTACTGGGTATTGTACATCATGCTACATGAACAATGACATAATGTAATGAGTGTACACATAATAGTCAAGCAATACATAGTGTGAACAGAACTGCACAATAAATTCTAAACATTATGATCTGTGTATAGTTCTCTGCGTAAACTCTTTGATGTTGTGTTGATTTTTTGCAATTGTTTGTAATGTTCTAGCCAAGCACCTGCGTAAGAAAATCCCAAGATAGTCACAAAGAGCTTGACAATCATCTTTAGTAAGTGCTCATGCACTTCAATATCATCCACTTCAAAGTCAGCTGTACTGATGCACCAGTAAAACTGGATATCTTCACTCTTAATGAGCTTTTCAATGAACTGTGTCTGAAGACCTGTTGCATTTGGCGAGGAAAACACATCTAAGAGATGTTCGAATTTCTTCCTCAAGTGCACAAAACAATTGAAATGTTGTTTCACGTACATGCCACAGACCGCCCCAGTCCACTAAATCAGTCCACTCTTCACATGTGCTGGGGTCATTAGGGTTATACCCCTCCTTAAGAAGCTTCCAACAACAACTTATGAGGTCATCTTTTATTAAGGAATTTGTAATCTTCTCAATCTTCTTGAAAACACATCATATTACGTATCCGGCTGCATATCGCAATGCATTCCCTCGTTACTGGATAATGCTGGGGTTGAACTTGACTGCTGCATGGCCGGGATCTTGTAGTGGTTTGTGGATGAGCATTCTTAGAACTACGTCAGTCAGGTGTTGATACAGTATGGGGTTGGTACAGCGCCAGAATGCTGCTACCTTCACTCTCACACCACTTTTTCACTCGCTTTGCTGCTTCCAATGCATCTGAAGCCTCTTTAGAGCCAGTGGAGAATGAAGAATCTTCAATGACATCGCAGATGGCGTTCAACAAAATGGAAGAAGACCGACAACTAGTAGACAACATCATCGATGAGATTGAGTGGACATTAACTAGATTAATTTGCCTATGGGCGTGGTTTCTAACATATGTACTTCCGGAAATGAGGACTATACGTGATAAAATTGTCATGTTTCCAATCCCAGTTACGGGTCTGTATTATTTATGTCTAGAAATAGATTAACTAAAGGTACTTAGGTAGTCTATAGATACATAGGTAGTCTATAGATACGTAGGTGTCAGGTATTGTATACAGATGACGTTTTTGACTTGTTCAGTCTACAATAGGTGTAAAACTGGTGTAAAACTGGCGTGTATATAATTCAGTTTATTCAATACCTGACACCTATCTAGACTACCATTATATACATGCCAGTTTTACACCTATTGTAGACTGAACAAGTCAAAAACGTCATCTGTATAAAGGAACAGTGCACTAGCACTGAAACAGTGCACTCTACTCAGTGCACTAGCTGGAAGTGGAGGAAGTAAGGCAGGAGAGTTCAATGTCCCAGAAGGAATATCAGTCGATAGGAAAGGAAATGTAATGTACTAGTAGCCGACGAGTTCAACAAGAGAATTCAAGTATTTGACGCAAGTGGACATTATCTCTCATTCATCACTCACACTACACCAGGACAGCAGCTACAGAGACCATTGTGTCTGTTGGACCAGATGACTGTGTATATGTAGTAGAGTTTGGCTCTGCCACAGTCTCAGTATTTGATGAGAATGGCAAGTACATTAAGTCATTTGGGAAGAGAGGAAACAAAGATGGAGAGTTCAATTATCCCTTTGCTATAGCAGTCAGTGCTGATGGCTATGTCCATGTCAGTGATACTGAGAACAATCGAGTACAAATATTAAAGTGACCAAAAAAATTCACAACTATCAACTAGCTCTCTTAGCACAACTGCACAAGCTTCTTGATTGTGTATGTAATTATAAAATCATGATTATTGAAGTTATGTGTTTTCATTCATAACGTTCTCTCGGAACATATGTGTAGAAAATCATTAAAGTGCACACCATAAGAGATGTTAGTGAGTTCAGTGGTAGTCAGTATGTACATCAGCGACAATCAATTATGTATTTAAGGTGACTGAAGAGAGTATGGCTTAACATTTCACAATGAGACAATTGATGTTCCCTATGGTTTACCGAAGGATGTTAATTCTGCACTGAAACATTTATCAACAACTTTCCAATGAACATAACCAAACTTATTAACTAGTGCTGCAAAAATAACTGTACATACAACAATCCACTAGTCTGTACTGCCACCTATAAGACATTTACATCATCTTCAATATATATCTAGAGATCAATACCTAAGAGGGTCACCATCACTGTACAATCCTGTACCATCTCAGACAGTGCAAGACAAGTAGCTGCAGCTTGTGCTTCACCTAAGAATAAAACTGACGAGTAAATGTATTTCAGTTTCAATGTCTAAAACTTACTCCGAGAAGAGCTTAGGGAGAATGGCGTTTTAACTTATACCCCAATCGGATTTTTGGAATAGGTAATACTACTGGCCTTAGGACAAGAATGGTCACGACAAAAGAAGAATAAGAATGAGTGAAAAAGAGTGAATGGCACCGACACGCCCATTAAGTCCGGCCACGGAGGACATCCGCACCACCAACATGACACGAAAGAAGTGGAAGTTGGAGCGAGAGCTCACGGAATTGGAAAGGGAATGTGCAGCACAGGAGCTCACAGCAGCAAGTACCGGTCAAGCAGACACAGACAGCAGCAAGCCTAGCACGAACAAAACCAAGAACGGTGCTCTTGTGCTGAGTTGATGGTGCAACTGAGACTAAAATGGAGTGGGACAATACCAGCAGTGTAGGGAGGGATTGACATACTTCATTTTTGAAAGTTGAAAGTGGAGTGCATTTCTGTAATTGAGATGCCTCTGTAGTGACTGGTTTTAATAAGTGTACTTTTCCTGTTGCCAGAATTACCCACTACAAATATTTTGATACGCTTGAATGGAAGACTTTTTGTGCTCAAGAAATATCTTAATAATGTCAATAATTTGTTCTTGCTATTTCAATAGTTTAATGTCAATAATTTGTTCCTGCTACTTTAATTCTACAGTGGTAGACCCTCCGTATTGCGCATATAGTTACGTATACGGATTTGAAACGGATATGAATGGAAAGAACACACGCTGCGCTTTCAGACGGTACCGAGAAAGCGGGTGATCAAGCATAGAAAGTTTTTGGCTATGGCAGCGTCAACTTCGAGGACTTACACAGCTGAGGACGTCCTTGCTCTACTAGACCAACAAGAAATAGTTGATGAACTCCTGAGTACTGTTGATCTTGACACTGAGAGTGAAGATAAAGACTGCCCTGAGGCTGGTGACTTTTCAGACCTTGATAGAAACCAGTTGCTACTACAACCAGAGTTACACGCGAGTCACAGCTCTCTAATGATATCACAAGCCCTAAGTTGTCCACAACCAGCGGAAAGGGACTCTGTTTTGTACTTGGATCCTGACTTGTGTGATGAGTCAGGTAGGCACGCTGTAATACGTAACTAAACATATCTAGCCAGTTATATTAGTACATGTAGACATGGACAGGTCCAATATACTGCTGATACAATCCCTTTCCCCACAGAGAATTCAATTCATGATGCATCTACTCCCTCCCCACCAACCTCACACACTTTTTCCCTCCATATTCATCTCCCACTCATTCTCCTACCCCATTGGACACTCCTTCCTCATCCCCTTCTGGTGCTGCTACTTCAGCAGACACATGCTCGTCTCCAAACTTTTCTGCTATTTCAGTACCAGCTACACGTTCACGCACCCGTATGCCTCACGGCAGGTGTCAAGGTGGAAGGAGGTCAAAGACAAGAAGATAACCACATGGTGCCCGAAGTGTGAAATACATTTGTGCATTGGTCAGTGTTTTCAATTATACCACACAAGGGTCGACTACAAACATTGAATAACTGTATTGTTTTGTCTTTTTTGTGTATTGTATGTTGTAAAAGAAGGAATGCGAATGTGAATTTTTTTTACCACTGTTCAATCATTCTCATAAATTAGGTAGTAGTACTTTGGATTACACTATTAGATTCAGAATTTTCTGATATGAACCATAGGTTACCTATACCCATCTCCTTTACTTATATTTGTAACTATATCTAAACTGGTCAATTTTCGTCCCCACAAATTTGGCTGGCATAGGGTTAATGTAGAGTATTCGAGTATGTATTATGTATTAAGTGGCATCACCTCTATCTGGATTTAACGTAGGCAAAAAGGGGGCGTGGATAGATCTATTATACTACCTGTATTCCTGCAGCACTGGACAGGAAGGACAAACTCTGACAGGTGCAATGTTGAATCAACATTGACATTTTTGTAAGGCAACATCTCCCATACAGAAGTCACCAGGAAGCTAATGTTAACTTTTTCAGACCATTTGCTCGCACTCAGTACCTGTATTTTCGTTTATACCTAGTGTAATTACAGAATTCCCTGCCTTTAACTATAAAACAGTCACCCACTATCTCACAATTTAAACAATCACTATTATATCACCTAGACTAAGGCTCATGTTTAATTAGCATTCTGCTATCCATGCTTGTGTTTTGTAACACAAATATTAGAGTCGATGCATCAATTATGAGACAAAGGGTATTATGAGACACTTTTACAAAACACGAAGTTCTTACCCTCTAGCAATTAGTTAGTACACTTGTGTAGTTCGTTCTATTTAATTGAAGTTCTAATTGGTGCCCATCAGTTTTGACCTTTGGACCAATTCGTGCCAAACTGCGTGTATGGCGGCGAGAAGAAAGTTGTGGCAAGAGGAATCTATGAAAGAGGCTGTTGCCTTCGTTCAAAACGGAAATCCGTTGCGTAAAGCGGCCAGGATGTACAATATACCTGTCAAGACATTGAGGAGGCGAATCATTGGATCTGTGAGTTTGGATTGCAAGCCTGGGCCGTCTACAGTCCTGACCAAGGAAGAAGAGCAGTGTTTGGCTAAGTACGTATATTATAGAAATGGCTGATCGTGGATTTGGGCTAGTCAGTGAAGACGTGATGAGAGCAGCCTTTACTATTGTGGAACAATCTGGGCGCCCCCATCCCTTTCACGATGGGATGGCTGGACGAGGATGGCTAGAGGCATTTAGGTGTCGTCACCCCGAAATCTCTCTCCGTACTCCTCAAGCTCTCTCATATTCTAGAGCCTCTACTGCAAGTAAAGATGTAATTGATGATTTCTTTGCTAAATTGGGAGCGCTCTATGGCCGATTGAACCTGATAACTAAGCCCATGCAAGTTTATAACGTTGATAAAACGGGAATTACAGTAGTTCATAAGCCTGGTAAGGTTTTTTCTGCTGTAGGGAGAAAGCACGTGTATTCACTTACAAGTGGTGAAAAGGGGAAAATGCATACAGTTGTTGTGTGTGTGTGTCAGCAAGTGGGCATGCAGTCCCTCCCTTTATGATATATCCAAGAAAAAGGGCTGTCCCGAGTCAATGAAAGTTGGTGCCGTTCCTGGAACTGTATTTACGTATGACAAGTGATAATGGGTGGATAACACAAGAAATTTATCTGGAATGGTTTAAGTTTTTCATAAAATCTATACCTCCCGCTCGGCCGGCATTGCTAATCGAAGATGGTCATGGCTCTCACATCACAGTGGATGTGATAGAATTGGCCCGCACAAATGACGTACACACACATCCCACATACTGCAGCCCCTGGATATTGGTGTATTCAAGTCGGTCAAATCTGGGTATTCCAAAGCCTGCCGAAAATACATGATGGAAAACCCTCGTAGGGTCATCACATCTGAAGTAATAGCATCACTGGTTGGCGATACTACCCATACTTACTTTGTACTGTTTCATAATGTCCCATACGTTCAAATTAGAATAAGATTAGTGTCCCATACATTGAATCTTTTTTTGTACTGTTTCATAATGTCCCATACGTTCAAATTAGAATAAGATTAAGTGCTAAAGATACTGTCTCATAATGCATGTAGTGTCCCATGTTTGAAATTGGAATATGTGCCACTTAAAAGACAAACGTCATGTGCAGGTTTACTCCCATATGAAAGAAACACAGTACAAATCAAACTTCTAAGTGTAGAGTTAAAAATATCTAAAAATAACCTGGGGGTGTGGTTAGATTCTAAAATAAAATATATTAAGTGTCTCATAACTGTGGTGCGTCCTCTGTATAAAAAAAAAAAAGAGTCAAGATGATCACACAGCTCATTAAAGCCCTCAAGATGATAATGAAAGACTGGGTAGTAGTTAAAAGGCCCCTAATGTCTGGGCTAAGAGCTGCAAAATGAAAGCCATCCTCTGTACCATTACCAAGAATCTCACCAAAAATACACAGATGGTGAGTTGGAAGTACAAACTGGGTACGTGGACAAAAGGCAACACACACAAGCAAGAAACATATGATATAGACCAGTTGAAGATGAACAATCACCATTTGATGTATGCTAGTGACAGTATAGAACTATACATGAAGTCTACATATACCAAGAATTAAGCTGAGGTCATGTCATGTTTCACTGGTAGAGCTCGTCAAGTGCAAGATGTCTTCTCGAAGCTCATGTGAGGTAACCATAGAGCACTTTTTGTGCCCCCTTCTGAGTGCCACAAAACCTATACCAGTCTGTAGCATAGGAATAGGGCTACAATATATGTAGTACTGCTCTGGGATCCTGATCCATACGCGGAAATATGCGCCTTGGTATGCGGCTTGTACATCCACATTGCCACGTGGTTTGCGGTGATGCTCTCTGTAGCTACAAGCAGTACATGAATGTAAGAGCAGGTTTCCAGAGCCGTTCTCTGTGCAGGGAGCGTGTTAGATCCCAACATACCCATTTTGGGCAGTGGAAAAGTGAGTTACAGCAGTTCCTCCTATTAAAGTACACTGAAATACCAGCTTCACGTGTCTGCATGGCATGTGACAGACTAAGACCTCTCAAGTTGTCCTACAGACATTGTTCCTATCCAGTGGATGTCATTAACCCTCGGTGCGCAGGGTTACTGTACTTGGTTTGTGTGTCAGTATATGTGCGTGTTTGCGTGTCAGTGTGTGTGCGTGTTTGTGTGTGTGTGTGTGTTTGTGTGTGTGTGTGTGTGTGTGGACAACTATTCTTGCGCTACAGGCTACAAGAGGACAATTGAGCAATACCAACAGCGTCAGCGCTACAAGGGCTTGAAAAATAATGTTGCGATTTTGCTAAAACGACAGCGTTCAGGAGATATGGCCTGAAAACAAGCGAAAAAGCCAATATGTAGTACTGGCTTACCTCGACTACTTTTTGATCGGTTCCTGGACTCCAGGAGGCATCACAAGTTTCACTATGGATATGTACCAAGTCCAGCGTTGCTTCAAATGCCAAGCTGGGCTAGATAGAGCGAGCTTCTAGCCCAGCTGTATCAGGACTGGTATATTCTTCGCTATTTTCTGTATACTTATAGATGGAGGTGGGGTTAACGTCATAGGCATACATACGCGCATAATTTACGTTATACTATATACTGTACGACGAGGGTTTTGCACTTTAGTGCTTTCCATTATTTTTTGTTGGGACTAGGAAAGGCTACAAATAATGAAGCATTTCTTTCAGAATGCATGGTTTATTACAGGTTCCCAGGGAACACTAATCAGTCATGGTAGCTAGAGGGTTCCTCTCTTTTGTTAGACTCATTGTCACAGTATACTTCATAAAACACCTCACCTAGTATGGTTGGAAAATCGTAGATGGTCAAACGGAAAACGGAACGGTGATGAGATACCTACTGAGCCTATTATGTTGAGGTTACTCATGCTCAAGTGTTACTGCATGTTGTACACAACGATGCTGTCAAGAAAGGCAACAAGTGTGGTCCTGGTTGTAGATGTAAGAATTATTGAAGGAACTTATACACTCGTACTCAAAATCTGGATCAACATAATTTTTCATCAAGAATGGTGTTCTTTTGCCAGGTTGACAGTGCAACTAACTGATGGACGCGCTGCTCTCCAGTAACCTGGAGGAAGCAGCAAGCGGGTTGCACCTGGAGAGTACTTGGTGCACTGGATGATTGAACCAAACTAGTTTTTTCCTTAAAAGATCAGGAGTTTTTTACGGACAATGTTCGGAGCTATGTTTAATTGGTTTGGTTACAGATCTATTGTATTTACAATACTCCTGCGGCACTACAGTGGATTGGACAGGAAGGACAATGCAGTCAAACTCTGACAGGCGAGCAAAATGACATAATTATGTTGGCTAGATCTAGTGTGTGCGTGCGTTCAAACTTGACCTCCCAATTCTGAGACAGGTTTTTTAAATGTAGGCCTAAGTAATTGTTCTGTCTTGGTTGGCATTTAAGCTCACATGAAATATTGGGGGGGAGGGGGACTCCCAGTGCACCCCCTCTGCATAAAATACCGGTAAGTACAAGCGCTGGGCACATTATGTCCTGTTACTGAGGCTGCATTATTGCCAACTACCTGAAGGCATGTACTGTGAGAGTGTACACATTTATAGGTGTTGTGTTCAGCCACAGAATATCAAACTCATAAGACTCACAATTCAGCCCATATTAGACATGTGAAATACTGTGGGGGTGGGGATGTGATCTATTGTGGGGACTAAAAGCGAATGCAGCACCTTCTAACATATGCTAATCAAATTGGATGACCTGCTCAGCTGTAAAGTAAATGATACATGCTAGAAACCATGACATAGAAATGCTTTTATTGACTAAAAATGAATAGCGTTAATGAGTCAATAGGTATACAATGATAGAAGTTACCAAGGTTTCCTCCCTGTGGGAAGCATAGAAAATCAACACGAGGGAGATATCACTGACGCTACAACAATGATAATTGCACTCAGCACGAAATACGACCACGGCAGTGCTCTGAATTTGCCGCAGAAAGTAGAGCAGAAAATCTGAAACCTTCTGGCATATGTTGTGTTATGGACATTTGGACTGACCTCACAAGATGGATGTTCCCATGAAAGGCTGAAGGAAGCTGTAGGCACAGAACAGCTCTCCTCTCTCTCAGAGAA